>JARCFY010000013.1:5645017-5970017 GCA_029233225.1 Lepidodactylus listeri | reverse complement strand
AAGAAAAGTCAACTCACTAGTGCCCAAAGCGGCAGTGTAGAGCAGCCAAGTTCAGGGCGGCGTATCGGAGGCTCCTCCCATAGCCTTCGTCGCCGTTGCTCTTGCTTTCAGCGCCGGTGAGGATCAAGCGGTCGAAGTAGTGGAGGAGGCTGTGGGTGGAGCTGAAGACATCTTGGACCCGGAGGCTGTTCAAGTAGCTCAAGTAATGCTGGAAAGAAACAACAGGGGGGCACATCAGCATTGAGGTCAGCTCTGTGCAACGAATGGCCATGCGTCACAGGGTTGCCGGCTCTGAGCTGAGCAATGCCTGGAGATTTTGTGGGTGAAGCCTGGGGAAGGTGGGTTTTGGGGAGGGGCTTCAACAGGGTATGATGCCATAGGTGCCCTTGAGTTGTCCCTGGCCAGGAAGATGTTCCCCTAGCCCAGAGGGTCCCAAACTCGTTTGGGCCTACCGCCCCCTTTTCAGAAAAAAAAAAATTACTCCGCGCCCCCCTGGAAATCTACTTCCAAGAAGTAGACAAAAAGATGCAGGTAGAGTCCACCATGATCCATGCAGCCAGGCAGGCCAAGGCAGGCACAGAGCAGCAGCAGCAGCTGAAGGCCTGAAGCCAGAGGCCAGCAGCAGCAGCCACCACACAAGAGCCCAGCAGCAACACCAGCCTTACAAGGGTGCACATGCATTTGCAGTTTGCAAATGCATGGCTGTGATTGGCTGTGGGGACCAATCTTCACCTCCCCCTCCCTCCCTCCCTGATCCCAGGGAAGACCAGGAGAAGGCAGGAAAAAGCTGCTTTAGATAGGTTCTGGACTCCTCTTCCTTTATGCTTCCACCGCCCCCTTGTTCTTATTCAACGCCCTCCCACCTGGATCATTCCAGCGCTCCCCAGGGGGCAGTATTGCCCACTTTGGGGACCAGTGGCCTAGCCTCAACCCGGGCGTGTTTTCTCCGTCCTGGCCCCATGGAACAGGCTCCCGACTGAGAACGGAGTTGGTCCACCAGGCCTTTGGTTGAGGCAGTGGGCGTCTGCCTGCCGGCCTCCCTGTTGCTGCACGCTCCTATTAATGAGACCGTTATGACTTGGCTCCGGCCCGCTTATTCCTGGTGGCAGGAACTGAAAACTGAAACTTGCTGCACTGCCCACTTTAACTATTTTTTTAAATTGTTTTAATTGTATTAATTTAAGGTTTAATATCTATTTAACGGAATCGTTTTAAGATTGTATTGCAGTTTATTGTTGTGCCCCACCCTGAGCCTGCTTGTGGGAAGGGTGGGATATAAATCCAAATGATAAATAAATAAGTTCTAGTATTTTGGGAGAGGGAAAGAAGTTCTCTGCCCACTCTCTCTCCTTTGCACATAATTTTATGACCCCCTATCATGCCTCTTCCCCCTTAGTCACATCTTTTCTCAACTGAAAAGTCCCGGACTCTTTAAATGCTCTGAACAAGTGGATGTGAAATCCCTCCGTGTGCTACAATGCAGAGAACACTAAACTATGCAAATGGTGTATCTGTGGGGTGGAGGAGAGTCTCAATCCACCTACCGCTTCAGCGAAATCAGGGTTAAATTTTAACAAGCTGTTCAGTTCCTTTTGTAAAGATGCTGGAGAAAGAGCTTTTGTTTCGTCGTTTTTCAAGAGAGATGCCTGGAAGGAAATTAAACGCCTGTCAGTTGAATAAACAGAAAGAAAAGAAAAGAAATATAAACTCTCGCGGATTATACAGACGAGATTTACTTTATTAGGATCTGAGCAACAGCGAAACCCTTTTAACGCTGAAAAGAAAAAAAAAATTTGGCAGCACACCCAGACAAATTTCAGTGGTGAGAGACTGGGGTGAAGCACCATTATAATATGCTTAGAGAAGGGGCCCTTAGAAACACAGAAGCAGCTGAAAGGTACCTCAAGGGTCATCTAGTCCAATCCCCTGCACAATGCCTACCCCCTCCCCCAAGTGACCCTTGGTTTATGCCCGGGGGAAGGCAAAAAACCTCCATTATCCCTGGGCCAGTCTGGCCTGGAGAAAAATTGCTTCCTGACCCCAAAGTGGCAATCGGCATTTCCCTGGGCTTGTAAGAAAGGGCCACGAGAACGAAGCACTGATGCAACCCTTCCTGCCCTCCCTCTCGTGATCTGCCTCGGTTCACAGAATCCACATTGCTGTCAGATGGCCATCGAGCCTCTGTTTGAAAACCTCCACAGAAGGAGAGCCCACCACCTCCCGAGGAAGCCTGTTGCACTGAGGAACCCCTCTGACCGTCAGGAAGTTCTTCCTACAGCTTAGCCGAAAACTCTTTCCGTTTAATTTCAGTCCATCGGTTCTGGTCCGACCTTCTGGGGTCAGCCCAATTAGGAGAGATTAGAAGCCAGTTTAAAGGACGGACCAAAAGAAGCCCTGCAAATTCCCCATCAACCCAGCACTCCAAAGTCAATGCTACAAAACCCCCAAAGGACGTCAGGTGTGTTCAAGAACTCACAGGTGATTTCTGAGGCTCTCCCCCACATTTAAATGGGGGACCCCTCTGAGCCCCCCCCAAAGCCACATCACAATTTACTTTCAAAATTCCCATCATGCTTTGGGGGAGCAGCAGAAGCAAATGCCCAGCATCCTCTGGGACAGGCAGTGCTGGCAGCAGGGTTTTGACAACCATGGCCACAGTACGGGTGGGATCCAGTGTGGTGCAATGGTCAGGCGTGTTGGAGTAGCGTGTGGAAAGCCCGGGTATGAATGCCATGGAGGGCTTGCTGGGTGACCCTGGGCCACTCACACTCTCTCAGTGTAACCTACCTCACAGGGTTGTTGTGTGGGAAGAATAACGTAAGCTGCTCCAGGTGGGGGATAAATAAGTATATAGTACAGGAATCATCCCAGGATGGTGAGGAGAAGGGGAGTAGTAGTAGTAGTTGTTGTTTTTTTTTATACCCCTGCCCTTCACTACCCAAAGGAGTCTCAGAGTAGCTTACAATCTCCTTCCCTTCCCCTCCCCACAACAGGCACCCTGTGAAGTAGATGGGGCTGAGACAGCTCTGAGAGAACTGTGACTGGCCCAAGGTCACCCAGCTGGCTGCATGTGGAAAAATAGTGGGGAATCAAACCCGGTTCTCCAGACTAGAGTCTGATGCTCTTAACCACGACACCACGCTGTTTCGCTGACCGGGTGAGAGCACTGCCCAGCCGAGATGCTCAAGAGGACGCGGTGCCTGGTTCACAGACCTGTTGCGAGAGGAAGTATTCCGCCTGCTTCTGAGAAAGTGGCCCACTGCAAGATATTTCTTCCTCCCTGGGGGGGGGGGGGGGTGTAAAGAGAAAAAAAGGAAAAATGCAATGAGGTTCCTTTTTAAAGATTTAGACATTCTAGAGATTCTTCAATGACCTACTAGGCAAGGCCATACCTGCCAGAGTGGCAATAGCTTCCTAGAAGACCGTACAGGATGCAACACAGGGGCAAAGAGACTGAACCCTAAGCCAGAAAGTTCCTGGTTCCCGGTTTGACTCTTATCTGTTGGGAACTTATCGACTAACCTCTGGCAAGCCGGAGAAGAAGAGAAGAGACTGAAGTTAGACCCCGCCCTTCACTACCCAAGGAACACAAGAACATAAGAGAAGCCAGCGTTGGATCAGGCCAGTGGCCCCTCCAGTCCAACACTCTGTGTCACACAGTGGCCAGAAATACCAGGGGCCCTCAGGAGGTCCAGCAGTGGGGCCAGGACACTAGAAGCCCTCCCACTGTTGCCCACCCCAGCACCAAGAATACAGAGCATCACTTGCCCCACACTGAGAGATCCTATCTATACCTTGTGGCTAATAGCCACTGATGGACCTCAGATGCCACTCACTGCCACCCCTAGCCCCTAATTTTTAACTCACATCCTTTGCTATTTCTGAAATCATTGGCCAATTGTCCTCAGCTGGCCTCTCGGCAGCTTTAATCAACGTTAGCCAGTCCTCTGGAATGCAGCTCTGACGGCCATCCTGCCCTGACAAAAACTTCCTACTGCTAATAGTAGAAAAGAGCCAGAGTCCAGGAGCATCTTAAAGACTAAAGAAATTTGTGGCGGGGTGTCTGCTTTTGCGAGTCACCGCTTACTTCTTCAGATACCTGAACTGAACAGTGACTCACAAAAGCACAACCCCGCTACAAATTCTGTTAGTCTTAAGGTGCTCCTGGACTCTGGCTCTTTTCTAGAGCTACGGACAGACGCACATCTTGATCTACTGTTCATGGGTAAGAGAAACAAAGACCGACTTGCTATAGCTGCTTTTATCACTGGTGAAACCCAGTGGATGGGAACGGGCAGCTACCGGTTCTCCAAATTCTGGGGAGAGAGGAGGATCCAGTGCTCCAGGGAGCTACAGCAGAGCCGAAAGCATGCTGGCAGAAGGACCCCCCCAAAATCTGGATGGCAGGTAGCTTCCGCTTCATCCCCTTGCTGCTTCGGGCAATGCAATGGAAGAGCAGAGGCAGGCTGTAACTTTGGCCTACACTCCCCTTGTTGAAATGGCCGAACAGCAAAGCTAGGTCCCAACCCAGTGTAACGCTTGCACAGCTCGGTTGGCACACCCCCATCCCAAATATGCGCTTGCTACTGATGGAGAACATGTGGTGGGGGAAAGTGTCGCCAAGTCACCGCCGACTTATGGAGACCCTGTAGGTTTTTCAAGGCAAGAGAAGTTCAGAGGTGGCTTGCCATTGAATGCCTCTGTGGAGTGACCCTGGAGTTCCCTGCCGGTCTCCCATCCAAATACGAACCGGGGCCGACATCGCTCAGCTTCAGAGATCTGATGAGATTGGGCTAGCTTGGACCACCTAGGTCAGCAAAGTGGCTACCCCTCTGGAATTGGCTCGCAGTGGCATTCTGGGAAGCAGGCCACTAGGATGTTTAGGGCAAGGTGAAAAGGCGAGTCTCGTCAACCCGCTCGTTCACCACCCTGAAGGCAAAGAGAGGACGTGCAAAGGACTTTGGCTGGACTGGTTCTGCAGAGCGGCTGAGAGGGTGCAGAAAGGGAAACCTGAGTGGTCCGTCAAAGTCTTCTTTCTCCATTTTCGCGCCAAGGCCCTCGCCGGGTGCCAGCTCCATCTCGGCTTCCTCTCCACCGCTCTTCTTCAGATCCTCCTGGTAGTACTGCTGCAGGGCGGTGTAGAGCTTGTACACTTGGCTAAAGGACAGCTTGTTGTAGGCCAGGATCATCTGACGCAGGAACAAGCCTGCAGGAGGGAGTGAAGAAGAGGAACTCGACTTGGCCAACCCCTGCCCTTCACTACCCAAAGGCGTCTCAGAGCAGCTTACAATCTCCTTTCCCCTCCCCCTCCCCCCAACAGACACCCTGTGAGGTAGGTGAGGCTGAGAGAGCTCTCTTGAGAACTGCCCTAGAGAGAACAGCTCTGAAAGAATTCGTGACCTACCCAAGGTCACACCAGCAGCTGCATGTGGAGAAGTGGGGAATCAAACTCAGTTCTTGCAGATTAGAGTCTGCGCTCCTAACCACTACACCAAACTGGCTCTCAAGATCCCAAGTACTGCAAACAAGACCTCTAAGAGGGTCATTTCCAAACTTTCCACGCTGATACATTCCATGCTGAGGAGCCTATGTGTCTCTTACAGAATCTCTGACCATTGCAGAGCATTCAGAAACATTCCGAGGTGCATGCTCTGTCCACACGGGGCACTAGCCAGGTCCAGAACACACTCAAGGCTTCTCTGCATTCATACACTGCAGGACGAAGACCGTCACTGTGGACAATCTATTTTGCTGTTTGGGATTCATAGGGCACTAGGAGCTCCTGTGTAAGAATGGTCAGAAGCAGGTCGAAGCAATGATGAGAGGATAAAGGGTAGATTCATACTCAACATCTTGGGCCAAAGAAGATAAGACAGACCAAGAAAACGCTTACATCTGCACCGGATTCTCTTAGATCTATAACTGCCTGTTGGCGGCTCTGCTAAGCATATGAAGCAATCACCCATTGTATGAGAATAAATGGCACAGTACCTACAACGCTTGTCTTGTGAACATCTGGTTCTGGTCTACTGAATGCCTCTGAAAGGTCATCGAAGAATTGCTCCATGTCTTTCAGTTCTCCGGTTGCCATCAGCTTTATCCTGCAAACAAAGTAAACATATGAATCCATCTTGTTCCAGTCCACATCATAGGCCCAACACTACTACAGCTAGTAACTATTCTTCTCCCAAGGTCTCTAGCAGAGGTGTTTCCAGGCTCCAATACCCAAGATCCCCTTTTGAACTGGAACCAAAAATAAGAATATAAGAACATAATCTGTATTTATTTATTTATTTATTAATTATTCCAACTTTTACCCCGCCCTCCTCACCGGAGCAGGCTCAGGGCGGCTCACATAAAACCAATAAAACAATATTCATTACAAAATATATCTAAAACACTATATAATAACAATTTAAAACCATTAAAATCGATGGCGGTTCTCTGAATAAAGTGCATTCTGGCCCAGAGGCTATCGGAAGGCTTGCCGGAAGAGCTCCATTTTCATGGCCCTGCGGAATGGTAAGAGGTCCTGCAGGGCCCTGATCTCAACAGGGAACTCGTTCCAGTAAGCTTGAGCTGCTAAGGAAAATGCCCTGGTCCTAGTCGATGCCAACCTGGCATCCTTTGGACCAGGGAGGGCCAGGTGATTTTGCAGTCCTGATCGAAGTGCTCTCTGGGGAACACGCGGGGAAAGGCGGTCCCTCAAGTAGGCAGGTCCCTGACCATAAAGGGCACTATCAAGGCTAACAAGTGCCACCAGTGCAGGCTACACATTTCCCTTTATAACTCTGCAATGCAAAGAGATTACTTTTGAAAACTGCTACAATGATCTGTTACTTAGCAATTTTATAAAGTCTTATGGAGGGAGATGGTGGTCATGGGGGGGCAAGGAAAACATGGGAAAAACTGCTGCGTGGATGCTCTGTTGCAGAAGGAATTGCAGCAACTGTATGACCTACACAGACAATCGTCTCCACGTGGAAACAACTGCAGTTACTCTTCTGGATTTTTAAAACTGAAAATATGCATTCTGTGCTCTACCTATGGATGAGGTATGGCATGTCCCAGAAAAGAAAACTTTTAGAAAGTTGTTCTTTGGAAAGCAGCTCAGATATTAAACCCGTTCCCCCAACTGAGATGTGCATTAAAAAAACCCGATTCTACCAATGTGCAAGAACAGAACCAGAAATGCCAGTCAGAACAACCAGGTCAATTTTTCTGTAGCATTCTACATATGTGAACACTTGGAAGTTGCTACTTTGATCCTTAAAAATATGCTGCAAGAAAGTCAAGGTGTGTTACCGGGACTTCCTATTCGCTTGTTTGTTTCTGGATAAACAGAATCTCTATGCAGCTAATGCCAAATGGGGATCTCACGTATGTAAATGAACACTTTTTCAGGTTTGGAGAGGAAAGCTGAACGTTGTTCACTGTTGAAGAAATCAGTAGCCAACACCAATCATCCACTCAGCCCGCTCGTTACACCTAAGAGGAGTCTGGGCTTCTTGAACAGCAGCTCTTCCTGTTACTTGACCATTCTCCTTTAAGACAGAGGGTCTTCCAAAGCACCCTGTGATAGGGTAACTCCAGGTAAAACACCACCCAGCTTTTGCTCAAGCCCATGAGTACACCATAAGTCATTACATTACCTGGATATCTGTGGATGATCCCTATTTCCTGCCACTGTGTGTATGCTAAATATTGCCAAATAATAGCACAGGCTTACTAGTAGGCTCATTTAGCAAAGCGCGACTGTGATATGAACTTCCTTCTAAAACCAAGAAGCCTACAGATCAAATGTATTAGGCCTCCATAACATCCTTTAAGGCTTGCTTTGATGCAAATCTTAAGTTTAAAACAGATGCTACAAACGTGGTGAAAAGGAGCACACTGTCAGAAAACAGGGAAACTTGCCTTATTTGCACCAAGCTCGCTAGCTGGGAGCAGCATTCTTCAATGGACTTAATCAGTCGAGAAAGGGTCATATCAGGGCCCTATATAAAGCACAGTGAGAAACATCAGCTGTTTGAAGTACTGAATTTGAAACGTACGAACAGCATAACTCATCAGCTCCACCACCTTAAACCATAACTGGAAAGAGGTCAAGATGTGTAGCCATGTTAGTCTGCCATAAGAACATAAGAGAAACCATGCTGGATCAGGCCAATGGCCCATCCAGTCTAACACTCTGTATCACACAGTGGCCAAAACCCGGGTGTTTGTATCAGCAGAAAATAGCAAGAGTCCAGTAGCACCTTAAAGACTAACACATTTTGTGGCAGGGTAGGAGCTTCCGCGAGTCACAAGTTTTGTTAGTCTGCCACAAATTTTGTAAGTCTTTAAAGAGCTACTGGACTCCTGCTTTTTTCATAACTGGAAACAATACCCCACAGTCCAGTCTAGTAATTCCCAAACTAAGCGCTGTTGCAAGAGATGTATCACAATAAATAAATGAACAAAAAGTAAAGGCTTCAAGCAATTAAACATTTGACACATTAGTACACAGGAGACACTGCTCACTGCATTGCTGCCAGTTTACGTACTCTGCCTAAACCTCCTAACCAGCCTCTACCAGGAACAGGTAACTCGGCTGCATCTGCGCACTGGGTGCAATTGAATCAGTCACTATTGATGTAAAGCTGCAGCAGAATGATGAGTCTTCAGGAAACACTGCCTTTTGCATCTGCTCTACCTCTGGCTCCTTCTAATCAGAAAGCACACACCCAGATCATTCATTCATACACAGGAAGAACTCTAAAGATAGGTTATTCATATCCTTACATATGGTAGAAGTGAACCTGATGGGGCAGAAGCGTGCCTTAGCTGTGAAAAGTTTCGGATGCAGTGATGGGAAGGAATGGGCCCCCTCCTTGGGGATCTTTAGGAGATGCTGCAAGGCCTGCCTGTTTGCCAGGGCTTTTGAGGGGGTCTGAATGGCAGACATCTTTTAAAGGAGGGAGAGAAAAAGATCTGGGGTTTGCTATTTTACTTTTGTTTTTAACTGAAAATGTTTTTAACTATTATTGTAAGCTGCCTTGAACCACGAACAAAGGTGGAGTATAAATGTTTTAATAAATGAGTATGATCATCATACAACTATTTCGGCTCATAATGTTCAAAACACAGTAGTCCTTCCAGAAAAGGATAATCAGCAATGGAGTAGAATGGAACAGTCCAGGAAAGCATATATTGTTACAGTTGTTTTAAATAGTCATTGTGATTACTTTATGAATCAGACTTTACAAAGAAATGTCACAGGCTGCACCTTTCACTTTACTGCTCTTTAGTACCACAGATTATTTTTTTTGTCCTTTTTGCCAACGCATTTGTATATCCACTTGATGGCATGACACACTCACACACATTAACAGCCCTTCCAGGCAACTATTCTCCCCCCCACCCCATGCAAGGCTTGAGAAAGTCTGTTTCAATGAATCAGAAGGAGTGTGCATCTGCATATGCTAAGCCTCTCAGTTCTCACTTATACTCAGAATTGAACTTTGTTTGTCTCAAACTTGGTTCTCACACCTGTTTAACTCTTGTATTGTAATGTACTGCTATTCACACCGAATGTTTTAATCAGGGGTCATTTTGTAGAAAAAGAGGTGCAGGAGCTCATTAGCATAACTCATTAGCATAACTTATTTGCATATGCCACACCCCCTGACATCACCAGAAGTATGTCAAACGGCAAGAAAGAGAGAGAGAGAGAGAGAGAGAGAGAGAGAGAGAGAGAGAGAGAGAGAGCTGGCAGAGAGGGGACAGCTACTAATCCAAGCCTCAGAAATACCACTATTCTGGGAGGATAGCTTCAGTGGTGGCTGAAGCCTTCAGAAGACTGGTCGGAGGAACAAGGACCTTTCCAGGGGACGGGGTCATTTTGCTGCAGCCACGACACAAGCAGGCATTCCCCCGCGGGGGGGGGGGGCTGGCACCAACTCCCGGAGCTGAGGTCCCCTGAGCTCCTCCTTGAAATGACCCTGCCTGTATCTATTGTCCATTAACTTCATTGCGTGAGTCTATTATGGGAGGAGGAGACAAAATTCTATTCCCTTTCTTCTACATCTTTTTTTGGGGGTATTTTTTTGGTATTTTTTAACCTGTGCTTGTACGTTTGTACACCTGGAAGTTGCGTTGACCTCTGCTGACTGACCCCTACTGGGGGCCTAGAGGATATTCAGAGAGGCGGCTGAATAAAGCCAGCCCCTGTCCTCCCGACTGCTGGTATTCCAAGGAGGCCTCTCATCCAAGTACTTGCCAGGGTCGACCCTCCTTAGCTTCTGAGATCTGACAAAATTGGGCTTGCCTGGGCTACTCAGGTCCCAGCACCTTTCTGCAACATCTTGTGTACTTTTATAAATGCCAACTCCCGGAGCTGCGCTCCCCCGAGCTCCTGCTCGAAAGGACCCCTGGTTTTAATCCAATCTCAGCTATACTGATTGCTCAGTTACTTATGCATCTTGACTCAGTTCCTGGCAGCTAGGGGGGGGGGGGGGCTCCCCTAATATGTAATGGTTGAGGAAGTCTTGTTTCAATGTTGCATGCACTGGAAAGCTTACACCCAGAATTAAACTGTACTGGTCTTAAAGGTGCCCACTGGACTCGAACTTTGCCCCCACACTAACAGAAAGGATGTTCCATTTCCTTTGAGCATCACACGCTCCGCCCACAGGCCTCCCCCGCCCGGCTTGACCTGAAGCAACAGCAGCAACAGGCGGTTGAGGCTTCGCCTCTCGAGCAGGCTGAGGTAGGGCCCGTCCCGCCCCATCTCGCTGATCAGCACCAGCAGCGCCGTCTTGTAGGGGGTAACCCAGTCTTTGATGCCGAAGACGTTGGCGTGCACCACCCCGTTGGTCATCATGGGGTTGAAATACAGGCTCTCGTGCACGCTGGCCATGGCCACGGCCGCCGCGCCGCGCCGCCCTTCCTTCCTTCTTCCCGGTCGACCGGGCCCGCTAAGCAAAGGGACAGTGCCGAGCTCCTCGGGCACTAAGCCGCCATCATGCGGCGAGCCGGCAAACTAACCAATCACAATGAACCGCGCTCCCGCTCCGAGCCAATCAGCGTCCGGGGCCGGTACGCTTCGTTATGGGATTCGGATGGAAACTTGACTCCCGCCATCGAAGGTTCCACCCTGGCGGCGGCGAAGACGAGCTGATGTGCGGCACGAATCTGATGCTGGAGGCGGAGAAGATGTGTCGAATACCAGGTCTGAGGTGGGAGGGAGATGTCCTGGGTGGAGGAGGGCGATAGTTAGGGGAAGAAGATACTGGGCTTGTGGAGGGAAGGATGGAAAGTGTTTAGGCGCGTCATGAAAACATGGGTTATCCCCTAAGGATCTTTAATTAAACTGTGGCGCTTCAGTATACGTTATTTCGGTACCCCTAAAACCAGAGTGACTGTCCACATTCACGATTGGTCTTTACTTCCCCTAAATACGGTTGGTTATTAATTCATAGAAGCACCATAAGTCGAAAGCTACTTGACGGCACTTAAGACAAGAACTCGTGGGCACTCCATGAAATTGCTGAGCAGTCATGTTAGAACGGATAAAAGGAAGTACTTCTTCTCCCAAAGAGTGATTAACATGGAATTTACTGCCACAGGAGGTGGCGGCGGCTACAAGCATGGATGACTTCAAGAGGGAATTAAACATATGGAGCTGAGGTCCATCAGTGGCTATTAGCCACAATGGCACCTGGAATTTTTGGCCACTGTATGACAGTGTTGGACTGGATGGGCCAACATTGGCTTCTCTTCTCTCTTACGCACGCACAAATACAGTTATATAAGGTATCTTTGTATGTATTGACAGTGTGAACCTGTGGTAAGGGAATTCCTCATTAAGGGGGGGAATACACTCAAATGACAATCTATGGATAAACTGAGTTGTCGCTTTCAAGGGAAAGTTTTCCATGTAGGAATTTTATCACCTTCCAGAAGAGAGATGCAATTGTGAGATGAGCAATTTTTTTGTGAATGAAGGTGCTGCACATTAGACATATTGTTTAGTGAGAAACTTTTCATATTTAATATAGTAAGGTCCATTTTCTCAACTTATTTGTGATTTGTTCTTTGTTTTCTTAAGATTATCCCATATGGTGCATTAACAAGGATAAAATGTGGAGCATAAATTATCCGGATGTTATTGAGTTATTCTGTGACTCATTCTTGTTTTATTTACATGCATGAGATAATTTGTTTTACATTTCCTAAATCTAGCAAGCACACTCTTGTGATTTTAAGAGCATGTGATAGCATAAAAATAGCAACATGAGAGAGGTTTATTTTCCTAGCCAGGCAGCATGACCAAGTAATCTTGTTAGTTCTTGCACCTACAAGACAGGGGCAACAAAGAAGCAAATCCTGACACTAAGCAGAAAAGCTTTCCACGGGGCTCTCTCCTCATAATCTGTTTACTGTGCAGTGAAGGTGCCCTTTGGGAGTGACAGCAGCATCAGGGGAACCTACAGGTTTCTCCCAGGCCATTGCTGCCAAGAACCGGTGACCAGTCCCATTCATGTGGTGGCAGGCCTTTAAATGTGGGGCGAACCGGCAGAGAAGCAGCAGGTATGTCGCTACTGCTTGGAAGTTTAAAAAAAAACCCCCACCGTTATCAATAATAGCTTTTAGAGCCCATCTCAGTGTTGCCTCCCTAGTTAATCCATCTGCTGCAGCAGAAATCAGCAATCGCACTGCACTGTGGGCTTCCACTTTTTCTGCGACACCACTGCCTAACACCCCCGCCCTTGAGTTGCCAACCTACAGGTGGGGCCTCCCGGAATCACAACTGATCTTCAGACGATGGCGATGTGTTCACCTGGAGAAAAGGTCTTCTGTGGAGGGTGGGCTCTGTGACATGATACCTTGCAGAAATGGCTTCCTGGGATCCATCCCCGAAGTCTCCAGGTATCTTCCAACCGGGAGTTGGCAACCGTACCTCGCCCCAATCTCAGTATAGTCCAATTATGACAATGTTGGCTCCCATCCTTATCGTGTTAGTACTATATCAAACTTTTAAATTTCGGTCTATCTCTAGACATAGCACGATTCGCCTTCCGTCCCGTTCCGTTAGAAAGGCGAGACACGCGCGTTCGAATTCGATACATGTCGAAAAACAGCAACCGTAAGGCTACGGCGTCACACATCCCTCCTCCCCCCCCCCCCGGTTCCGGGATAAATGGACTCTTCCTCATCGCTTTCTCTCCTCCTCTTCCTCCAATAGAAAGACACGGCCCCTTCCTTTCTCCCCTCCCCTTTCTCGCGTCTTCTTTTCTAATTGGCGCCGCCGCGGAGGGAGGCCTGGGCTCTCATTGGCTGCACGGCCGCCAACGGGGGACGGCTCAGGCGGCGCTTGTTGGCGAGGCCGCGGCGAAGAGTCCTCCGTGGCTCCACCCCTCTTCTCTCATAGGCTGGCGGGGCGGCCTCTCGGGCGCGGGGGGGGGAGAGAGAGAGAGAGAGAGAGAGAGGAGGGGGGAGGGATGGACGGATGGTTTAGCGCGCGCATGCGCGCGGGGCGGCGCGAGAGGGAGACCGTTAGGGCGGTTGGCGCCCCTCCCCCCCAGCCTCTCCTCTCCCGCCCGCCCGCCCGTCGCGGGCTCAGGCGGAGGCGGCCGTCCCTGGTGTGAAGGAAGGAAGGAAGGAGGCGCCGAAGCGGCCATGAAGGTGAACCTGGGCGTGGGGAGGGGAGGGGGAGGGGAGGGTGGAGCGACGCCCGGTGCCGTGGGTGGGGCTGCGAGGCCCTGCGGGGCCTGCCTGTGGTCAGCCGGAGGGGGTTGGAAGGGGCCCGCTGTCATCAGGGCCTGCCTGCCTGCGGAGAAGGATGCCCGGCCTCGCCTTGGTCGGTGCGGGGCTCGAGACTTGGCCCGCCCAGGTCCCTCCCTTCCGAATGTGTTGTGGTTCTCTCTCCCCCTTGAGACACGGGGCCCCGCAACGGGGGGGGGGGGGTGGAGAGTGGCGGGGGGGGCACAGTGGGGAGGGGGGCAGCCCTCGGGCGGGGGTATTCGGTGGGGGGGGAGGAGCAGTTCTACGGCCCCCTCTCAGCCCCCGCCTGGCCCCCCTTCCCCTTCGGGAGTATCGGGGAGTGTGTGGGGGGGGGGTATGAGGGTCCAGTGTTCCCGCCAAGCTGAGTGAGTGTGAGTTCAGGTTTTTAGCCTCCGGCATTTCTGTCTTCGCTCAGGAGGGACCTGGCTCCAGAGAAAACTAGTTTATGCAGCGGCCAAATCACCTGCTCACAGCTTTAATGCCAGTGGCTCACAAAGTAGAATTTTTGCTCACAGGACTCCAGAGCTTAGAGGGAGCATTGTGACTACTCAAGACTGGTGGCAGCTCCCCGGGGTCTCAGGTCGAGGTCTCTCCCATCGCTTCTCACCTGATCCTTTAAGCTGGAGTTGCCGGGGAGAGGACCTGGGACCTCTGGCATGCCAAGGAGATGCTCTACCTCTGAGCCTCTTCCTAAACTGGTGAAATCTAAGGAGGGGGAGTCAGACAAGGGGATTCAGGGCAGAGCTTCAGTGCCCTGTGGATCTTCTTGCTCCTTCCCACAGCCTGCAAAAGCAACTTACGTAGATCCCCTGTTCTCCATAATTTTTACAGGTCGCAGAATCTGCTCACAAGACCCCACAGCTTAGAGGGAGCATTGGCGAGGACGAGGGCTGAGGGAGTGAGGGGCTTCCTCCCCTCACTGGGATGCAGTGTTCCCTCTAAGCTGAGTCAGTGTGCGCTAGCTCACAGTTCTTTAGCCTCCGGCTCACAGATTTTTGTCTTAGCTCAGGAAGGATGGCTCCGGAGTGAACTAATTTATGCAGCAGCCAAATCATTCACACACAACTTTTAATGCCCAGTAGCTCAGAAAGTTGAATTTCTGCTCAGGAGACTCCACGGCTTAGAGGGAGCATTGGCTGCAAGAGGCTGCAGTCCTGTGCAGTGTTATGCAGGATTAAGTGCCTGGTAGGATTTGCAGTGGATTGGGAGGGCTGCTGTCAGCTTGGTAGTGGAGGAAGCCTTTTTTTTTTTTTTTTTTTTTGTGCCTGGGGGAAGATGTTCTCAGGGAGGGTTGGCGGTGGGGGAGAACAGATGCCTGGCTGCATCATCTTCCAGTTTGTAGTGTGTGTTTGTGTAAATATGTGTCTGAGGGTGAAGGGGGAAAGTTGTGGGAGTAACAAGCCCCTTCATGATTCTTGTAAACGTTTTGTTTCAGCAGACTAATATTTGGGTTTTGTAACTGTAAGGGCTTACGGGTAGCCTCAGCCAGCTCCTTTGGAGAAAGTGCCAAGGGTGAGAGCAGTGTGGAATTCTCTTTATTTAAAAAAAATGACAAACTGCAGCTGGCAGAGAGTGCCACATCCTAGTTGATGGCCTGGGTTGGTTGGGAACACATTACTCTTGTTCTGAAACATTTGAGCCTGTAACTGGCTGGATTCTAGCTCTGATTCAAAGTGCTCGTTTTGGCTTTCAAAAACTTGCAAGGCTTGTATCCTGGGCATCTTGGGGACTGCCTTCTCGTATGTTACCGTGTGACGGTTACAAGACTTGCCTGCTTCAGGTTCCTTCTTTCTTTCTTTAAAATATTTATATCTCAAAAGTCTGGTCACAACAATTAATTAAAACACATTGTGTGTGTGTGTGTGTGTGTGTGAAGTATTTTATTGATATGTTGTGAACTGCCGTGAGTCCACATGTGGGGAGGGCCGTCTATGAACTGAATTAATAAATTAATAAGTGTTGTCAAGTTGCTTCTGGTTTACGATGACCCTATGAATGAAAGTCCTTCAAAATGTTCTGTCATTAACAGCCATTCTCAGGTCTTTCAAACTGAAAAAAAACAGAGACAAAACAAAATGAGGTTGTCCATCATTAAAAAAACAAGCAGCAGCAGATAACAGAACACAGGCTGACATAATAGAAAACAGCAGAAAGCAACTGAAGTTTCCAAAGGCGGTTTTATGTAGAGCACATTACTGTAATTTAATCTAGATATAAGCAGGGCATAGGTGACTGGCTAGATGATCTCGTTTTTCAGTGAAAGACCATAGCTAGTCAGCAAGTCAAAGTCCATGAAAGGAGCTGTTTGTTACAGAAGAGACCTGAGCCCGCTTCAGTAAATAGGGCTGCAATAGCATCCCAAGCTACCGAACTGTTCTTCTAGGCTGTCATTCACCAGGAGCATGGCCTCTTCCATGGCTTCTTGGATGTGTTACCTGAGAAATTGATATTTGTTCTTCCCTGGTCATCAATGAGTGATGATACTTTTATTTTGCCTTGCATGGTGGAAGTAGTTGAAACATTCTCTTTTGCTGTTGCTTTTATCAAGAAGTCTTTTGCATGGTTTTATTTGGATTTATTCTGTATTTGTAAATTTTTATACAATACCTTGTAAACACATGTGTACATGATCATTCTAGAAGGGTTATATTTAGAGTGGAGTGTCAAGATTTGTGATGAACACTGGCAATGTGGGTACAGTACCAATGCATTCAGGGCCATCAAGAACTGTAAACAGGCTGTTAAAGGGCTGCTTTACCCCTTGCTGTGGGTTGAATAGAGGCTGAAAGTTTACTTTTGCTGTTTTGTTTTTTTGTTCTGTGGGGAAGAGTGAAGCTCAGTGCCATTCACAGGTCTTATCAACTGCTTTAATCCAATCTCAGCTATATTTATTGCCCAGTTACTTATGCATCTTGACTCTAACTAGCCCTTCCTGGCAACTAACCCCCCTTCCCCTTTCTCTAGCTATATGTATGGCTTGAGGAAAACTGTTTCAATGTATCTGAAGAAGTGTGCATGCACACAGAAGCTGATCTTAAAGATGCCATGGGACTCAAAATTCATTCTGCTGCTTCAGACCAGCACGGCTACCCACCTGAATCTGTCTCTGCTAACTAAGTCAATATGAGTTTACACTTTTGCTTGAGTTGTTTTGTAGAGGATGTGGTCTTGTATGTATGACTTTGTATCACATTAGCTCCTTTCTTTATACTTCCATCTCCCAGCAAATGGTACAGAGTTCAGTTCCAGTGTAACTGAATCTGCTGTACCCATGGTTATACAACAGCCAGTTTGATTGGTTAACTATTGTCAGTTGACCCTACGTAGCTTGCTGCTACAAAGCTTACTGTGCCACTGTGTCAGGGGCAGCTTACCTTTTAAATTTTGTTACAGTGTCCTTTTTTATTGGGGCATGTATGAGGGCTGCTTGAACCCCTAACCCTGCAGCAGTTGGGGACTGACCAAGCAACAGAGCAAGGCTTCTCTTACAGGCCCTTAGTCCTAATGACAAGTGTTTCCAAATGTACTTGTTAGTCATTACTACTTTGCTTCATCTTTATAAAAAAGGAGTCTTAACTGTAGGCCAGGGGTCCTTAACCTTTTTGAGCCTGTTGGGCGCCTTTGGAATTCTGAGGCAGAGTGGTGGGCACAGCCACAAAATGGTTGCCATAGGAGGTAGCACACAGCCACAGGGCGGAAGCTCAAGTGCAGGGAGAAGAGCATTGTAATGCATTGTAAGTGCATTGTAATAAATACAATGGCAAAGGTGAATGAGGGAGAATAATACCAACACTGTAGTGGCAGCTGCTTCTGAAACAGTGTTATGTTAATCTGCACAGCCAATCAAATCTCTAGTGACCAATAAGAATCCCTATTGGGAGAAAGCCCCACTTGGCCCTACCCACTTTCTAAGAACAGTGGTTGGGCACCAGGAAAGGTGTTAGTGGGCTCCATACTGGGGACTCCTGCTGTAGGCTGTCCCTGGTGTTCCAGGATAAAAACAAAAGCACAGTTAGGTCAATTCATCCTTAAATTACAATCCACTACAATGTTAAAACATTAATCTCATTGCTTATATTAACAGTGCAGTAATATGAATGTATACTTAAAATCAGGAATGAGTTCAGTGCAACTTATTGCCTAATCAGTGTACCTAGGACTGCAGCCTAATAGTGCAGTCCTGGCAGAGTTACACTATTCTAACTACATTGAAGTCAACAGATTTAGAAGGGTATAACTATCTCACCTAATGTGTGTTTATAATTAATACAGATGTGAAGAAATGCATTTTCACCTGGGAGGCTGGCACTTGAGCAAAAAACCCTCCACAATGCATTTTAAAGGGTTTTTTCCCCTCTGGGCAGAGAACAGGTATGGGAGTAGTCCGTGCAAGGGCTTTTCAGATGTACCTCATCTCACCTGCATTCAAATGCTAACAGATCTGGCAGGAGACATAATGGGTGGGTCAGGCTCTTCCCCTTCCTCCTAGCAGTGAACAGAGGTTTGGCAGACTCTAGAATAGCAGGCTCCAGGAATAATCTCCAGGAAGAAGCTACAGTGGCCTGACTGGGTCAGGGGGTGGAGAAACAGATATGATAAAACCTCTTTTCGTTGGGTGGTGCATCCATGAGCACACAGACTCTCCTCCGGGAAGGCAGCCATTGACCATGTGCTTGCCTCAAAAGCTGGAGCAAGCTTCAAGGTAATACTAGCAGCACAATAGGGATCTGTAACATCTTAAGCAAAAGGGGTCTGTCCTATTTTAACATCTGATAGGGCATGTATAGAGAAAGGGACAGAGGATTTGTGTTTTATCTGTTTCTTTTGGAATCCCTTGCTCAGTTTGGGGCTGTGCTAGAAGTATGCTTATAAACATTTTCTGTTTAATAAATGCTTTTAACTTTGGTTACTGGTTGTGGTTCTCTGTACCACATAGACCTCCACCATCTTGGACATGCAATTTTAAAAGGAGCGCCAGGGTGAAGGCAGGCAGTTGGCAAGTGGATATTCATCCAAGGGCATGCAAGGCAATGACTTGTCCCTATAGTGACCAGGTGTTAGGCAGTCGGAGACACCAAGGCAAGGTTTCAGAACTTGGAAGGGGAGCTGGGAGTCCAGACCTCCTCAGTGAGCAATTCTGTACAAAGGTCAGCTGGTGGTGGCAAGCTACCCTGAGAGTAGAAGAAAAGCTTCTCCAGGGGTTGAGAATAACCCAGGAAGGTCAGGTGGAATAGGGCCTGCAGGCCAGAGCAGGCACATTCTGCCACAACACATATAAAGTCTATTGATTTTTTGCTGTTCTAAACAAAGTTAATGCTTTAAAAAATACTTGACCACTTTTTGACCGGTCAATTGCCCAGCCCAGGTATACCCCACTTAGAGTGGTAGATGACTGCAGCCAGGTTCTTGCAAGCTAGGTCTTTTATGTATGAATATTAAAACCATATGAAGCTGATCCCCCTAGCTTGCTATTGTCTCCTGTGGCAGGATTTCCCTGGGGCCTCAGGCAGAGAAGGGGCTGCTCCAAAGCCTGTTGTCTTTTTACTGCATGTGCTGTGGATTGTATTGGGGCTCCTCTGCGTGCGAAGAATGTGCTCTATCATTGAGCCACAGCCCTGCTCAGGAGCAAAATGGTGCCTAGGTCCCCCCCCATCCCCCCCCCGTCCAGTCTTGACTGACAGCTTCTTGGTCAGTCTTCTCCCTATTTTTCTTCATTGGACAGGAGGGAGGAAGCACTAAAGGCTATGATATGTCTGGGCTCTGGAGTTCTCAAAGTTTGGCTGTCCAAAAGGGTAGCCTCATTAGCATGCCACCTTCATCTTTTTAATATAATTGTATACATTGTAGAAGAAATTGCCCAAATGTTGCCAAAGAACAGGAGAACGTGCAGTCCTTTGGGTAACTCTTGAGGGTGGGACTGACTCATCTCAGGCCCATTTTCATTATCTGGCACATTCTGTTTCTCAGCGTGTTGCATTTTTTAATGTGACAGTGTTGACTCTCCCTTATGTTCTGCTTATCATGGTGGGATCCTACTTTTTTTTTTTTTGCTTTCACATTTAAAAGAAATCTCCAGAGGTATACAAGAGCATACTGAAGTGTTGAGCTGTGTGACTCCAATGAAATATTAGAGCTGCAAAATCATCCGTTACTATAAAAGTTTATGGTTAAGGTGTAGCCTGTAGGATTAAGGATTGCTCAGATTCTAGGAGAGGCTTCCTATGAAAAGTCCTTACGGTAATTGTGGTCATTATTTTTCAAGATAAAAAGTTTCCTTCTGGCAGTGTTGGAAGGTGGTCTTCGAAGTATTCATTGAATGCCAAAATATTTTTTTTAAAAAAACAAACCAGACATACGATGTACAGAAAGTTAGAGCCCTGCCTATATATTTACACACTTAGGAATAGTTCTTAACTTATGCAGTTTGGTTGAATGGTGGCAGAAAGCAGGTTGTCTAAGCAGCAAATTGGGCTGAGATGCCCTGCTGATTTCAACAGCCAGGATTTCAGTGAAGTTATAATTGCAGCAAAGCTTGGAATGCTGGCAGGTTGCCAACAATGACACACACCACCACATTTATTGATAGTACGATGAAATCTCTTGAAATTCCATGGACCATAATTTTCAGATTGCAGCTAAGAGTTTTATGGGGACAATGAAAGGATAATTCATTGCATTGCATTTCATAGCTTCTTTTATGGTAGCTTCAACTTGTAAGCAGAGAGGGGAAAAAATTAAAAACCAAACTGACTCAGACTAAACAAACCTCCTATCTTTTCTTTATGATGAATTTTATAAATGTGGACTAGACAATGCACTGTCTTTTTTATTAGAACCAATTAATTAAAAGGTGTAATGGTTAAAAGAAAAAACATACAGACTGGCAGATTTGACAAAAACTGTTCAACGTAAAGATAAGGCTTATTTTTTTCTCTTCAACCACTATTTGTTATCGGCATCATCTCTGATACTCCCCAGTGCACACAAGTAATGAGAAGATCTTGGAGGCTAAAGGAGAGGAATGTGCCCTGTGGGGAATGTCAGCCAAGAGGCCAGAGGGGAGCTTTCCTCCTCTTTTGGTTTTTTCTCCTTCTGACAAACTACAATAGACTAATACAGACTTCTAAGAGCCAATATTTCTATGGAATTTATTTTCTTTTTTTTTAAATTAAATTTCTTTTTCTCTTTTTTCTAAAATCTTTTTTATTCTTATTTTTATTATTCCGTACCCTTTTTTTCCCTCTTTTATCTTTCTCTCCTTCTCCCACCCTCTTTTTCTTTTGGTATATAAGCAATATACCAAAAAAAAATTCTCTTTCTTTGTTCTCTTTTTTTTTTCCTAATATTTAAAAAATATTATTTAATATAAATTTCTTTCCCCCCAATTTCCTTAAAATTTCAAATTTCAATTTTAACTATTTTTATGATTTATTTTTACATTTATTTTAATATTCTCTTCCCCCCACTTTTTTGTTTTTTTCTTTCCCTCTCTCTTCCCTTCCCTCATCACCCTTCTCCCATTCCCTTTTTCCTTTTAAAAATTCTATTATTTTTTATCTTCCTGTTTGACTCATATTTTATTAGATGATATAAAATTGCACTGTTGGTGATATAATGACGATTATATAAATGATGATTAGAAGAGAAACTATTTCTCTTATTTTTGTTATACTTATTTACATTATCGGCTATAAATAGCTTTTATACAAGGATTTAAGATAACTCCCTTTACTATAATTGATTATTTGGTTATTTGAATAGTTTAAGTTGTAATAGCTGTATACTTGCATAGAGAACAGTACATGGCAATAGTATATGGAAAATTTATATAATATTTTTAAAGAGAGGAGATAAAAAAGAAGAATGGCGTCTGGAACAAGTCAAAATAAGACCAGAAGAAAGGAGATGAAGATCAGGGAGTCAAAGAGGGTGGTGGGAAAATTATTGCAAGCACTGTGGTGCATCAAGCGCAAGCAGTGGCAACTCAGGTGCCACAATCTGAGGGAAAAATCCAGAGGAACATACAAAAATCAGAGGAAAGAACGCATAGGGAATATTCAAGAAGTATGTCAAGAATTACTGGCTGTATCATCAGAAATAATTACAAAATTGTAAGAACAAACACAGGAAATTGTGAGGATAAAAGAAAAGCAAAAAAATAATGAAATAAGACAATCCAGCTTTAAATGTGTGAGTGTAAATATTTTGTGCTAATTTAATGTCATAGCTGGAAAAAAGTCACATTGTAGATTTTGGCATCAGATGTTGAGTGGCTGGAATTTTCCCAACTCTGACTACAGCCACATCTTACAATCCTGTCAGTGGAATACTACCACATTGTTTTGCTTTTGTTTTGATGAGTCTAACCCAGATTGTGTTGACTCTGTGTCAGGCTAAAGGATTTATACAAACACACAGTATTTGCAGCAAAGGTGATATAGGGTCAGGACCAAATTAACTGGGTGTGTGTGTTTTTGCACAGTCTTACTTAAAATGGATAGATGCTACCCTGAGCAAATCAGCTGTTATGGGTTCACCCCTCAAATGTAGCCTTTGAGACTGCTGAACTGACTAAAGCTTCAACAGAGTGATGACATTAGTGGGGGACTCAGAACAATGACTCCTGCCATAAAACTTCCTTGCCTTAAAATAACAAGAAATTGAACGTATTCATTTTTTATCCATACACTGCCTTTCTCACTGAGACTCAAACTGGATTACAGAATATAAAACAATGCAAACAGATGCCGTAATATATTCAGTAGAACTATGATTATAGAATTGTAAAAGAATGCAAGCAGCAAACTTTCTAAGGTAGTGATCCCCAGCTTTTTGAGCCTGTGGACACCTTTGGGATTTTGAGAAGGAGTAGGGAGTGCCTCCCCCAAATGACTGCCTCAGGACGTGGAGCCAAATGGAATGCCTCCCTCCATGCTTCTCCTGGGAAGAAGGAAATCCTGAAGGGGGAAATGGAACCACACACTGTCCTAAGGGAAGCCCTGGTGCTTAACAGTCCTCCTCGTCCTGCAGTGGAAAACCCTCTACCCTGATGTGGGCTGTCAGTTAGAAGTCCCGCCTTACAAAAGCAGCCCTGCCTGTTTTCTGAAAAGCTTGGTGTACACCAAGGGATGTACTGGTTGGTGCCATGGCACCCATGGGCACCGTGTTGGCCTAAGGCAAGGTATGCTATGAACAGTGCAGAAAATGGCATTGCAAAAGGAGAAGGCACAGCAGCCAAAGCAAGATGCTACCTACAGTAATGGTTGCAGAAGTCTGCAATTTATTCCATTATAAAGGCATCATCCTTTGTTAAAGGCGAAAGATTTATCCTTTGTTGCTTCTGTGCTTTGTGGTTGTGTTGAATGTATTGCTTGCTGTCTTGTAGAACCAGATGGCACTGGGGTAGGGGGGCAGCAGGACGGCCAGGTGCTTGGATGTTCAGATTATGTCTCCCTAAATCTCAAGAAGGGAGCAATGCCATTCTTGAGTAGGTACTGATTTCCAGCAGTAGGTGAAGCGATCTGTGGAACTGCACCTTGCTGCCGTATTGATTCAAGCATGACCAAGTTGGGGGAGAGGGTTTGTGTAAAGGTGAGCCTAGAACTCAAGGGGGACGCTGACAGTTGTGGTGGCCTTGAAATAGGCAATGGGCTTGATGTTAGGGCTGCATATGGAGTCTGTTGGGAAGCAGCCAGCATGGCCAAAGTGTCAACAGCACTCAGGCCTTGTGTAGAGCACTTAACTAGGTGAACAAGGCAATGCGTGGTCTGATACCTCATCCCTAGAGCCTTCCTGGAGAAAGAAGCGGGTGGGTCTGAGGTTTTAAACCAGAGTAGGATAGGGAAGAATTGCTTGGCAGCCAAGCAGCAGGTGAAGATTTTGTCGATGGACTGGGCTGTGGGGTGGCATGTATGGGAGGAAAGAAGCTGGACCAGAGGGAATGTCTAAAGCCCCGGAAGCAGTGTGGCTGCCTTGGAAGACAGGAGTTGGAGCAGGAACTGCAGATTTGCCAGCCCCTGTCTCCCACGGCTTATTCTGCTTCCTCTGTTCTGCTACCTAGGACTTGCCCTGCCCTATCTACAGTAGTGCCCAGTGGCCACTGAACCTGGTTTCTAGCTTTTTGCCTTACCTGAAACTGTTACAGCAGTCATTCAGCTGTCAGCATTCTGGAGACTAATGACACACAGTCCGTGCTCCCAGAATGAGTGCTACAGTAACCCAACAATGCATTTTCTTCCAGGATGATTCCTGCAGAGCTGGAGCCCTCCTAAATTATTATGTCCCCTACTTTAATTAATGCACAGTTGGTGCAGATTTTGCTCTTTCCTCAAGTTAGCATTTTCCTTTCCTCAAGTTAGCATTTCCACTGTAGGCTCCTCTCCTCTGTTCTCCCAGGACCCAGTGAGCCATATTGCATCCACTGAGAAGGGGCTGTTCCCCCCCCCGCCCCCCCAAGCTTGCACAGCCATATTGAAAATATTGTTTTTTCATGTTTAAAGTGGCAAATGGGAATGTGTCTATCCCCCCTTTGCCACCAGGGAGGGGATTTTGTGCTCTTGGCACGGCTGCTTATACATCCAAAAATTTCTATGCTACCCAATGGCTAGAGATAAGGATGCAGTCGCTGGGGTGCAGGAGCCCAATACCCCTTGCCACCTGCGAGATAGAGTCCATGCTTGGTGTGAGAGGTCCAGCAATCATAACTGCGTTCTGCTGTCTTGTCTCCTGGTGAAGGTTCCCCCCATAGGGTGATCAAGGTAGTTCCATAGCCAGGTCAGAAGCCAGACTGAAATGAGTCCAGATGATCTTTCCGCATCAACTACCTGCTCAAGTACCTTGCCCCAGATGGAAACGTTTGTGATGAGCTGATAGTTGCTAACATTGTTAAGGCCCAGGGAAGGGTGTCACAGTAAGTAGGCTGGCCTGCCTCCTTCCTTCAGTCAAGCACTGACCATTGCCTAGTTCCAACCTGCCCCCCCCCCCCCCCGGGAGAGCTGTAACAAGCCAGGATGGGTGAGCATAAAGATGGTGTGCTGCATCTCTCCAGGCAATTCATAGGGCTCTGAGCGAGGTGTGTGTTTTGTTGTCTAGAAGGGCCTCTAGGCTCTCGTGAGCCACGAGCACTTTTTCTCAAGTGTGTCTTTTTCAGGCGGGAGCAACATCCATGTGGGCTTCCTGTTGTGGGTTGCTGAATGAAGTCATGGGCACCGGAGCTGTGCGAGGTCAGCAGTCTGGATTTGGGGGTGGAGCAAACCCATTTAGGTTTACACCAAACACCGACTTCACTGTGTACACATCTTCAGCGGCAGGAGGAGCCAGCATAGTCTGCAAAGCATGTGGCCTTTCATTCTCAGTGTTCAGGAAAAGGGTGAGTATATCGCACTCTGGTGTCGGGTTTTTCTCTTTCATCACTCTTCCTCCGGTTCCCCTTTGAAATGAATCTTCCTTTTTGGGGTGGGAACAGACGTCATTGCTTCTCCTCTGGATGACTCTGGGCAAGTGTGTAAAGAGGGCATGGCAGTCATCTGCAAGGCGCTGGGTTGGGTATGATATCCAGAATAATTGCTTCAGTGCAGCTGAGCACTGTCCCACCCCCAAAAATACATGTGTTTGTGTATTTGTATAATAAGAGGCCCCAGGAGAGAGGCTTGGCTCAGCCTTCGTTGAAACCGTGAAACTGTGATCTCTAATGCTCTGAGCCGATCCTGCCAAGAAGTGCTCGAAGGAACCAGGCTGTGGGCGGGGCAGTGATCAAGTGTTCCATTTGCTTTTTGCCCTTTACCTGCTCTCTTAGCACGTGTGTTGTGAGTGCAAGAAGGACTTCTGTTCCATGTGTTCCGTCTTGCAAGAGAACCTGCGAAGATGCTCCACTTGTCAGTTGCTGCAGGAGACAGCGTTTCAGCGGCCCCAGCTGATGCGCTTGAAAGTAAAAGATCTGCGCCAGTATCTGGTTCTTAGGAACATCCCGACAGATACCTGTCGTGAAAAGGAGGACTTGGTGGACCTTGTCATGTGCCATCATGGGTTGGCTTCTGAGGAGGATACGGACACTGGCAGCTTGTATTCAGCCCGCTCACAGACTGCTAGTTTTTCTGTACCTCCCATGTCTGTGACAGGATCTGCATCGTCCTCTCAGGGTGAGCTTGCAAATAGGCACGAGAGCACAGGAAACGAAGTGCAGTTACAGGTATGTGAAGAGAAGGAGCGCGGACTCTTCCTGTCCCTCTCAACCCAGGGGGTGCTGGAGCTGGGGGCACTGATCCCGTCCTTTGGCTATGAGGCTGAGTCGCAGCACAGAGGGCCAAGCACATCCCAGTGCTTTGCCTATGTCACTGTCAGATGAGGGGGGAGTAACACTTGTGCTCTTGTGCACATAGGGACAAAATGAGAGGCTGTTGGCAAACCCTGGCGAAGAGGAGGAAAGGGCAGATGAGCAGGTAAGGGGACCCACTTGGGGAAATGCAAATCACCTGGGAAGTAATCTTTAAAAGGGGATTCTAAAGGAATTCATAGGCTTATTATGAAGCATCGGTGCACTGTCGCAATCCAGTACTGCAATTTAGCTTTCACCTGTTTTCTGTGTGGCTGATTCTGCCAGGCTTTCACTGGAAGGAAGTGACATAGAACTGGGGCCAAAACACTGTCAAGCTTTGATTGATTTAATACCCCAGGAAATATGGGATCTGGAACAGGAATTACTCATAGACCTCAGCGGGCAGAGAGTGGGACTCTGGGAAGAATTTGGTGTGCTTATTATATTTCTTCCCCCTTTTGTATTTAACTCCTTTATTTTAACATTAACCACCAAAGATATTCAGAATAGAGAGGGCTGAGTATGAACTAACTGAATAATTGGCATCTCCATGTCCAATTTCTAGTAACATTAGCCACCATAAATATTCTGAATAGAAATGGCTGAGTATAAGTAATCTGACTGAATAATCGGCACGTCCAAAGCTCACTTGGTTCTCCCCTCCCCCCCTTTGACTTTTTAACATGTTTTCTTAGGCTCCTTTGGCAACAAGTACCTTAAAACCTCATGGAGATGGGTCATGATGGGTAGCTGTATTAGTCTGTCTTGCAGTAGAAAACAGCCAGAGTCCAGGAGGAGCACCTTAAAGAATAACAAAATGTGTGGCAGATAGGAGCTTTCGTGGGTCACTTCTCACTTGTGACTCACGAAAACTCCTACCCTGCCACAAATGTTGTTAGTCTTTAAATGCTACTGGACTCTTGCTTTTTTTTGCTATTAAAGCCTGTGTAAGGCATGCAGGCTGTTAGTAAGTTGGTTATTTATTTATATTCTGTGTTTCTCAAACAGGAAAAGGGTGGGAAGGCTTCTGAATACCAGCCAGGCCTTCTCTCTTTGCTAGCTGATCTTCTGTCAGCTCAGGGCTGTGACTCACAGGCTAAGAGCTGAAGGACAGGAGTCCTTTGGTTCTCATGTCTTGAGTGCTGCAGGTCTTACTGTATCTGTGCAGAGCAGAGAACAAACTCCACTCATGTTGCTCAGCTGCTGCTAGCTGGCACGATCTCCCAGCTCCTCCCCTACTGTATGTGCCCTTAGTAGACTGGCTCTGTGTTCTAGGTTCCAGGACAGTCCAGGAAGCGTGCAAGGGCCTCTCTCTCTGATCTCTCAAGCCTGGAAGATGTTGAAAGCTTAACCGTCCGCCAGTTGAAGGAAATACTGGCTCGAAATTTCGTTAACTACTCAGGATGCTGTGAAAAATGGGAGCTGGTGGAGAAAGTGAGCCGGCTGTATAGGGAGACGGAGGCAAATCACAGGACCCGTAAGTGTAATGCATTTGTGTTACACCCTGATCACCAGGGCAGGGCTTGCTTGAGAGGTGGGGGCGGGAGAATACCTGCTTAGGTTATCCCGTCTGGCTGCATGAACCTGCTAATGCCAGAAAGCAAGACCTCTTCCTAATAGCAATCTGTGTCTAACAGGGCTGTGTGAGAGCAAGGTGGGGTCTCTGTATATTTGAGCAATTGCCTGAGTTTACAGCTAAACACTGATTTGTAAAGGGAAAACTCTCCACAACTGCCCGATGAGGACTGAACCTTCAGGAATCATGGGACGTTACGGGCAGTGAGGAGGGGCAGAAGACTTGCCTTCCTGGTTCATCCTCTAACAGACGTGTTCTGAAAGGTGATGTGAGATTCAAGCCAGAGATTTGTAGCCTGAGGTGTTCATCTTTTCCTTGAGGATGTTGTAAACTTTTATGGATGGTGAACCTCAGAGGGAACCCTGCCCCGAACCCAAGAGTGTGGGAGGTTAATCAGGTCAGAGGCAAAGTGCTGCCTCTAGTACCAATTCATGACTTTTCCAAGGATTCTTTTCAAGCCTCTTGAAATTCCTCCCTCCTGTGCTGCTCTAATTCAGCTAGATGAGGAATGTGGCCAAGTTATCCAAGTCTTAAGTGGGAAAGAAGCTATTGCACTGATCTTGTTTGTAAGGGTGGGGGAGAAATTTAGATTCATCATCGTGGCTTCTGTGCAGGCACACATGGGGACTGCGCAGTCACAGGCCAGCCACGGAAAAAAGATTTCCAAGCTTTCTGAGAGACTAGGTGCGCCCTCCTCCCTCTGGCGCTTTCCCGCCAAAACGCTCACATGCCTAGGGGGAGGGGCGCTACTCCCTCAGTTCTCTACATGCCGCCGCGGAGAGTAGTTCTCCACTGCTGTTCTCTGTGTTTGTTTCCTCACCTCAGTTTTGAGGCTGAAGAGATTTTTTTCTCTTGACAGTTTTTATTCTAGTGAACATCTTAGCCCGTGCAAGTCACTCTGATGTGACATCATTCACAGCAAGACCCAGTGTCATGTGGAGTCAGTGTTGGTCTGGCACTACATGCCCTGCTACAGTGTTCTAATCCCTGACAAAGACAACCTGTCTCTATGCCATTTTTTCCTATACTGCTGCACAGATTGCTCTGCAGACTACACAAGTCCCCCCCCTCCCCCTTTTGCGGCACATTATATCCATCCTTTAGCCACATCTCACCTCTTTTTCACCTCCTTCATTACCATTGTGCAGATCTTATTCTCACTCCTGCTGCCAGATTAATCCGTTCTGCATCACCTTTCCTGCAGTAGCCTCCCATTTTTCAGAGTGGCAAACACCACTCTTGTAGTAACAGACCTTGCACCTTTAAGTGGGGAGGAGAGTCTCCATAGAAACTGCAGCAAAGCTTGGACCCGGCTTCCTGTGCTGTTGAATGTTTTTGGCAACTGATTTGGAAAAAACAAACAAACAAATCCTCTTGATTTTTTTCTTGTTGGATTACTAAGCATGCTACAAAAGAGGGGTATAACCCCTTGTTTTATTTTGGCACTTACATGGTGCTTCATTTATGATAGGCTTCTAACTTATACCCTGTCCATGCTTGAAGTTTCAAAGGGTGATGACCTGGAATCCCCTACCAAGGGTTGTCTCTCACTCCTCATGTAATGCATGGTCAGCATCCTCACACAACCATCCTTGTGGATCGGTTGATGCTGTCACACTGTTTTGAGCGCACAGCCTTCATTACCACTCTATGTATGATGTGTCCCCCCCCCCCCAAAAAAAAACAAGAGTGCTCTTTTTTCTTTCCCACATTCCCACATGTATTTTGGTGAGGATACTTGCATAGAGCTCACTGCTCTGGTATAAGAGATTTCTGGGTGACGGTCAATTTGTGCCGCTAAACAACTGTTGATAAAGCGGTCCTCTGTGGTCTCCTTTTAAGAGCTTCACACCCACCTCCTTCACTCCGTGATCTTGCTAATCTTCCCATGTGGGACTGCACAGAAGCCATGGTGATGAAAACGAGGTTACACTTACTTGTAACTGTTGTTCATCGAGTGGTCTTCTGTGCAGGCACACATCCCTCCCTTCTGCCCCGCTGTGAACTCTCTGGAACTTTAGTTTTCTAAGGGTCTCCGGTGGTGGCATGTAGAGAACTCAAGGAATAGCGCCCCTCCTCCTAGTCATGTGAGCGTTTTGGTGGGAAAGCGCCAGAGGGAGGAGGGGTGCTCCTAGTCTATTAGAAAGCTTGGAAATCTTTTTTCTGTGGCTGGCCTGCGATTGCGCAGTCCCATGTGGGGCTGCACAGAAGACCACTTGATGAACAACAGTTACAGGTGAGTGCAACCTTCTTTTGTCCTTACGGATCCCCAGCTACTCTAATATCAAACTAGACATACCCAAGAGGGTGAAAACAAGCTTGCCGTGGCGCAGTTGATCATGCACGCTGTGGGAGCTTGGAATTGTGCAGGTGTCTGGCGTGGCTTAAATCTGTCTAATCTTGGCTCTGTTGTGCCTTGGCAGAAGGGGAGAAGACTCAGTTGAATGATGAGGATGACAACCTCTGCAGGATCTGCATGGATGCCATCATAGATTGCGTGCTGTTGGAGTGTGGCCACATGGTCACTTGCACCAAGTGTGGCAAGCGCATGAGCGAATGTCCCATCTGCCGCCAGTACGTCGTACGAGCTGTGCACGTGTTCAAGTCATGAACGGTGGAGACCGGAACTGGAGGTTTCCTGCCGTGCTTTCTTCTTCAGGGTAGGTGCAGGCCTCAGCTGTAAAGGAAGGGGGCTCCACAATAGACCTCCAGTAACTCATAGCAGCCTGAACAGAAGCTTAGGAGCTTGACCCATGTACTTTGGCAGTCAGATGCCCTGTAAGGACAGAGCTCTGTGGGGGAAACAAGACCGTGGTTGAGTTGCACTTGCAGCAGCTTAATGCTGCCGATTGCTCTCTTCTGAAGAATATGGCTGAGGCACATAAGCCAGTGGGAGGGTTACAGAAGGGTGCTTTACTTTTCCAAAGAGCAGAGGGAGCAGAATGATGTGCAAGTGTTTTGAAATTGATCTATTGTCCCACTGACGAGCCAATTCAGTGCAGTGCAACTCGAGATCTCAAAATGCATCCACCCTCCAGAAAGAGAACTGGTAAACGTTTACATTCAGGTAATGGGGCTTCAGGAGCACCTTATCCAGAACATATTCTGTGTTCAGCAGAAGCCTTAATCATGTTGCTGTGTAAAAGCTACCCAGTGATTCAGAAGAAAAAATAATTGGTGAGATATCCATGGTTCTAAGTCTGTGCAGTCGTGACTGTTGCAAGTTCTGGGAGACCCTTCAGATTTTGCCAGTGTGGTGAATCTAGGAATTAAGGCTCCCTGCATTTAGAATCCATGCTCAAGCAGTTGCTGAACAGCAAGTTCCTTTGGTGTGAAATTGCCTGGTTTCAGCTGCTGAGAAGGTGCTGTCAGTGAAGTGGCAGGGATGAATCTGGAAACGTGGAAGACAGTTCCTCAGCAACAGACCTAGTAGCTGCTCTTGAAAGCCTGAGAGGAATAGCTGCCTCCATGGCCACATTGATGTGTGGTGTAGATAGGGCCGGGGAAGGGAAGTGGGAAGCAAGAGGTGCGTTGATGGAGGCACCTTAGTAAAGCACCTCCTCTTTCCCGTGGCACTTCCAGATACCCTTTTCTGCACAACAGGCTAGATTTTTTGACTTTGCATCTAAAAACAGATTTATACCAAGGGTGGGGTTGAAGCAAAAAGGAAGGCTTTAGAGGATGCCCTGCTTGGTGGGTAGAGTGTGTGTGACTTTCGTACTTCAAAACTGACTTATTTTTCAGAAGGGAGCAAGACATGTCTTTATTTTTAGACAAAGTGCAGGAAATGGTTCGAGTCCTTGTTCGGGGGCACGCGTGTAAAGAGAATGTAGCGTATCATAACATTCTGAACCATGGCTGTTAAATAAACATTTGTTGACTGGCTTGGTGTTTGGTGTTAAGTACTTTGGCTGGAACAGCCCAAGGAGAATGCAAGGGAAGTGCTTGCAACTATAAACAGAGCTACCCTAAGCAGAGCAGTCCAGCCTTCTGAGCTGCTGAAGGCAGTGGGCTATGTAAATATGCCTAGGCTCCTTTAAGATACAACTAATGCAAGTGTCTTATGCTCGCTCTCAGACAGGCTGGGCTTGACTGCCTCTGGCAGGTTATTAGCTTTAACTGTGAGTTTCTTTAAACATGTGTGCCCACCAGTGATGTAGCTTCCTGTTCTTTACTCCTCTGGAAGCTGGTATGCAGCCCAACACTGATGGTAAAGCTGCAGCTCTGGACTAAAACACAGCTAATTTTATTTACATCATTTAAGTTGTGCCCCCCTCCCAGTGGGTACACAAAGTGGCTTACATCAGCCTGCTTAACTCCATTTTTATCCCCTCAGAAACCCTGTGAGTAGGTTGGGCTGTATGTGACTGGCCCGAAGACCACCCAGCAGGTTCCCATGACGGGGGGGGGGGGATTTGAGCATGACCCCCTCCCCCCGCAGGTACTAGTTTGACACTCTTAACCACTGCACCCTACCAGCTTGAGTGAATCTACGCTGGTGAACACAGCAGCTAAAGCTGTTTGACCCGCCTCCCCAGGTGCAGCACTTCAGGAAGTTAGAACACTTCGAATCATATTTGAATAAAAATTCAACAGTGATGCTCTTGATTTTTTTGTACAATCATTTATACAAATTCAACAGAGGTAAAACTGTCAGGAAGGCTGGTCTATGGGGGGAAAAACACCACTTGACAACAATGGCACTTACGTAGGCTGAATTTTTACAACCAAGGATTACCCCATCTTAAACTTGGGGGGGGGGGGGGGGGTTCAACTTGTACTTTCAAGCCAGAACATAAAAACCAAAACTGTTTGCTTGCATTTACATACCCCTCTGAGCACCCCCATGCTGACCTCAAAAACCTTCCCCTGTGCAAAAGCTCTAGTTGGAAGTCCCAAAACTGAGAGGTGACTTTTATACAAATGCAACTGGGCAGTTACACTGCCTTTTCCCCAACAACATGCTTAGGGGTGTTCCCAGCTTGTCCAAGCAGGATATAACACTTCCAATAAAACATGCTTTTTTCGTTTAAGGATTCCCCTACTTCATAAGCTAGGCCAGCCCTTGGCAACAAGCTACTGATCTATGAAGTTCAGGGTAAACTCTCTCCAACCATAAAACTTGGCAGCTTAAAACCAAAGAGAAACACTTCCAATGCATCCAAAAACTTTTGCATAAATAATCTTTTAAACAAATTTGTACAAAAATAGTTCTGCATAATGTAGGATGTAACAAAGAGTGTTCAAAAGGCAAAAAATGCAGGATATGGCCCACATTACTGACACCAAAATCAACATAGCTTCTGATATCTGTTGCAACATTTTTTCAAAAAAGTGTACATGTTCCCAGGCCATGATGGTCCTTAAACAGGGGTGGACCCCCTCTCCCCTTCCTTGACCCAGGCACAAACAATCCTTCGCTGTCATCATGGGAAATTAAACCACCTCGCTGGAAACCATCAGATATAATCCTCAGGAGGCTGAAACGGTGGCTGCAGGTGGCCTGAATCCTACAGGGTCCTGTCCAGTCTTGCAGCTTTTGACACGTGAGCTGGCATCTCCCAACCAAAAATAAAATTCCCTCTCTGTCCTCTTGGGAGTCCTTTTTCTCTCTTGACTATTTACAAACGTGCCCTTGAAAAATACTAACTCAGTTTCTGCAGCAGTTTCTCTTCCACCTGGTTAAACTGAACGCTGACGGACATCTCGGCGATGAACTGCTCACAGCCTTCCTTGGCGACTTGCTTGCAGTACCTCAGGTCGATCCGGCAGATGCTCCCACAGCGCTTGAAGTAGGAGAGGCATTGGCCAGTCACCTGATTGCAGTCTGTTGGAGAACAAGGACAGGTTAGCTTAGAGCAGCAGGAGCCTGAGGGTTGTCACAAGGAATCAAAAGTGCTCCAGCTGTTGTGTTTTTACCTCAAAGGCATCAGGCATATTGGGATTCTCTCCCTCCTCCATTTTTCTCATTTAAACCATCCGGTGAGTGGCACAGGCTGACACCTGACCTAGTTCCTGCCACTTTTGATAAGAAAAGTAGGAAGAGTTTTTGCCCAGCAAGGCTTCAGATGGGCCATTGGAGATTTGATTTAAAGTGCCGCTTTGGGAGCAGTTGCCATCACAGCACAAAGATATAGTGTGTGTGACTGAAAAGTCAGCTGCTGCAGCAGCTATCTTGTGGCTGCCCCCTGTGCCAGAAATCTAAAGGTGCCATCAGGCTTGGGACCTCTGCATTTGGCTGACTAGCCCAGGGACTCCAGTCAGCTTCACAGCTGTAGGGGGATTTGAACGCCAATCTTCTAGGACCTAGTCTAACCATCATGACATGACTTTGGCTCCAGGGAGCATGTCCCCATCCACAGAGGGAATTTTCACTGCCTCCGGGTATACTACACACTGGACATAGTCTGACTAATACTACTGCAGAGGTCTGTCAGGGAAAGCCGTCTTGAACCAGTCTTCCACCCTGGAAGACGCTATGAGGTGCATGGAAAGAGGGAGGAGCTCCTTCTAGGGCAGCTAATTCTGAACTCCTACAACCAAAAGGCTAAGGGAGAAAAGTGCCTCAGCTATCTGGAAACCTAGCTTAGAGGGATAGCAGGGCAAGGAGGTGCAAGTTCCTTCTTACTGCTCCCCCCCCCCCCAATTCTTGTACAGCCGGAGCATCAACTGCTCTACCACCAAATAAACCTTTCTGGACATGAAGGCCTGTGTTGCACTGCAGATGTTTCAATCCCAGGCAGGGAGAGAGGCTATTGGCCTGTGGTTTCAGTAAAGGCCCTAGTCTTGCATGTGGGGGTCTCTGCTAACATGTGGCAATACACCCAGTCCTACCTTGCAAGATGACTTCTGTTAGGGAATCTCGTGTGGTGGTTCCCACAGCTGTCAGCAGGTTGACAGACTGATCTGTCATGTGGTTGCAGTAGCTGAGGTCGAGCCTGGCCAATAGTGGCATGTGCCGGATGATCAGGCGTAGGGATGCGTCTGTGATGTCCAAGCCGGCCAGGCGGAGTTCCACAATATTGCGCAGTTTGCTCCGGTTGTCAATTTGGCCTGTGTCCCCAATTGGAGGGGGGGGGGGGGGGGAGAGAAAGGGCTGTCATCATTTTATTGTCCAGGCCTCTGCCATTCCAAGCTGAATTATCTGGAGTCTTAAAGGCTTCACTGGGGCTGCCTGCTGAGGGTGCTGTGAAGTGTCTGGGTTCCAAGCCACCGCAAAACATCACATGCTGCAACAGTCAGTGCAGCCCTACACCACCCAATACATTGCATGAGGTGCTCGTCTGGAATACCCCCCCCCCCATACATCTCCCCTGCATGTGGAAAGCAAAGCCATCCAGGTGCCTGGAGGTGGGGGAAGTATGGATGTGAAAGAGATTTTTAACAAGCAACTCCTCTCTCTGTCGAAAGAAACTACGCCACTTATCTCCCCCTTTAATCAGCCCTCCTGGAACTTCTAAATTTTTGTCTCTGGGCAGCTGCTAAGACCAAGTTTATTGAGATGGCTTTGCAAAAGGCAACTGAGTGAAAGGCGTGTGCCCCCAAGGCAGCCAGGACAATGTGTCGATGAGACGTGCTGCCTTTTCTTCCACTCCCAAGGGAAAAATCATTCCTTTACAAGACCTCATGCTAAAAGCAGAATACAAAGAAGCAGGAATTCCGCGAAACCTCTGCTCAGGCACCCAACAGCATCCACGCAAAACAAAAACAGCCCGGAGTGCAGGATGCACTTTAGACTTCCCAAATGCAGAGGGATCTTTCCCAGGGCCGCCAGCTGAACCTTTACCTGGCCTGTTGTCAGTTGGTGGCGACAAAAGGTCTCGCATTTGTGCATCTTTTAAACCTTCTACCCACTGGACATCCAGAGTGCGGAGGAGGGGACAACTGGAACTGCAAAGAGCAGACACTGCAATCCACGAGCACCCTGCCAGGACCAGATCCCGCAGACCTGCATGGGCGAGAAGGCAACACGGTGGGCACCGGGTGTGGCAGGCGGCAAGGCTGAGGACAGTGTGTGCTTTCACCTCTTAAAAGTAAATTCAATGACCGGGGGGGGGGGGGGGGGAGAGAGAGTTACAGGCCTACTTGCAGAAGTCTCACTCAGGATCATGAGGGACTGGGAAGGTTCTCTCGGACACCTGTCTGCTCCACCCACCCACCCACACCCACGACAAATAAATCCGATTCCTAGATGGGAAGTCAGGGTGGCTGGCCAGCCGGTCTTCTAGGCAAGCGTGCCATAAGTGCCACTCTGGTGTGAATGGTAGAATGTGCCCCCCCCCCCCCCGCTGCTCTTTGTGGCCGGCAACAGGACAGGGCTCACTCACATCATGTAACTTTTGGGCAGGAAACTCATGCTGATGATGGGAGGGGGAGCACGAGAGACACTAGAAAATTCTTTTCCGGAGCTCGCTAGCTCCTCCCAGTGGCAGGCCTGCTGCAGGGCAGTCCCATGCAGGATTGCACAGAAGCGCAAAGATGAAAACACACTACAGATGAACCTGATTCCTAGATGGGAAGTTATGGTGGCTGGCCAGCCGGCCTTCTAGGCAAGCATGCCACAAAGTCCTTGATAGAAGAGAGTGCCACTCTGGTGTGCATGGCAGAATGTGCCGCCCCCCTCCCCCCCCAAATTAGGCTGCTGGAGAAAAATCCCTGCACCCAAGCAGCACCTGTGCCCCCAAGTGAGGGAAGGCAGAAGCCCAGATACAGCCCCCTTTCATAACCTGGAAAGCCAAACACCAGGCTATCCTTGGATCTGTGTTAGCTCAAGGCTCTGCCCTGCCGCAAGAGGTGTGGGCCACCCTTGAGCTCCTCCAGCCAGCCCTCCCAAGTTCTTCCTGGAAGTGACCCTTCCCCTGGCCTGCCCAACGTAGACTCAGCAAGTTTCCTTTCCATACGCATACCTGGGAGCCTGTTGATGAGCCAGCTCAGCTGCTTTTTGGATATGTTTGTCCAGCTCAGATCAAGTTTGGCCGGCTGCCTCCTAATAATACCGCTGAGCATAAGGGGGGTGATGGATTTACAATGGTTTAGATCTATTTTGGTCCACAGTCTCTTATCACAGCACCTGTGGAGAGAAGCAGAAGCATCATGGGACAGAGACCGACACGTCGGCTTCAAGAGTCCCCAAATAACTGGGGACCAGAAAGGGAGAAAGCAGTTTCTCTGCATTCAGAAGGAAGTTAAGTGCCAACTGGGCATCATCTCTTCTCTTCTGGTAAAGGCTGGCAAGAGCCCAGAAATGGCTTTGCCTTGTCATAGGAACAGAGCATGAACCGAGTAGCCTTGGGACTTTGCAAGAGAAACAGGAGGAGGTTCTATGGCAGAGCAAAGTTTTTAACTCGGGGAATCATACAGAGTTCCTAGCAAGACCCAACCAGGAACCCCCTCTTAATACTGACAACACAGTTCACCGCATTTTATGGATAACACTTTCAGGGTTATGCATGTCTCACTGAAACCACTGCTCAGGGGGTGACACCCTTGCCCCCTGTCCACAGGCATCTCTCTCTTGAGCTCCAGTTCTTGCCGCGCCCACCCCCCTCCTTACCATCTGTTCCAAGTCCTGCAGACCCTCATGCAGACACACAGTTCGCTGTGGCTGAGGTAGCTGAAGACGGCCATCCAGACTTCCCGCTGCATCACGTGGGCGGCCCCGTCATCCAGGGGAAGCGAGTCTGGGGGCGGGCTGATCGGGGGCGGCCGGATGACGTGGCGCTCCATCTGCATGCACTTGGGTGGCGACAGGGAGGGGGGAGGCCGGGTGATCATCCGGGGAGTGCTGCTGCGCAGGCTCGAGAGGAGCTGGTGCCGGGGTTCCCGGGGCGTCCCGTTCAAGCCCTTGCTGAAGCGGTGGGGCCGCTCGGGGCAGAGGGCTCGCTTGGGCTCCTCGTTCTCACTCTCCGGCTCCGACTTAATGGGCTGGTGGTTCTCGTTGGCAAGGCTGTTCTCGGTCTTTTGGATCTCCTGGTTGAGCTCTTTGCTCAGCTCTTTGCTGAGCTCCTTGCTTGAAACGCGGTTTTTCCGCCGGATCTTGAACTTCTTCTTGTCGCTGCGAGACTCCGCCCCCTCTGAGCTGGGTCCGGCCATGGGGGAGCTCGAGCGGGACTGGTCGCTCTCCTTGCTCTTTGGGGGTTCCTCTGGGAGGCCCTCCTCCGGCTCCTGCTTGAAACACCGCAAAGGCTTCACCAGGGCAGTTCTGTCATCTGTCGCCTTCCAAGACCGCCTCTGGAAAGGAAATGTTTGAGGCTCAGTGGAACAAACCAGGAAATTACACGAGGGACTAACAAGACTGGCTTAGTCATCATACCTTCCCCACAGAAAACCATGGGAGCTCTAGTTCAGCAAGGAGAACAGCAACCTCTAACAGAAGACTACAACTCCCAGGACTCTTTGAGGGGATGACTTAACTATTAAGGTGGCATACAATCACTATGTATTTCTAGTTGGCTGAAATTCTGCGATTCTCAGAAACTCAAAGTGCCCATTCATACAACCCACGATGAAGGCTGAAATGCAAGATGAGTAATGGAGACCAAGCTGAATATCAGGGTTTCTGGACTACCCATGCACTGACATTTTACTGTGTGGTTGGGAAACATTTACACGGAAGGATTCTTTGAAATGTAACTAAAACCCCAGTCGTACAACTTCTGTGTAGGCAGCCTCTGCTCAGGAACCACAGAAATTGCCCTAGCATTTGGTTCTCAAGAACACCCAATTGCTTGTGGAAGGGTCACAAGTCGGGTGAGAGGACAACAGCTCTTCCCTCTTACCCCCAGCAGCTGCTAATCAGAGGTAGACTGCATCTAAACCTGAAGGTTTCATTTGGCTCTCTTGGCCAATAACCATTCAGATGGGAGTCACTTCAGTGTGACGTCAACCGGGACTGAACCCAAACACTGGATTTCAGGTGAGTAGGAGGAGAACAGCAGGAGAGACACCAGCTGTGATTCCCCTCCCTGCCCCATTTATTCAGATTCATAACATGCTCCATCCTGTTGACAACAGTACAAATCATTGGGGATGGGAAGGGCAGAGGGAGAGAAAGAAATCCACACAAGTCACAGTGCCAGTGAAGTACCTTTTTCCTAAACAGCTTCTCTTCTTTGCCTAGTTTTAGCTGTTGTCAGAGAAGGAAGGAAAAATAGAGAGAGGTTTATTGTACAGACGTGCTTTTCATACCGCCATCCCCACTGTTGCTGCCAAGAGTCCCAACAGCATTTGCAGGGCATCAGGGCTGCAATCCTCCACGCACTCTTAAGCAGCTTAAATGCCACAAAAGGAGACTGAACCAGCCTGCATGTGAAGCAAAAAAGCAGGCAGAGGCCACACACTGTGTGTGTCGGGGAACTGAGAGAACACATGTCCAATAAGCACTGACTTGTGTGTAAACCTCCCCAACAGCACGGGCTGAAATATGCAAAATCCTTGGCATGCAAATCCACAAAAGTCACAAGCCCATAAAAATAAAACTGTACTAGCCCGGCTGCCTGCCCGTAATACAAACCTGCCGTTGCTAGAGGGAAAAGGGGCCCCTCTGCCCGGCGTGGACTGGGATCTCACTACAATGACAGTCTAGTTGCTGTTTAATGGCTGTACAGCACTTCAGCTGGGTTGACAAGCAGGATTAAAATATCGACTGTTCAGTTCCTGCTGTCTCTCATTAAAAGGATCGCAGGTTAACAAGCGTTGGAAAAGTCCTTTCTCTGCCTAAGACCTCGGAGCAGAAAAAATGCAGCTAGGAAGACCAGGAGACTGATTCAGTAGAAGGCAGCTTTGTTACACTCAAAGAGAAAACAGCTAGTTTGTAGAAAGCAAAGGAGGTTATAAGAGCTTTTGAGCGTCTTCTAGTGGTTACAACATTAAAAACAGAAAGCCAGGTCCTTTTTCACACAGGGCCCCTCTAGCTTCTGAGGATGGACAGAGCAGCCAAAGAGGAGCTCAGAAGAGTCTGCTGCTTCTCCCTGCAGCATGTCTAAAGCCCCGTGTTCAAATTTTGCCTCTGCCATGAACTTGGTAGGCGAGCCATTCTTTCTTGCCTGTCTGCAACATGAGGGTAACGATACCTTGCCGGGGTCCCTGTAAGGACTGCAATGAGAAACTACTGCCGCTATCTCCGCAAAATCATGCGGGTGCTTGACACGATCAAGAAGTGCCAAACGAATGCTAAGATGGGATTTTGCTCCTTCAGTCAAATCATCTCCCCATCCTGTGGGGGGTCAGTGTCTAATTGGAACAGGCGGGAAATCACCCCAGCACATTCCAAGCACTGTCTCTACATGCAGGTGAAGAGAGTGCTGTTTCTCTTGCGCAGACTTGCTTTGTAGATTTACTGGATGTTCACCTCATCCTTCATCCTAGGAGCCATTTTGTCCTCACAACCATCCTGTAAGGTAGGTTAGGCTGACAGATGGTGAGTGGCCCTCGTGGCTTCAGTGGCGATCTGACCCCAGGCCTAATGCTCTAACACACCCCACCCCACCTGCTTCCTCTGTTGCCCGCTTCTGGCAGGCGTGTGCAGGCAGCCCTTCCAGAGGCCCATTACCAAGGCCTCTCTTGCCATTTGCTCCGTGAACAGAGGGAGGCCACCCTGATCTTACCCGTTTCCTCATGGTGGGCTCCTGAGGCTTCTCGAATTTTCTTTTCCGCCGCAGGTGGACATCTTCAACCTTCCTCCTTAGCAAGGGGTCCAGGGGGGGCTTTTTGGGGTGTTCGTCTGCCTTCTTCCGAGGGGGCTCCTCACACTCCACTTTGCGCTTGGTAGCGTCTGGGGGGACGACCTCTTTGTTTTCCCGGTTGATCTTCTGTTCTTTCAGTAGCGAGCCGGGGAGGTTGGAGGCGTATTTGAACCCTGGTCCGCGCTTTTGCTTGTACGCCAAAGAGAGACAAAGCACACAGGCCAACTTTATATCTTATGCTTTTGCAGAGCGGCCTCTAGTGGCGGCAGAAATTCAACCCACCAACTCAAACCAGATCCATTACCGAGAGCTCATTCACAAGCAGTGTCTGGGTTGTGGCCATTATTTGCAATGGAGGGAAAAAACAGCAAAAAAAGCATGGACTGACGTCAAACCAGTCTCTGCAGTAGAAACTGAAGGGTTGTTGTTTTTTTGCAAAACCAGTGCCACTGTGGCAATGCCAGCTCAACAAATCCAAGCAAAGGGTGTGTTTTTTTTTGGCAAGCCTAGCACCAGTGCATGTACAGAGTGCCCACAAGCAAGAGGGAGGGGAGCTACAGAAAAACAACCAGTGAGATCACAATCTGTTGTCAAAACATGCTAAGCATATTCAACAATAATTATACAGAAACCAAAGTCAATAATCATGCCAAACTCAATTCATATCTACCTACATCCTATCTAGTGGATCATCTATGTTATAAAGATTTTTTGAATCCAATATATCTGAAAAATCCTGATTTTTTTTTGTGCACACCCCTATACAAGACTGATGTGCCTGTCTGCAATTCTTGTCTGCTCATGAAGTGACCACTTTGTGGTTCGGTTTATGTGACCCTGCAGCAGTGTTCCCTCTAAGCTGAGTTAGAGCGAGCCAGCTCATAGTTTTTTAGCCTCCAGCTCACAGATTTTTGTCTTTGCTCAGGAAGGAGGGCTCCAGATCAAACTAATTTATGCAGCAGCCAAATTGCTTGCTCACAACTTTAATGCCTTTGCTCACAAGACTCCACAGCTTAGAGGGACTGCTGCAAAACCCCACCAAATTTCCTATATTATGAGCACCCCAAATTATGCAGAGAAATAAAAAACAATGTGCGACTTTTTAAAACAAACAAACAAACTTTGCTCCTTCCCCCTTGCACATATTCCAGTGAAACTCACTTTCCCCGTTTTTCCAGCGTGGCTGCACTTGGGACACTCCCAGCAGTTGGGCAGCTCATCATTGACCACACCGTCTGACTCCCGCACCTGGTGGAGAAGGACACATGTCAAAGCTGAGGACAGTTCACCACTGAAAGGTATGGCTGTGCGCAAGTGGCCACTCTGAAAGCCAAAGCCTTTTGGTAAGGAAAGCTGAAGCAAGCATGTTTGACGCAACTGTGGACATCACACAAGTTGTCTGGCTCTGCCCTCCTCGCAGGCAGAAGCACGAACGGCGGAAGTTCTATTCAGACTCCACTGGGTTTTCTCTGAGCACTTTCAAGCACCCGGCACACCCAGAAAGGCTAGAAGCTGAACTTCTCCAGAAACGTGACATAGGTTCTCAACCCAACACCAAATTCTGCGGGTTTTCTTGCAGTTGTATGGAATTGCCAGCCCTGTCCCCAGGCAAGGTGAAAGAGTCACCTGTTCCTTCGACAAAGGAAAAGGGACATTTGTTCAGCATGCTTCCAACAGCACTTGACAGGTCACAGGGCTAGAAAGGCTGAGCCAGAAGCTGCCGGTGAGTCCGAGGGAGCCAACCAAGGAGAGGTGACAAACGCATAAGAAACGGAAGCCGCCTGTGCCCTTGGGTGAACCTTTGGGCATTAAGCACAGGAGGGCAATGCTAAGCAACTTAATTCAAGGCAGGTCTAGAATCCTGCTACAAAACTGACCCTCTGGGCTGCAGCCAGCAATAAGCGATTCTTCATGATGGGACTCTATTTCACCGCATATCATTGCCAAAACCCAAGTATCTGCCACTGTAGGCAGTGGGAAGGGCCCTCAAGAGTTGAAAGAGGAAGATGTCAAGGCTTTAGCTCCGGCTCAAGTCAGGACTAGGAATGGGCACAAACCTAAATTCATGCCCATACCTATCCACAATGCTCCACATAGTTCTCGGAAGGTTTGTGGTAGGAAGCGGGGGGGGGGGGGGGGGAGGAGGAGGAGGCAAGAGGGACTGCTGAGATGGCTTGCACCTAACAGGCTGAAATGGATGCAAGCCATTTCAGCAGTCCCTCTCACTCTCACCCACCCCTTCCAAGCATTCTCTTTAAATGGGTTTTGCAAGATCCCTCCCACCTCCATTCTGCTGGCCTCGGGCAGCTGCCCCCAGCAGAAAGGAGGGGAAGATCCACGAACCCAAACCAGTTCACGAAGCGGAGGAGGCTTGTCCCAGTTGGAGGGACCTCACAAACAGGTCTGGATCTCAATTTTTCAGGTTTGTGCCCATCCCTAGTCAGGACTCCCCATACCCAGGTGGGCCAGTGCTGCCCCCCGGCCTTCTTGTTCGTCTTGTCCTGATTCTCGACACGCTTACTGAAGCCATTCAGCAAGCCTGAAACCCCAGCTTTAAAAAAACCTGCAGTCCTTGCAGAGCCAGAAAATGGAAGCACCCCCCCCCCAGCTGTTTTCTGCCGCACAGGTTTGTGAGAAGCCAGCCTGCTCCTGGTCTTCATTGTTCTAACCAGTGGTGGAAGTCACAGCCCTGGTTGACAGGCTTACTACAATCTTTCCTCAACCGGCTTTACCGTCACTTAAGAAGAAGACAAGCAGAAATCCAAGAGGACAAGATGCATACTCTGAGCCAAAGAAGACACAAAGCACCAAAAGACAATGCAACAATTAATTTGCTTGATTTGCATCCCTAGCAACAGATCTGAGGTGCTGGAACTAGGCAGCCCAAAGAGCCCCACCCCAGGTGCCAACAGGCTCCAGGGCTCTCACTTCTGCTCCCAGCTGGAGCCAGGGCAGGCAAGCCTCTCGAGTGGGCCACCCTCCAGCGTGGACTCGGCCATGAGGAACAGAGAAACAGCTGCCTCTGGGGCCACCAAAAGGTACCAAGGGGGCGGCCGGTTGTAATTTACCAAGGACTGCATGTGCTGCCCCACATGTCTGCAACTTAATACCAGCAGGTCACAGACTCAACACTGCTGAGGCAACCGGTAAACTATTGCCAGAAAACTCACAGAATGCACTCCCGGTTGGATGTCAATTTTTTGGGAAGCTCCTCTAAGCCTCAGAAAGAAGCTAACTGAGGGACAGTGTAAAGAATGACCAGGCCAGAAGCAAGAAAGCCAGTGCTGGGCCTGCGTGGGTCTGGCGAGGAGTTCCCCATGAATCCCCCGATGGTGGCCTGACCCACCCCGCTCCTCTTCCACTGCGCCTGGCAGCCCTCACCTTAAGGCATCCGGGATGGATGATTTCGTTGCAGATGGAGCACTCCATGAGCATGAGGTTGAACTTGCCCTCCTCCTCTTCCACGGTATCTTCCTTCCCGGCTTCTCCGCATACCAGGCACACGGCAGTGTGAGGCAACACCGGCTGGATCAACACACAAAGGCCATGGGCCAAGCAGCAAGGGTGAGAAAGCAGAAAACGGAGCAATAGATCGGCACCAGCAGCCTGCCAGCCGTGAATCCTTTGGATGTGACTTTTGGTCAGATCTAGTCAGGCAGCCGTTAGGCCCCCGTGCCCCCTTGGTGGTCACTAAAACATCAGCGACAATGCAGAGGCACCCCAGTCACAAGGTGGCTCCATCGGTTCATCGTGCTCAGCGCCATTTCTGTCAGCAGCTCTCTAGGGTGGCAAGCAGGAAGAGGTCCTTCTGGATATGTAACAGGAACCACCAGGAGAGCCCTGCTGGATCAGATCAGTGGTCTATCTAGTCCAGCATCCTGTCTCTCAGAGTTCCTCTGGAGGTCCAACAACAGGGAGTACCCAAGACACTTTAACTGGAGACCACCATGTTTGAACCTTGAATCTCTTGCATAGACAGCAGGGTCTCTCCCCGCTGAACCACTGCCCCTCTCAATCACGCTGCCCAAGACCCCTGGGTTTGCCTAGCCAAGTGTGTTCTGACTGGCAGCCACCCTCCAGGGTCTTCAGCACAGAAAGGACCCTCACGACCAATGCTCCCTCTAAGCTGTGAAGCCTTGTGAGCCAAAATTCTACTTTGTGAGCTAACTGGCATTAAAGTTGTGAGCAGGTGATTTGGCTACTGCATAAATCAGTTTGCTCTGAAGCCATCCTTCCTGAGCGAAGACAAAAATGTGTGAGCTGGAGGCTAAACAACTGTGAGCTCGCTCACACTAACTCAGCTTAGAGGGAACACTGCCCACGACCCCAGAACCTTTCACTGGTGCTGTCGGGTCAGGGCTTGAATCTGGGGCTCCCTGCAAGCTGAGCCCGTTCCGGCCTCTCGTTAACCGTTTGCGCCTTCAACAATGTAGTTTCATTTCTTGCAAAAACCCAAAACGGCAGACCTCTCCTTCCCCTGCTTCACCCCAACAATACACACACCAGCAACAAATAATCTAAAACATTTGTTTCCAATCCTGCTCCATACTAATGGCAGTATGCAGCATTTGGTTGAGATCGCTTAACACGCAGGATCACGGTAGTCCCTGCACCTACCCTGTTAAGGGAGGCGATATTTTCCCAACTGAAGATGAAATGGAGCTGAACGGGCCTGAGGGCTGACTCGGGAGGTAGCTCAGCTCCATAGATGTCCTCATATGAGAGGAACCGGGGGCGATATCTGTGCATCTTGACTAATGGGGGACACCGGCCAACTGGGGGAAATGGTGTATCACCTTCAGAGGGCAGTTAAGGATTTCTTCCAGCCAGGGTGGTTGGCCTTTCCAGCTCTGTTTAAGGCCTCTCTCCCTTTCTGCCTTTATCTTTTGGCACCGGCCATCATCTGAAGCACTCTGGATTGTCAGCCTAATTAAGGGACTGCCCCAGCGTTAAGGAGAGGCAAAAGCAACCAGTGGCAGCTGCAATCTGTTCGGGGTCTCAGCCTCGTGACAGTGATGAGCGGGGTGAAGAGAAGAGAGAGAAACAAAGGACCCCGGGAAGGAAGGAAGGGGCTGTCATTGGAAAAGCCATTAAGAGAAAGAGATTATAAATCACTCCTTTTCTATTAGCCGATTCCAGAGCTTTAAAAGGGCTGACTTTTATGGCAAGGCATCTGCTTTCAGAGGTCAATTCGCATCAGTTAGAGCCTGCACAAGGTAACTGAACATACACTGAAGTGCACAGCTAGGGAGATGAGAAGTCTGAAAGGGCTTCTCCTTTCTTAAACAATTACCAGCACTAATATACTGTTTTCAAACATGACTGGCTAAGCTTGGGTGAAAGACACCAGTGTATTTTCTCCTTGTGGAAGAATTCCTCCAAGGTAACTGGGCATTTTGGCAACTGGTCTGCGCCAGTATGGACTCCATGCTTAGAAAACAGCTCTTGCTCCAAGCACCCGGATGTAATCATTCCTTATGAACAGTTTCCTAACTTCCTGTTTCAGGCTGTGTCCACCAAGAAAACACCCCACCAACCAAAACTGTCATACAGATGAGAAACTGCCCAGCTGGATCGACTCAAATGGCCCAGGAATCCATATTCCATGGTGACTAGCGGATTACTCTGGCTACCCAAAATCAGGATGGGAACAGCCAGTCAAAGATCTTTGGCCCCAGCAGCTGGTTTTCAGAGATACTGCTCTTAAATGCAGAAGTTCTAGTTTTAGAAGTCACAGACTTTGTAAACAACTTTATTCTGCATACTTTTTAAAAGACTGGTTGACAGTCTCAAAGCCACTAGCTTTTCAAAAAGAGATTAGATAAATTCAAAGGTAACAAGTCCGTGACTCCTAAAACTAGAACTTGCTGCATTTAAGAGCAGTATCTCTTCTTTCTCAGTCCTTCTCTCTCTCTCTAAAATATTAGCCCCGTGCAGCAAAACCACTCCAGCTTCCCATGGGATGGACATGCCCCGGAGATCAAGAACCCAAATGCTGGCCTCCCTCAGACCACTCTGCCTTGTAATCCAAGAGACCTGACCTTGGCGCTTTCCCCCTGCACTTCCTTAGGTGAAAAAACCCACTTTCCCCAAAAGCAGACTCTGTGCTGAGTCAAGACACAGTCCACAGGCACAACGCCTCCCAGGGTAGCCATGTTCGCCTAGATTCAAGTCCAGGAGCACCATAAGAGACCAACAAGATTTCTGGGGTGCGAGCTTTTGAGAGTCAAAGGGAAAGTCTGACGAAGGGAGCTTTGACTCTAAGGAAGCTTACACCTACAAAATGTTGCAGGCCTCTAGGGTGCTCTTGGACTTGAATGGCTGCACAATGAGAGTCCAGTGGGGACTCTGGCAGATTTGGGCAGAAAATGAGCAGAGCATGGGAAAGAAGTTCCCTTCTGCAGAGTCTGGGCCCTGGGCGTCTTCGCCTGCACCAGATTCACGTGGCCAATGAAGAGGCATCCGTGACAGGGTGTTGGAGCAGCTGAAAGCAGACATGCGCCTACTTTGGCTGTGTACATCACAAAATATTATTTTAAAAAAATCTGCCCAAGCCTGTGCCCTAGGTTTCTTACTTGTGCTCTCAAGAAAGGGACTGGGGCAGCCAACTTTAGCACAGCCTCTCTGCCTGGCGGCGCCCAAAGGCAACTGTGACAAGCCACGGGTGGGCAGCACCCCCCCGCCCCTAGCCAGGCTTACCGCGATGCATTGCCTCATGATACACGACTGCTTCATCCGGCCCGGCCCGCCAAACTTCTTCATGTCCTTGCAGAAATGACACTCGCCGCATTCGGTGCGCAGGCAGGCCTCGCACTTGCGACATCGCGTCCTCCTCCGGCGAGCCCCCGCGGTCGTCCGGTTTGCTGCGAGCTTCACGGCAGAGGCGGGTCCCAGCTTACCCTTCGGCCTGCCGACGGCTCGGTTCTGGAAGAGGACAGGTGACAATGCCGCGCGGTTCATTCTCGGGCTCGGTCAAAGCTACGGAGGAGGGGAAGGGAGGGAGCCCCTGTGTGGGAAGACTGCTAGATCCAACCTCTCACATCATGTGCTGCAGCGGCTTTCAAACGTGTTTCCTTCCCCAGACCCTCTTCCCTGGACGTGGTAGAGGAATTACGTGGCACTCTGTAAGGAGTGTGGTGGGACCTCACTGCTGAAAGCATGCCCCCAGATACACCCAGTGGTCACCTGGCGGCTGCACATGAGGAGGAAGGGGTCAAGCTGTCTCCTAGGCAGACATCCACTCTTACTTGTTTTCTCATTGAGAAATGCTTGAAAAGCTTCCAAAAACAAAGGAAAGGAAGGGAAATCAAGTTTGCGGGAACAGTCCCGACTGGTGAAAACTAACAGAGAACCCCAAGGAGAGCTGGGGGGCCCAATTCGAAAAGCCAGTTTGCTGCTGCCAGTCAGTGGTGACAGAGCAGGAGAAATATCCCATGATTCAGCTCCTTGCTCCAAAACAGAGTGCCAACCATGCTTGCTTTTTAAAATGTTTTAGCTGCTTCCCCCACGCCCCCCCACCTCCAGCAGTAGCGGCAACACAGAATGGGACAAGGCCCAAGCAATTCTCAGACCACTTTCTCACTGGCTGTCACATCCCCCCGTCACAAAAGCTGAAGCTAAGCGTGTAGTGCCGAAAGGGAACTGTGAAAGTAAAAGGTATTACGAGTTTCATTTGGGGTTGAATTAATGGAACTGATGTTCCTGTTTCAGTGAAGAGCACACGACCGACAGCCAGGCGTTTCCAAACAACCGACCATCATCCCCAGAAGCAGAGCAGCACCGTGACCAGCTTCAGGTGCCGTTGCTTTCAGCAAAAATGTTTTCACACAGCCACGGAAGGCCCTGAAGAACACCAACACCACAGGCCCTTTTCACATGTTACGCAAAAGCAAACTAATGTGGTGCAGCGGACAGAGCGGGGGACTGGGGCCCTGGATGAAAAGGGTTTGAATCCGCACCTCTGCCATGGAAACTCACTGGGCTTCCTTGGCCCTGTTACAAACTCTCTGCCTGGCCTACCTCATAAGATTGTTGTGAGAAAATGGAAGCAGGGAGAACAAAGTTTGGAAAAAGAGCCACTTTCGAGTCCCAACTAGAAAAAAAAAATTGAGATATAAAACAATAAAAGCATCATAAATGCAAATAAGTAGAAACCTGGGTTTGCCACTGAAAGCACACTTAAGAAGGAGCCATAGCCGATTTTGGCAAACGGAGGCTTGTCCTGGCGTCTTCACCCCTTGCATTTTCACATGCGCCCTTAGGTGTACCCCTTAGGGGGAAATAAACCCTGTCTTGTCTAAAATCAGCCTATATACCTTGAGGTTACTATTTGCTAAGCTCATCAGATAATGAGGCAGTTGCAACACACACCGATATTTTTCCCTAAACGTTACATCCATGTGTATAAACTGATGGAAGTCCCCCACGTGCTGCCTTCAGATTTCTTAATTAGATCTGCTAAGGGCTTGTCAACCGCAAAACTTTCCCTGGGTTATTTTCTGACCGTTTTGTTGTTTACTAGTATCATTTACATGCTGTTTAGAAAAGAGTTCAAAGCACCTCCCAACACACCAAATAAAACAAAGATGTCTGCATCCTGCCCCCAGAAAGCTTCTGAGGAAACAACGGGCAATTTAAACAATTTTTTTCCCTTGCTATGAAAAAGGAATTACACAACATCCTTGGTGTGGTGGGATGAGATTTTGCAACAAAACTAAAGTAAGGCACCTAAGTCCATGGTATGGCCTTTCAAAAACCCACACAATCCCACCAAGTATTTAAGCAATCAATTCTGGAATAGAAAGAGGTCTTCTCCCCCAGCAGAGTAGAACTGCAAAGAGCTATAAAATGTACCATCTGCTTGTCTATGTTGCTTTTAAAAAAGCAATTCACAAGGCTCCTCCCACCTTTATTTTTTTTATACCTGCCTCTTCCCTCCAATGGGGACACCAAGTGGCGTACACCCTCCTCTTCTCCCATTTACCCTACAACAACCCTGTGAGGTAGGCCAGGCCGAGCACACGTGTGACTGGCCCCAAGTCCCTCCGCAAGACTCTATGGCAAGAGCCTGTTAACCACTGTGCCGCTCTGGTGCTCTTTGGCCAGTGCTCCAAGGGGCCTCCCTGCCTCTACCAGGTTCGCCTACCGGACTACGCGCCCCATGACACCCTGAAGGCCAACTGACCTGTCGCGCTATCAGCTGGGGCGGGCGGTACCATGCTCCAGCCCAGCAGTCCGCTGCACGCCGGCTCGGAAGCCGGTCCCGGGCCGAACAATGAGTCTTACAGCCCGGCGCTTATGCGGGCTCGCAAACCCCGCCGGCTCGCAGCCTCACGGCAGGCAGCAGCCCACCAGGGACTGGGCAGCCCGGCTCAGCCACCCCCCCCCCCACTCCCCGGCTCCGTGCAGCGGGCAGAGGAGAGGAGACGCAGCCCCTCGCCCAGATCAGCCCTGCCACGGCCAGACCCCTCCCTCCCTCCCCCCCCCCGCGAGCCGCTTCCGATCCGCCCACCGCCCCCTCTTCCCAGGCGGCTCGGGCCCCATCGATGCCTCGGAGCCGCCCTGCGCGCACGCCGCCCCAACCCCAGGCCCGCGGGCGGCAAGGAAGGGCGCATCGCGACAAAGCCCGGCTTGGGGGGGGGGGGGGCGGCGGCGGAATTGCACCACGCTGGGCCCCACCAGCTGGCCCTCGCCACACAAAAGCAGGCCCCCCTCCCCATTTGCTCCCGGCCCGGCAGGCAGAGACCATCTTTGCAAGGAGCCAGCCAGCCAGCGGGCGCCTACATTGTCTCTCCCCCCGCCCCCTCCGGCGCTGGGCAGGCAGGACACTCCACTCGGCGGAGTCTCGCAACAGCGGCGAGCCCCCTCCTTCCTCCTCCCCCGCCGCCGCCGCCGCCCAAGGGGGAACCACCCACCCCTCCCTCCCTCCCTCCCTCCCTCGTCCGGCGGGGCAAGGCGCCGGGGGCCCCCGACCTGCTCCTGCTCCGAGTCGTAGTCCTCCTCGTCCGGGCTCACAGACATGGCCATCATCGCTCATGGTGGGCCCAGGCGGGAGCAGCAGGCTGACATGGCTGGAGGAGCGGGCCGGGGCGACTCCGCCTCCTCGCTTTACACACAAGAGGAGGAGGAAGCCAGCCTCATGCATATGCATGCGTGCGAAACCAGGAAGGGGCGGGCCCCGCCGAGCGCGGCCAATCCCCAGCCAGCCAGCCGGCGCGTGGGCCGCACAAAAGGAGGGAGATGGGGGGGGGGGGGACGGGACCCGCCAAGCATTGCTGCGAAGGGAAGAGCCCCCGGCCGGGAGGGCAAGCGACTCGACCGGGGAGTCCCGAGCCTCTCGTTTTTCACTGCCTGCAGATATTAAAGTTGATCCTGGAAGAGGAGAGGAGGAGGAGGAGGCGGGCGGGATGGACACTAGGGTTGCCAGCCTCCAGGTGGGGCCTGGGGATCTCCCGCTTTTACAACTGATCCCCAGGTGACAGAGATCGCCCCCCCCTCCCCCGGAGAAAATGGCTGCTTTGGAGGGTGGACTCTATGGCATGGTGCCCTGCTGAGGCCCCTCCCCAAACCCCTCCCTCTCCCGGATCCACCCCCAAAGTCTCCAGGTATTTTCCAACTCAGACCTGGCAACCCTAATTGGACAGTGTTACATAAGGGAGGGCTGGTTAGGGAGGATAAGGGGGGGGGGAGAGACCAGCAAAAGTCCAGGAGCACCTTGAAAGCGAACAACATTTGCAGCAGGGGATGAGCTTTTGTGAGTCACTGCTCGCTTTTTCGGATCCAAAGAGGCGAGCTGTGACTCGCGAAAGCTCCTCCCCTGCCACAAATGTTAAGTCTTGAAGGTGCTCCTGGGTTAGGGCTCTTTTCTGCTGCTACAGGCAGACGCGCACGGAGACCCCTCTTGAACGATCTCCGTGGAAGGGCACTGACCCAGGGGAAGTTTCTTAGGAGAACGAGAGGGAATAAAGAGACTAGGGGAGAAAGATGGAAGAAGGTTTTCAAAAAGTCACTGAAGATACTGGCAGGAAAAGGATTCCTCTAGATAGGGAGGCTGACCGTCAGAGGTCCCGTTTGGGGGGCATTAGCTTGGCAGCTGCTGGAAACAGTAGATTCGAATCCAGGAGCCGATTAGAGGCCTGCATAGAGTTGCCAGCTCTGGGTTGGGAAATTCCTGGATATCTGGGGGTGGAGCTTGGAGAGGGTGGGGTCTGGAGAGGGAGCCCAGTGAGACATAATGCCATGGAGCCCACCCTCCAAAGCAGCCATTTTCGCCAGAGGAGCTGACCTCTGAACTATGGAGATCAGCCGGAATTCTGGGAGATCTCCAGGCCCCACCTGGAGGGTGGAATCCCCACACCAACAAGATTTCCGAGGTATGAGCCTGACATCCCATACACTTCTATTTATGGGTAACTACAACCGTGTCTTCTACTCTGCCTTGGTGTTGGTGAGTAGATTAGATATTTCACCCTAACCGTGTACTTTCTTTATAGTGTGTCTTGGCCTTCTAACGAAGGAGCGACGGATGGTGTGTATTAGTCTTTCACTTTATCCTCACAACAGCCCCGTAAGGGTACAATGGTTAGGCCAAGAGAGAGAAAGACTAGCCCCAGTAGTCCAGGCAGTCCCATGGGAAGTGGGGATTGGGAAGTGGGGATTCGGAGCTGGCTCTCCCCTGTCCTACATCAACACTCTAATCCCTCCTGCAGACTTACATTTCAAGCTCCTGTATGCCTTCTCCCCTATGAGCCAACATTTCATGTTTAACACAGATATCATGGGCCAACCGACTTGTGCAACTGCTGTCTTAGAAAAGGGATTTTTTTCTGCTCAGAGCAGAAGTTTTGCACTCTGGCTGTATTCTGCTATTCTGATACTTTCAAGGCAGAATTAAATATATGTGCACACTGAATACCTTCAGAGACAACCCGTTGGGGCTCAATTTGTACCAGGGCTTAACCTGGGAGACTGGAGAACAGTGCCCATAAGCATGTGCAGAGTGCATCTCCCCTGCTACACACGGGGGAACAGATATGTGAGAGGAGCTGGTGCAGTGGCCAGAACAGCAGACTGGGAGGACGTGGGTTCAGCTGCCTACTTGGCCTTGCTCACTAACTGACCTCACCGTGCTGTTGAGGGGAGAATGACTGGGCACCCGCTTGAGCTGGTCTGGAGGACAGGTGGGACTTTATTTGCATTCTTTCCTAATAAAAAGCTTTTTCATACCCAGTGGCTAGGGGTGTTCTGTCTGGTTTCTTTACGTAGCATATATATACTGAGAAGGAAGTGCCACTCGGTTTGGTGGGGTTTACTATCAAGTAACTGTGCAGGATGGTGGCTTTGGAGATGTGCAAGGGATTTCATACTGAGCTGGCCCCATTGGCCTAGCCAGCCTTGCATTTTTCAGACTGAGCTGCAGTGGACCTGATCTTACCCGCAGATTCTGCCCTGCCACCAGAGATCTTTTTCCCTGGAGATGTCAGGGTCTGAATTTTGGAGGCTTCTCGCTATCCTCCTCACCCTGGGGATCTCCCACTATTATACCAGATCTCCAGACGATCAAAGTCAGTTCCCCTGGAGAAAATGGCTGCTTTGGAGGGTGGACTCTGTGGCATTGTACTATGCTGAGGTCCCTCCCCATCCCAAATCCCACCCACTCTTGACTCCACCCCCCAAAATCTCCAGGCATTTCCCAACCCAGAGCTGGCAGCCTTACTCTGGAAAAGCTGTTCGCTGAACTGGTGGGCTGTAATCTATGAACTCGTGCCACCAAAAGCACATTAAAGTGCCACAGAACTTCCTTGTTCTTGGTCAGCCTCTTGGTCCTCTTCACAATGGTAATAAGTACTTTTGAGCAGGAATTGAAAATAAACACAGTCCTGGTTCTTTTAACAGCAGATACTACAAACGGTGTGTAAACAGGACCCCAAATATAAAGGAGTTACTGACTGGTCCCAGTTCCTTCACATTTTATGAAAATTTTCCTTCACCAGAAATTGTACGTTTTGTATAATATTTGAGCTTGTACAAAGCATCTGTCATTTGCCGACAAAAAATTATGAAACTGAAAGGGCAAGCTAGTCAAACTAACAGAATTAATCACAGCTTAAGAGCGAAAGTCATTTCATGTATTCATTAATTCAGACAAGACTAAAAATAGCGAGTTGAGTTATTTTAGGTTAAATAATCGTATCCCTTTTATTCACACTGTGCAAGCTCTTATTGGTCTAGGCATTATGGTGGGATTGGACTTTACAGCTGGCTAGTGGAAAATAAAAGTTGGCTACTGTGTCCCGTTACAGCCTGCGGATGCCTGTTGAAAACACTTCCGTCAACAAGCCCTGACAACTGTACTGTAAGGCTGTAGGCTGCCTCCATTAGAAAATGTGCTTTGGTCTTTGACGCTCAGAGAACTGGAGCTGCTCCAAAGATATGCAGCTGGTGTGCGGCTAAGGCGAGGCCTGAACCAGCAGCTTCCAGACCTACCATTAATGCTTAGGCCCTCCAGTAGCTTTCCATTACACTGGCCATATTCTCTAGAAGGGAAACTCAGAACCAAGCCTATGCAGTCCTTGCAGCTTAACACGTTTAGTTTCGGTGCAGAGGAAGGAGCAGGCTCCTTCCTTCAGGAAGAATGTGTGCTTTTCCTGAATGAATTGTTATATCAGAACAATATCTGGATATTGTTCGGATCTCAAGAGCTTCCTCCAGCTCTCCCCCCCCCCCCCGCCTGAAACAGGGAAGGGCTATTTGGGGGGACTCAGATCGCGACAACCCTGGAGCAAGCTGGACAATGTGGTTCCTGCAGGCAGCGCTGCTGGGGTGGCTCAGATCCGGACCCTGGGTCATGGCTGTCATTGTTGCCGTGACTCACGCCTGAGCGGAGTGGCCCCGGTGGTGTTGGCAGCACCCCTAGCGCCTGCCCAGGGCAGGGGCCCATCAGGAAGTTTCCCACTAGGGGCAGACCACTCCTCTGGCAAGTGGCTTTCTGCAGCAGCTGCTTCTGGTTTCCCAGTGGAGAATGATCAATCCGAAAAGTGCAGCGCAGCAACCCCTCTCCCCGCTGCCAAGACCAATATGCCTTCATCTCGTGGCATCTCTCTCTGCCATTTTGCTTAGCACCTGGCCGGTCTGCCTTTGCCAGGGCCGGAATGGTCTGCCAGATTTTACAGAATTTCTAGGCTATAATAGAGGCAGGCTGGTAAAAGGGATATGAGGCTGGGACTAGCGACTGGGCCTGACTGAAACCATGGCTGGCTCGTGAAGGAAGGAGCAGAGGTCCTTCAGAAGAATCCCGAGAAGCCGAACCCGCCCAATCAAGGCACCTTCTTGTATGTTTTGACATGTAATGAGTCCCAGGGGGTGTCGTGGTCGGACTGTCCAACTAGGAGCTGGGAGACATTGGCTTCTCTTATGTCCTTATGATTGCTTTTCTCCCAGCTGATGATGAACCCGTGGTTCTGGAGGCATGTCACTATCCGACACACATCCTCCATTCCCTGCAAGTGAGATGGGGACCTGATTAATATGTCACCTCACTATGGGAATATGGACACTCCCTTGGTTCTCAGGTGTGCTTTCAGAGAGAGAAAGACTTTGGTGAACACCCTTGGTGCTGTTTTTAGACCAAAAGGGAGGGCCCTGTACTGAAATTGGAGCCCATCATATAAAAAAAACAGGAGCCTCCAATGTGACTTCCTGACTGGGATATGCAAATAGGCCTCTGAGAGATCTATTGATGCCAGGAAATCTCCCTTTTGGACAGACACTAGTATGGACTTATCCTGAACTTCATCTTTTATATCTGCCTGTTGAGCCATTTGAGATCTAAAACGACCCTCACATCCCCATTCTTTTTTGGAGACAATAAAAAAGACTGAGTGAACCCCCAAGGATTTTTGGGACTCTGTACAGGCTCTACGGCTCCTATGTCTAGATGTTGAATGGCCTTGAGAAGGAGATGGTGTTTTTGTGGGCAATGATTTCTTGGCACCTGAAGAAATCTGTTGGGAGGAACCAAGCAAAGTTCTATTAGATATCCATTTGACACAGTATCTAGAACCCATATGTCTCCTACATTAGCCTCCCATTGATCTGCGAAAAACTGAAGATGACCTTTGGAGATGATCTTTGGAGGCTCTGAGTCCATGATACAATCATACTGAATGGCTCTTTACTGGATTCTTTGGACTCTGACCTGGTGATCCTGACAAGGAGGAATTATGTCTACTTGGATGTTTGGGCTGCCATCTCCCCTTGAATTGTCTGGGAGGTGAACGAAACCTTTGGGTACGCTTAGGTTCACAAAAGGAAGGAAGAGAAGCGTTTCTTGATCTTATTGTCCTTGCTGTGGGGCAGTAGCAACTTCTTTTTGTACTTATCCTCAACCAAATATCTGTGCATGCCGTCCCCAAATAGATGGACGCCTCTAAAGGGAACGCTCACTACTTTGGCTTTGGATGAAGGGTCCACTTCCCAACCACAAAGCCAGGTATTCCTTCTGGCAGTTACACTGGAGGCTGACAGCTGAATGGTGTCCAGTGAGATGACTGTGGAGAAAACAGCAGCCAGTGCTATTTTCTTTAGTTCTTTAGTTAATTCATTAGGGATATTACTGTCTGCTGCCAACAGGTCTGAAGCCCAAGAGAATATTGCTGAGGCAAATAGGGAACTAGCTGTGGATGCTCTGAGGGAGGCAGAAGAGGCCTCAAAGTTCTTACGCAGGGCCAACTCAATCCTCCTATTGGAAGAAAGAAGAAGAAGAAGAAGAGGAGATTGGATTTATACCCTGCCCTTCACTACCTGAAGGAGTCTCAGAGTGGCTTACAATCTCCTTTCACTGGATAGACCACCTGCATCTGCTGGTAGGACTGAGCTGGAACACAGACTAGTTACTGGATTGTCCACCAGAGGGAGTTTAAATTTTTCCGCTGCATCTGGTACTAAGGTGTAAAACTTGGAAATGATGGAGTGATTTGATTTGGGCCTGGCTGGTGCCTCCCACTCTGTCAAGGGGGACAGTGGGGGAGGACCCGGCTTTTGGGAATGCTCCAGCTGATCCTGCAGGTTTGCTAGGATCAGGGGCTTCTGCTTCTTTGCTCCCAATTAGAATTAATTCCAGTATGCGAAGCACTTTTGGTAGAATCTTGTGCCAAACTTCCTGTGGGAAAAGACGAGTCAGCACGGTGTTCACCACAGGCTCTTCCTCATCTGCTAACTCCCTCTCTTCCTTGTGGGCAGAGGAATCAGAGCAGTCGGACTCCTCATATTCATTCCCCCAAAAGGGTCCTGTCTCTCTACTATGCCCAACAGGACAAGCTCACCTCCTTCTTTTGGATTGGGAAGAAGAATGGGAGTGTCTATCTACCCCCCTGCTGCCTGATGCAGATCTGGAGGAAGAGTGGCGGCTGAGCCTGCTAGGAGACTTAATGGAGTCCCAAATACTGGGAATACCTTGGGAACTGTCATCTCTGATTTCCCTCTGCATCTCCCCTCTAATCCAGCTCAGGAGGTTGCTCTGAGCATCTTCCCATTAGAGTCAGGGTTTCTGCCAGATCATGCCCTCCTTGGGAACCCTGTGCTGAGGAAGGGGGGGAAGGTTGAGGCTTGATGAGAGCCAGTTTGGTGTAGTGGTTAAGAGCATGGAGTCTAATCTAGGAGAACCGGGTTTGATTCCCCACTCCTCCACATGCAGCTGCTGGGTGACCTTGGGTCAGTCACAAGTTCTCTCAGAGCTGTTCTCTCAAGAGCAGTTCTCAGTCAGAGCTCTCTCAGCCCCACCTACCTCACAGGGTGTCTGTTCTGGGGAGAGAAAAGGAAGGAGACTGTAAGGCGCTCTGAGACTGAGTGAAGTGTGGGGTACAAATCCTATCTCCTCCTCCTCCTCTTCTTCCTGTCCTGACTCTACGAAGCCTGCCCTTGCCACCATTTCCCACCTAGAAACTGCTTGCCACCCTCAGTCCCATAACCTGGAGGAGGAGATCTTCCTTCCCAGCATCTCGAGTCTTCTGCCATCTTTATCGAGGAGGGATGAATGGCTTCCAGCTCTTCCCTTGGCTGGTAAGACCTCTGAGACTATGAAGTTTGCTTGAGGGTGGTCACAGCCTTCTTCCCTGATCCTCTAGAGGTTTCCAGTTTCTTTGACAATGCTGATGCCCAGGCTGGTTTAGTCCAGGTGGCTAAAGCTATGTCCTGTATCCCTTGCAACAGTGGGAGCGCCACAGGCCCCAAGTTGGGGCTGTACAAAACCTTCATTAGAGGGTCAGACAGTTGCGGCTCTGAAGCATTAAACTCGAGACCCAGGGGTTTTGCCATTTGGATCAACTGCTCCAAATACATCTTAAGGTCCTCTGTTGGGGAGGCAGCTGACGGGTCAGCGACTGCATCTTCTGGAGATGGCATTGAAGTCCTCTCTGAGCCGGCTTCTGAAATTTGGTGGAGTGCGTCCTCAGAATAGGAACTGTGATGGGGGGAACCCACATCAGAGTGGTATTGGTGCTGGTGGTCCTGTCTGGATCTTGTGGAAGATTTTACAAGTTGCCATGGGCGTGGAGCCCGTGAGGGTGCCCACTGTGGTGGCATCATGAATGGAAACGGGCCCCATGGATTTTGCTGAGATGGTGTGGATCTGGTAGCCCTTTGTCTTGTGAAGTGGGTGGGCCTGTGGGAGGCACCTAGAAAACCTTGTCTTCCGAGGATTCTGGGGACCTCGATACCCTTCTTGATGGCGAGGGCGTCTTTGAACATGGAAATGAGTTGATATCAAACCCCAATGGTGAATTGTGGCACCAGGGAGGCTTTTGAAGATTGTTAGAGTCGATACTTGGCTCCATGTTTGGCTGTCTTTGTAGCCTTTTTCGGAGGCGGTTCCGACGCTGATCTCAGGGCAGAGACTTGACTTTGTGGCTTCAATAACAGGGGCACTGGTGCCGAAGTCACCAAATGGTCCCTCGCACTCTTATCCGTTTGGACCCATTTTTCCCTGTGGGGCTCCAGGGGTCCCAGAGCTTTCCCCCAAAGTGTGGCTTTAAGCCTTACCGCTCTCCCCTCGCGTGCCTTAGGTGTAAGGCGTCTATAAACTGGGCACGTGGCTGTATTGCAGCCCTCTCCCAGACACAGGAGGCATGAGGAATGATCATCATTTTGGGCCATTTTTGCTCCCCACACTTTTTAAACAGAGCCATCCCACCGATTTGTCGGTGAACGTCTTCACTGTTCTCCATGGGAAAACCTTGTTGTTTTATTCTTGAGGCCCCACGAAGCAGCAGCTTAGAAACACATCCTCTCCTCACAGCGGCAAGAAGAGAACAGAGAGAAAGAGCACTCGCCCCACCTCTGTCACATGACCCTTTGGGCGGGAAAAGGGACCTCTACAGACAGAGGGGAGGGGCACCACTCCAGAGCCTAGAAGCTTCTTCAGAAAAGCTAGGAAGCTCTTCTCCGTGGCTGGCCTGCAATCCTGCAGCCCCCTGTGTGCCTGCACAGAAGCCACGACGATGAACATTAGTCATACAGCTGGCTAAAACTTCTGACACTGAACACGATCCAGTCCCTATAAACAGATTACCTTGTGGGCAAAGCCTCTGAAGAAGCCAGGAGTTTGCCTGATGCGTCCCACCTAGGGTGAAACTTCCATAGTACGAGTGCCATTATGGAAAGCCCGGCTCCCTTACAGGGTTGCCTTTTGTAAAAGACAGGAAACAGAACAGGGCCTTCCCCGCAGGGCATGAGGAGGTGTAGAAGGGAGAAGCATCTTCTGGCTGCTGGTACAGGGGGCCAGTATTCTGCAGGCCAACCCACCCTCTGCTTCATCCTGGAGACTTTGCCCATACCCAGCCAGGGAGCATCCGCGAGCCGTGAAAACAATAACAAGCAGGGTACTGAAATGGCCGCGAAGGGTAACTTCCTACCTTTGTGTTTTTCTTCGGCCAGGATACCACAGGGACCCCAGAAATAGCAAGGTTTTGGTCATCGTCTGCGTGTTCTTTCAGGATATTCTGTTTCAAAATGAAAACAGGCTCATCAGTTTGAAACGCCTGCCATGGATACAGCAGAGAGCAAAACATCGGGCATGATGCTAACTGGACGGCCTGCCCTGCAAAAGAGAAGAGTCTTATTTCTGCCACGCGTTGGAAAGCCAGAGACGAAATCTGTAAACCTCTGCAGGCGCCTTTGAATATTCCCACCTGGCAAGTGAGGAATGAAGATCAGTTAGGGAGCTTCCACGGATGGTGTAATGGGGACCTTTCTACACAATGACTTTTAAATCTGTGAGGCAGACGACACCAGTTCATAGAAAACTGCCGCTACCTAACTGGAGTGATCAAGATGGGTGGCTTAACATTCCTCTGTTCCCGCCAAAAGTGTAAAATGCGGTCCACACATCATGGGAAAGTTGGGAACAAACATGTTTAAAATATTTTAAGAAATCAACTTCTGCTTTCTAAGTTACCGTGGTACGAGCTGTCATGAGTCCTGGGCTGAACAGGGATTTATACCACGCCCTTCAATCAGAGTCTCAGAGCAGCTTATAGTCCCTTCCCCTTCCCACAACAGACATCCTGGGAGGTAGGTGAGGTTCAGAGACCTCTTTCGAGAACTGCCCTTAAGAGAACAGCTCCAAGAAAACTCGTGACTGAGCCAAGGTCACACCAGCAGCTGCACATGGACAAGGACAACTGGGGAATCAAACCCAGTTCTCCCAGATTAGAGTACACTCTCCTAACCACTATACCAAATCCCTGTGCTGTTTGGTGTGTGCGAGTCAGCATCTATACCTTCAGTCACAGGTACATTTAAGCCACAGACCTTCCATGTTTTGTCTTGTCCTGCCCCATCCCCACGCGAGTGGCCCTTGTCCATTTTTGTTCCTGAATAACTTACCTACCTACCTACCTATCTATGCTGTTCAATTTATATCCTGCCCTCCCCGCAAGCGGGCTCAGGGTGGCTTACGAAAAGTTTGGCCCGATCCATACATGCAGTGCCATGAGGTAGGAGAAGGGACCGCATCATTTCCGACTACTCGTGGCTGGGTGGGGTCCGACCTTTGACTGCTTCCTGGTGCAAAAAAAGAAATTCCCTGGACACAGAAATTGAGCACAGCAGGGAGTGCACTGGAATCTTTCTCCCCGTTTTCTAGTTATGGGGAGACACCTTGTCAGTGGGGCAGCATTCAGAATGGCACCCCCCTGCCTGCCGCAGGACAGTCCGTTCCACCCACCTCATTCTGCCGCTGCTGCTGCTGCTGCTGGGGAAACCCAGCCCTTATCTGTGCAGTCAGGCACCTCCACCGGCTGCCTGCAGTCTCTCTTCCTTGCTCTGTTTCCATTCCGTTCCCCTGACCCTGCAGGCTTCTCCTGGCCCCTTAGCCCTGCTGCCGGTTCTCCTCCACACAATCTCCTTACTTGTCAGGACTGCTTTTTAGGAACTGACTCCAGCCTGTGTGGTGCAGTGATTAAGAGTGTCGGACTAGTATCGGAGAGACCCAAGTTCGAGTCCTCACTTGTGCCGTGGAAGCTTGCTGGGTGACCTTGGCTCTCAGCCTAACCTTCCCCACATGGTTGTTGCGAGGATAGAATGGAGGAGAGGAGAATGATGTCAGCTGCTTTGGGTCCCCACAGGGAAGACAGAAAGTTTTGGAACAGAAGTCTTGGGATCACTCCAGTATATGACTGGGGGGCGGGGGGATAAGTGGGAAGAGAATCCTTCTGCTCAGGATACTCAAAGCAGTTTTTCTTTTACTGTACTTCTTTTAAATCTTCTTTTTTTAACAATAGAAGAGACCAGAACAAGGGGAGGAAGAGGAGAGAGGCTGATGCTCACATAAAAAGCAGACGCTGTAATTACACCCCCCACGTTCCCATCTGCAGCGACCAACATAGATGTTCTTCTGGGAGAAACAGGACATGGGTAATTAAACAGACGAGAGACACTATTTCATTTGGCAAAGCTGGATTTCACCAGGAAAGACGCTCTTCAGTCACACATCGAATCCACACTTCCTTGTCTATGTGGCAAGTAGCTGCTATCAAGACAAACGCAGCTGAATCAGCTTCATGAACAGCCCCCCTCCTCTTCCAGGCAAGTGGGGAAATCCCTTTGACAGGAAGCTGTTCATTTTCCTGACAAGATGAGCAGCAGAAAGCAAAACCCCCATTTCCCAGGCATACCCAGAGCTTCTAAATCAAACTGAAAGTGCTGAACAGCAACTGGTAGCGATATTTCACCGAGTGTAATTTAAATATTTAGGAGGAGGGGGAGTGCTGAACACAGTATAGTCCCCGGAGAGGACTGTAACACGCACATGAGGGAAACTGCTCATTTGACAAAGCCTTCAGCTCTCCTAGCCAATTCCTCCATGCACAACGAACAACTAACGAGATGACTCCCTCATCCCTGATGCATAACGCCGCAACAGGGTGTGTGTGTGTGTGTGTGTGTTGTGACCCATATTTCCTACTCTTGATACCAGCATCACAGCTGGCTGGTTGGCAAAACAGACGCCCCCGTTATGCTTATGCTGCCCAGATCAGCTAATCAAACTGTGCTAAGGACTCTTTCTCCACAGGGTTTATTTATTCCACATGTTGGGAGTATTTGGCAGGGGGGATGCTTTCAAGAATGACCCTTTCCCCGTCCCTTGTGAGATCTGATGTGGTAATGCCCTTTAATAGGGCTGACCAAAAGGAAATGGCTTTGAAGGTGGATCCGAGTCCCCAGGGGCTGTCGCTCCAGGGCCAAAGTCCTGCCCTCTCCCCTCCCCATTCAGGGCTCTGTTCTCTCCATTTAACAAGCCCCTTGGGCCAGCTGGACAGGACAGGGGCAGCAGAAGCAGGTCTGCTACCCAAATGCTGTAAAGCAAGAAGGCGCGGGGACAATTTGGAGTATATTAACGGTCCAGTAAACGGAAGGGTTTGCCCTGATCTGGATGGCTGATCCTGTCAGATCTCTGAAGCTAAGCAGGGTCGGCCCTGGTTAATACTTAGAAGGGAGACCACCAGGGAAGTCCAGGGTCGCTGCACAGAAGCAGGCAATGGCAAACCACCTCTGAATGTCTCTGGCCTTGAAAACCCTATGGGATCACCATAAGTCAGCTGCAACTGGAGGGCACTTTCCAGCACCAAAGAAGAGAGTGCTGACCCTCTTTATCACGCGTACACCTAAGCTCTCCCCACCAAAAACAAACAACCCTCTGCTTTTGTAAATCCATTTGTTTCTCTCTGTGAGGCTTTGATAAAGGGAGTTTTAAAAATATTTAAAAGCACTTTCGGTGGGGGGAGTGCATATGGAGTGTATGACACCCCCCCTCCCATATGCCCCCAACCCTAGTTTATTGCAATTCAGCAATAGGCCTCATTCTGTCACCCAGGTCTGCTGCTATACCATCTCAGCTGCCCCTAAATGTGGTTTGACTGCTACCTAAGTGACAGCCATGAAAACCATGAAAGCCAGTCTGGTGTAGTGGTTAAGTGTGCAGACTCTAGTCTGGGAGAACCAGGTTTGGTTCCCCACTCCTCCACTTGCACCTGCTAGATGACCTTGGGCAAGCCATAGTTCTGGCACAGCTGTTCTTGAAAAAGAGCAGTTTCTGTCAGAGTTCTCTCAGCCCCACCTACTTCACAGGGTGTCTGTTGAGGGGAGGGGAAGGGAAAGGACATTATAAGCCGCTCTGAGACTCCCTTGGGTAGTGAAGGGTGGGGTATAAATCCAATCTCTTCTTCTTTTTCTAAAAAGGGAGCAGAAATCTGGACTCCTTTTGAAAGAGAAAGCGGAATGAGCCATCTACGTACCTTCATATCCTCTAGCAAAGCCTGAGGGTCTTCTATGCCTTCCGGGATGCATTTCTTATTTTCTGGGAGGGATTCAAGTTTTTCAACGAGGGCTTTCAACCCTTTCAGTTCAAACTCTGTAAGGTGAGTCCATTTGGCTGAGACCTCTGTGGCTGGCGACCCTGTGGGCGTTTTGGGATACTCTGCTGGCGTTGACTTTACACTTTCATCCGACTCATTGGACAAAGTTCTTTTGAGATACCTGGTGGCAGTGGATTTCTGCTTCTTCCCCAAAATCTCCTTTCCTTCCGAATGTGTGCTGTTGGGAGAGGAGGAACCGTCAGCTGAGGGCTTAGGGGTTTTATCCAAGTTCTCATCCTTCTCTTCCCGAGCACGAACATCACACAGTTCTTCATCCATGTCTACCCAAGAATCCGATGAGAAGCTATCTAAGCTGCGTTTCCTTGTTGCATCTAGAAGACACAAGAAGAAGAGGCTGGGTTAAAACCCTCCCCAGGTTGGAACTCAGACACACCTGCAGCAAGCAGCCCAAGTACAGGACCAAAGTGAAGTCCCTGGACATGAAACGTCCACCACTGACCTCTTCAGCCTCACCTTCTCCTTACCTTTCCCACGTGCCGGAAATTCTTTTGCACTGGAGAACATTCAAACATGCAGTTCTCCCAACCAATCCATAATGGTAGTACATGCAAGGTTGGCTGAATCTGCTAGGCTTATCATTACTAGAGGACATCACTTAGTGACGGTGGAAGCTGGCTAATACTGCACCGGGGGGGGGGGTGTCTGTCCAGACCCTGTACCTGTAGAGTGGCCAGAAGCAACAAGAATGGCCTGGTAGCATCTTTGGTCTGCACTCCACCCCATGTGCTCTTAGTCTGGGGATCACAGTTCAGTGCTTTGCAAATCCAAGAACCCAGGTTCCATCTCTGATTAAAAAGTCACAGGACTGGCAAAGACCCCCCCCTCTCTTCCCAGGACAGCTCTTCCCAGTCAGAGTAGACAATACCAGGCTAGATTGTCCAACTGGCTATAAGGCGGCTTTCCAGCTGGAATGTGCGTTCTGCAGCCCTGGCTTGCGACTGCTGCTGCCAACTGATGCCTCTGGTAATGGGCACCCCTCTCCCACTTCAATATTCACCTGCAGCCTGAAGTGGCAGAGTCCATGAAAAGCCTTAAATCAGCTGTGTGCAGAAGCTGACTCAACACCTTCATACAAACTTGCGTTTTCTGAGAACTCAAAGAGCATCAGAAGAGCCCTGCCGGATCAGACCAGTAGTCTATCTAGTCCAGCATCCTGTTTCACACAGTGGCCAGCCAGTCCCTCCAGAGGGCCAACAATAGGGCATAGAGGCAGAAGACTTCCCCTACTGTTGCCTCCTGCCTCTGGGATTCAGAGGATTAGTGCCTCTGAATGTGGAGGTTCCCCTCAGTCATCATCGCTAGTACCCACTGATAGACTTATCATCCATGAATTGCTCTAAGCCCCTTTTAAATCCTGTCTTTGACAGAATTTGGACATGGGTGTGTGTAAACACATAGGACTGCATCATCAGAAGTAAAGGGCCACTGTTCAGGCAATGGATCCAGCCCTTACGTTATATCCCAAGTCTAGTAATATATGCCAGAGGTGGCCCCCTTAAACTCTCATCTGTTATAGAAGGATACAAATCTTCCAGGGCTCTGACCTGCATAGCCCAGGCTAGCCTGATCCTGTTAGATCTCAGAAGCTAAGCAGGGTCAGCTCTGGTTGGTACTTGGATGAGAGACCGCCAAGGAAGTCCAGGGTTGCTACACGGAGGCAGGCAATGGCAAACCACCTCTGAACGCCTCTTGCCTTGACCCTCCAGAGTCGCCCTAAGTCGGCTGCAACTTGACGGCACTTTCCACCACCACCAAATCTTGCAGGAAGGCCTCCCTGCGTTTGTGTTCCATTTACCTTGACAAGTATAATGCCACAAGGTGCCCGGTGCTTCAGTTAGCATGCCCGAGGTCCAGCCGGGCACCTTCTCCTCTAGCAAACAATGAAATCGTTTATTACAGCCTTTGTGGGTCTCCTCTCAAGAACATGCAACCTGTTCTCGCAGAAGCCAGACAGCGTGCGTGCCCTCCCCGCTCTGAACATACGTGACAAGAGAATCCCCACTTACCAATTAACATTGATTCTCTCAGGTACTCTTTGCTGAGGTGGGAGCGCTGGGTCATGCAAGACACGTATCTCTCCAGAACATACCAGCACATCTCATAGTAGAAAGGGTAACGGAACTTGGCCTGCACCTGGAAGAGAGGCGGAAAGTCATCAGTTTGGCTTGGGGGGGGGGGGGGGGGAGGGAAGTTTGCAGCTCTTTGAGCCGGTTATCGTCGTCTTGTTGAGAGCACAAGCAGCCTTCACCGGAGCGGGAAGGGAGGGTGGGAGGTGAGGGAGGCAGATTCCTTCAGCACGCAAAGCTCCATCCTTTCGTGGTTCGCTAATTTTGCACCCTCCTGAGGTGGTAAAAAGGAGCGGATGAAAGCGAGGGATGGAATTCTTGCAAGGGGTTCTGTGCCCCTCCCATCCATCTGGTGTAAAAACAGGGGTGGTTGCATCTCTCACTATCCAGGGAATCCATGTTAAATAGGAAGCGAGAGTGTCTTTACATTATCAAGGAGCTACATTCCACGCACGCAAACCCCACCGGGCAGAGGCCCACTAAATGAGGGAAGAGTTTTCACTTGTAGTTCGGTGATTTTTGTGATCTATGCATTTATCGTGCTACTTGTGATGTTTGCTTATTTATGTGAGACACGAGTCTGCTACTGAAAACGAGATCCTGAGTGCTCACTCTCCAAAATGTGTATTTCAACTTACCCCGTGTCATGACATCATTATGCTGAGCCCTCCCCAGCAGTGGGAGACAATCACATGGAGTGATGGGTGGTGTACAACATAATGAGGGTGGGACATGGGGCACGCAGAGGTATTAGAAGGAGAGAGGGATTGGATTTACACCCCACCCTTCACTCAGAGTCCCTGAGTGGCTTACAAACTCCTTCCCCTCCCCACAACAGACACCCTGTGAAGTAGGTGGGGCTGAGAGAGCTCTGACAGAAACTGCTCTTTTTCAGGAACAGCTGAGGCAGAACTATGGCTTGCCCAAGGTCATCCAGCAGGTGCAAGTGGGGAATCGAACCCGGTTCTCCCAGATTCGAGTCCGCGCACTTAACCGCTGCACCAAACTGGCTCTCATGTGATAGAAGGGAAGGGAGGTAGCTTGATGCAGGGCTGTCATTTTCAGCGGCAACTCCGAGTTTCTCAGTCTATGCAGTTCTGCCAGAAGGAGAAAGAACTGATGCTGATAGCCTCCAGCAGTCAGCAATTCCATATGAGACAATGAAAGAGCAGAAACATGGACAAATGTTAATTCCTCCCCTTTGGCAGGTTGTTTTGAGAGCCTTCTCTAAGTAGAAAATAAACCAACCTCAGAGCGAATGCATCTTTTTAAAAAAAAAATCTGTGTTTTAAGGAGGCTAAGCTTCCACTTCTTCCTCACTTTCATCCCATTCCTACAGAGGCCAAAACAGGGAACTCGCGTGTCTCACGTGTTTCTTCAACTGAAGAAGTCACTAGTGTCAGTATGTATCCCAGCCCCGCTCATGGGATGGTGCCGCCTCTCGGCCTTCGTTTCCAGTCTGCAAGGGGGATTTTTGTGATTGCCTTCACAGGTGTTAAGGGGAAAAGTGGTATAAATACTGACAAGTACACTGAAAATGGCATGCATGTGTTGAATTCGACATTCAGCACATCATACACATCAAGACAGTTCATGACCCGTGGAATGTCTGCACCCTGAGAATCCAACGGATGTTGCTGTTAATTACATTAAGCATTTTAAAAGCCAGTTTTGTCTAGCACCTGGGCTCAAGCCCAAACTTTGCTGTGGGCTCACTGCATGGTCTCAAACAGGTCAGTCTCTCAGCCTCAATTCCCGGTCTGTAATTTGGTGGGCGTGTATCGATGTAATTTCTTTAAAACAGTTTCGACATAATTCCTATAAAACAGTTCCAGGCCTCCTTTCCCTGACAACGGGCTCAAGGCAGCTTATTGATCGGTTTAATAACCCCCCCCCCCCCCCCGAAACGTAAAATCAAAACTATCCATCCAAGTGACCCCAGTCCTAACTCAAACCCCATTAAAAGCCCCCCAGCGAAAAATACAGCATGACATCTCCTGAATGCTGGCAAAGAGGCAGCCCTCCTCATTTCTTTTGGCAGTCCATTGGACAAGGCAGACGTGATAGCAAAACACACTTCCCTCGTACGGGAGTCCTGTTGTGCTTGGACCCACGTGGGTTTGGGGTCCTGGGGAGGCAGGAGGTCTCTTTGAATGGAGCACACTAGCAGGGCAGGCACCCAGATGGCAGCTGTGTTTAGCTATTTTACGCTCTCCCATCCAGCAGAATGGATTTCACCGGCTTCCGTATGGAATCCAGCCCTTGCTAGGAACACTGAGGGACCTCAAGGAGGAAGGGAAGGGGCTCTGCACGAATGTCGTAATGACTACACAGCACTTGGTGCATTAGAAGTGCCAGGTAAGCAATAAGCAGCTGTCATAACAGGTGGAGGAATGAAGAAGCCGGCAGTCCAAACATTCCAGCCTCTCTCCCTCACCACTTCTATATTCAAGCAGTCCATTTGCCATGACAGGAACCCTGGTCTCTGAGTACTGGTTGCCGGAGTACTGGAAGAGGGAATTGTTGCCTTTGTGCCTTGCCTAGAGGTAGTCCTACAAGGGGTGCAACCATTCCGATCCACAGCTGCCTCTCCCTTCCAAGAGCCAAAGCAGCTAACCGCATCTTCTTCCTCACTCCCCAGGCGCTTTTAAATACAGCATGCTCAGTCACACATGCACAGCTTGCCATGTAACGTTGGGCAGCAAAGGCGATGGAGGTGAAAGCAAGGAGGCAGCTGTTGGACTGGTGGGGGGAGGGAGGGGATGTGCAGGCTGCTAGCCTCCACATCCACCACCCAAGGGCAGTGCCTCACCATGCCTTGCTCTGCAGCACTGGTTCCCAAAGTGGGCAATACCGCCCCCGGGGGGGGGCGCTGGAACAATCCAGGTGGGTGGTAGGAGCCTTGGGTGCAATTGGGGGGCGCTGAATAAAAATAAGGGGGGGGGGGTGGAAGCATAAAGAAAGAGGAGTCCAGAACCTATCTAAAGCAGCCTTTTCCTGCCTTCTTCTGGTCTTCCCTGGGATAAGGGAGCGAGGGGGTGAAGAGGGGTCCCCACAGCCAATCGCAGCCATGCATGTGCACCCTTGTAAGGCTGGTGTTGCTGCTGGGCTCTTGTGTGATGGCTGCTGCTGGCCTCTGGCTTCAGACTTCAGCTGCTGCTCTGCGCCTGCCTTGGCCTGCCTGGATCGTGGTGGACTCTACCTGCACCTTTTTGTCTACTTCTTGAAGGTAGATTTCCGGGGCGTGTGTGTGTGTGTGCGCAGACTAATTTTTTTTCTGAAAAGGGGGCGATAGGCCAAATAAATTTGGGAACCTCTGCTCTAGAGCTAGTCCTGGTGGGGCTCGTGAGCTTCTGGTTGGCTACCGTGAAACAGGATGCTGGACTAGACACGCCTTGGGTCTGATGCAGCTGAGCTCTTCTCATGTTCTTGTGAGCCAGATTCAGCCCCAAGATTCAGCTATTTCAGTCAGCCTCTGGTGGGTTTACTGATTTTAAGCAATGCACCATTAAAAAAAACCCTCCATTAGGTATGAAAGAAATGGAAATGTGATCATGTGTGTCTCAAAAGAGCATTCTGAAAAGGCAAAGGACCATTGCCAGCCTACCCCTTGAAGGGACCTTCAGGGATACATGAAAAGCTTACAATAATAGCTAGAAAACATTTCCGGTCACGTATATGTAACTCTTACAACCAGCGATCCAAATCTGGGGATTTTAGCCTGTCAGAGAATTCTTGGGTTTCAGCTACATGCCAAGAAGCTCATGATCAGACACAAGGGAAATCAGCCTTGCTAAAGCAGATACATTAATAAAAGGAACTCAAATTCTTTTCTTTTTTTAAAAAAATTCTTTTTTTTGTCCCCAAGAGAGCACTGCAGAAACAAAATTTGCAAAGAATTTGACTTACAAACAGGAAGCCGCCTTCCACCCCTCGGCCTTCAAAAGGTTTTCAGCCACATGCCTGGGGAATATTAAAGACATTGTTTGCTCAACATTTTGCCGAAAGGTTCCGAGTGTCACCAAATTTAGCCGTTTAAACCAATGTTAAAAAATTCAAATGAGAAAGACAAGGCAATAAATGCATGCAGTGCTCCTGGTTCCACAGACCAAATCATGAATAAGGCAATTTGAGTTCCTAATGGCCTCATTGTCAAGGGTCCAGCCCACAGCCAGTTCCCTCCATGCCTACGTGAATCGGCTTCTGGCTGAAAAGCGCTCTGCGTCTTCAGATGCACGAGAGAGTGCTGTAAATCAGAGACAACAGGACCAGTTGCTGGGAACTTCTGGGCCAGCCCCACTGAATTGCTGTGGGATGCATGCAAGAGTCTGTGATCCTGTGCAAAACCCATTCATTTAATATAGGAAGAGCCCTGCTGGATCAGACCTGTGGTCCATCTAGTCCAGCATCCAGTCTCGTACAGTGGCCATCCAAGTCCTCTGGAGGGCCAACAGGGCATAGAGGACAAGGCCTTCCCCTGATGTTGCCTTCTGGCTTTGAGATTCAGAGGTGACTGCCCCCGAACGTTGCTCCAACGGGACTGGCCCAGGAGAAGTTCCCCAGCAGATTGTGCCCACTGAAGAAAGGCCTATAGAGAGATATTACTATTTGTGATTAAGGGCAGCATAAAAGCTTTTAAAAGCATTACGAGAGGCATGCTCAGAAAAAAAAAAAACTTGCTTGCAGCAGTCTGAGAATTAATACGGCAAGAAAAGTTAACAGAAGCTGGTTTTCCCACTTTTAGGCCACAAGTAAGCATCATGGGGAAATGTGGGCAGGCGGGTCAGGAAAAAACTATTACAGGATTGTTATTTTCGAGGGCTTGTTTGCGATGCTTGTATGTGGCGATGTCATTTGCCTTTCAAGAAGGACAGAAGGAGGCAGTTGTGGGTGCAGGGACCACAAGTTGCTAGCTGCCCTGGGTTCAAATCCTTGCGCTCTGAGAACTCACTGGGTGCTGCTAGGGGAACCTCATTCTCTCACCTTCAGTTTTCCATCTGTAAAAGGGAAGTATGAATGACCTGTCTCATGGGGTTGAGAGAAGAAAGAAAAACCTTTCTCCATTGAAAGCACTAGAAAGCATTTGTTGAGGGCTGGATCTGACATAAATGAGACCCTGCCATGTGTGTCATAAAATGTAATGCCATGTAGCAGAGATATAAACTTTATTAAGGACCCAAAGACAAAGGGTTTTTTAAAAAAAACTTAAAATAAAAACATGCTTAAAACAACACTCTTGCAATATTTTGTTTATTTAACAGTCTCCGGTAACTGACTCCTCTTGCTCTGAATTACTGCATCAAAATGTCTGTGCTGTTGCAATCCTGAGTATGCTGTTCAGGTGTGTATCTGTAAGCTGCAAACCTACTTCTGATTTATTGACATTCATCACAGAAATCTCATGCTCAGAGTTCTGGGTCTAGGACCCAGGAGAAAACATGAAATGGCTGAGTGATTGAGAGAGTCGGGCGAAGCAAGCTATGACACAGCAGCAACAACAGAACTGGAAGCAGGAGATGGCCAATTCCAGTGCGGGCCTGAGAGAAGCCCTCCGGGGGCCTGATCCAGCCCCCGGGCCGCATGTTTGACACCCCTGATCTATGCCCCCCTCAAGCACCAAGAATACAGAGTACCGCTTGCCCCAGACTGAGAGTTCCTATCTATACCTTGTGGCTAATACCCACTGATGGACCTCTGCTCCATATGTTTATCTAATTCCCTCTTGAAGCCGTCCATGCTTGTATGCTTGAATGCTCATTCAGGACCTACAATAAAGGCTAGAGACCACCAAAAGGTCAGCACTAATCAACCATCTGGGGAACTGGTGGTGGTAGGGATGCCAGCCTCCAGGTGGGACTTGGAAGATCCCCTGAAATTACAGCTCACCTTCAGACTAGCGAGATCAGTTTCCCTGGAGAAAATGGATGCTTTGCAGGGTGGACTCTATGGCACTGTACCCCACTAAGGTCCCTGTACTTCTCAGGCTCCATCCCCAATTTTCCAGGAGTTTCCCAACCTGGATCTGGCAACTTTACCCCCCCCCCCCCATCCCCCACCAGTGCCCCGGGAGGGGGACGACACGGCAATTCTAGGTGACAGTGAGGCATCCTCGTCCCCTCCCTTCAAAAGGAGATCTGCACGGTCAAAGTTCACAGGAGAGAAGACTCAAGTGCAGAGTGAAAGACAAGAACTTTGCCACTCTGTGTGCATCAGGATCTCTGCATACACTGGGTATCCAAAGACAAAAATGGCCTTTCATCGTTTAGGAAATGAAATAATCACAGAACCAAAATGTCTGGAATCATACCATTTTAGTATTCCAATATATCCTCTACCAAAGGAATAAAATTTTCCCCAGATGAGTCTTAGACAAGATGATTTAATGGATGCTTTCCCGCTGTAAGTTCTATGATCAATAATTTACAACCTGCAGAAGTTTTACTAATTATTTCTCAACAGCAAGGAAAAGAATATATCCTCGCTAGGGAAGGGTAGCTTCCAGAGTTCAAAGAGAAATTTTCAAGTTGGCAAAGGGACTTTTATAAAAATTGTACTGCTTTTTCAAAACCTCGCTTGCCTTTGTAAAGGAATGTATCCTTGTGCCTTTTTTTATCTGTGGCAGGCCTGCAAATAGCCATTTGGGTTAGTTGCCTGGTACAATTTAAAATCACCTTTAGGGGAGCAGGCAGGAAACTTTAATATTATTATTACTTACTATCATTATTTCTGAATCGCCCAACTCCTGAGTACACAGGGCTCTGGGCGATTTACAACAGGTTAAAACATACAAAAATACAGATTAAAAACAACAGTCAATTTATCTTAATTTCACAATCTCCAGATGGCGTCTATAATTTAACTTAAAAACCTCCTCTAGACTGTTCTTCTTATCGTAGGAGGCTGAAGCAGGGAGGGTAGGAGTAAAGAGAAGCAGGACAATAGAAGATGGCTCTCCCTTCCCTTCTTCTTCTGGCCACAAGTGACTGACCTAATCAAACACAGGGAAGAAGACTTGTCAAATGTTTAAGACATGAGTCCCCAGTGTGGTGCCTGTGGTTGCCACGGTGCCCACTAACACCTTTCCTACTGCCCACCAAACATTTTTGGAAAGTGGGCAGGGTCAGGTGTGGCCTTTTGCTCATCAGGGTTTCTGACTGGCTGGGCAAATTTTTGAAAAGGCTGCTTTGGCAACAGCTGCCACAACGACACAAGGATCATTACTGTGTGACTAAAGGTAGAGTGGCCATTTTGTGACCGGCTCTGCCTCCTGTGGCAGCCATTTTGTGGCTGGGCCCGCCACCCTGTGTCAGAATTACAAAGGTGCCCACAGGTTCAAAAAGAGTGGGGACACCAGGTGTAAGGACTAGCAACTTCTGTGCATTTTTTCATATAAAGGACTCAACAGCCCGCAGGACAATATGGAATATCCTTGCTAACGATACTGATCTTATACCAATTTAATTGTCATGGCATTCCTCAAAGGAGTACTCTAGACTGTTGAAGGGGCCGAGAATTCTCCATTGCAAGATTTCTAGCGCTCCTCAACAGAACAACTGCCTCTCCAAGAAACGCTGGGAACTGAGTGATTATGGAATAAGTTTAAGTCTGTAGGACAAGAATGCCATGAATTGCATTGGGAGGTGCAGGAGAAATCAATATAAATACTTTGCTTAGGCCAGGCTTCTGCGTCTGGTCACCCTGGTGAGTCAGCACCCCAACAACCAACCAGAAAAGGAAGATTTTTATTTGTTAATCTGATTTTGATGGTGGCTGGTTAATTCACACACGTGTGCAACTGTCTGAGTACTGATTTTAATGTTTAATTATTGCTGATTTTAGCGTCATAGGTCTGTTAAAGTATTTTAACACTGCTGGTCTGTTTAATTGTTGTTTCACTGCAGGCTTATTACTGATTGGTTTTTGATTGCTACAGTTGTTTTAATTAGAGAGGGGAATCCATGCCAGCAGCTACAACATTGAGAGCATGGGGAATCAATATTTAATCATTTTCTCTTAGTTATATGCAATGCTCCCTCTAACCGTAAAGTCTTGTGAGCAAAAATTCTACTTTGTGAGCTACTGACATTAAAGTTGTGAACGAGCGATTTGGCTGCTGCTTAAATTAGTTTGCTCTGGAGCCATCCTTTCTGAGCTAAAACAAAAATATGTGAGCTGGGGGCTAAAAAACTGTGAGCTAGCTCACACTAATTCAGCTTAGAGGGAACACTGGTTATATGTAGTTAGTTAGGCTGGTAATAAATATGGTGGATTAGTCACTTTTTTGCAAGGTTATTTTTAATGGCTTCAAACCAAGAAATATTGTTAATGATATGGTGGACGTATTTAAAGGAAATATTCTGGGAATGACTCCTGCTCATGAGCGGTTAGTTAAAATCTGGGGATTAACTTCAAGGGTGAAGCAGTTAAGACTGAGAAATGGTACTAATTTTGACTTTCTCTGGGGGGAAAGGGGAAGATTATGCTGTTGGCAGCCCAGATTATATAAGGAACCAAACAAGCCAGCCCTACAAATGAGAGCTCTCACACCACAAACTGAGAGGACAAATATGTATTCCAACCATGCATCAGAAGGAACTTCCAACACAAACCAGAACCCTATCACTCCTTCAAATGGATTAACACAAAGAAGGTACAGAAAACTTTCTAGTCTGTTCCTGCAGTGCTAGCCAGATGCTTCTGGAAGCTCACCAGCCGGGCGTGAAAGCAACAGCTATCTCATGTCTGTCCTCCGCATTTCACAGATATACTTCCTGTGACCACGGATGCTCCATTTTGCTGACGTGTTTACTAAGGCATGGATAGACTTTATCTTCCAGAAATCTGGAATAATATGAAACACTTTACATTTATATAATACTCCAGGGTGTGCGTCACACGCATTAGTCTCTAAAATAATCCTATAAGGTAAGCCAGTACAACCATCCCCATACTGCAGACAGGAAACTGTGGTTAAGAGACACTAGCTCACCTAAGGCCCTCTAGTGAGTTTGTGGCAGAAGTGAGCGGCTAAAAGGTCACGGTCTCTACCAGCTCTCTTGGTTCTCTTCCAAACCCACACCTTAGGGATATAAGAAATTAATCTAGATTTTAGACACTAGAATAAGCACCAAGGCTGCTTGACCAGGCTGTAATTCAATACTACTGTCTTGACCGTGTATTAACCAGGTCCTAAGCACCCTGAGGATACCAGACAGCTTCTAGCATTTGAAGCAAAATAACTGAACAGCTCCGTGCACCGGCTGATTAAACTGTACAGAGCAGACTCAAGCGCCGAGTCTCCTGTGAAACGAGCAGCTGCTTAAAAACCAGGCAGAGAGACGGCATCTCCTCCATTATGTTCTCTGTCTGAGCCTGACAATAATTGCTCTGTGAATCCCATCGTGACATTTCCTTCCGCCGACCACACAATGGAAAGATCAATACTCACGAGAAAGCCATCTACAGAGTGTCACGCTAAATGGAGGGAGGCTCCGTTGCTCGCTTACAATATTTTAAATGAAAACGAAATGTCGGGATGTGGTACATACAAGGGAAACCCAAAAATCCTAGGCACATCCAAACTCTGCAAGCCCACTTTTCTGCATTATGGCATTGTTACACCAGACACTTTGAGGTTTTGTCTGAGTTTTGATTTTTGCTGTTGTCTATAGAGTCCTACTGCATTGTTTATTGGAGGTCCTGCCTGTCTGAACAGATTGTTTTTTAAAACAAAGAAATTTAACCCACACCTTGAGTTTCAGTGAGAAAGGTGGGTGAAAAATAAAGTTAATAAAAAATAACGTAACATTTACTGGCAAGGGCCACTCGTTGGTGTAAATCCAATCTCTTCTCTCTTCTCACTCATTGCAATGGGCTTCACTTCAAAGCGGATGTGCTTATAATCACAGCAGGATGCCCTCTGTGTGGTGAAAAAAACTTGGCAGGCAATTTCCATTCTATGAAGGGGTGGGGGGCACCAATTCTGCACCATACATGTAAATTATACAAATTGGCTGTATTTGCATGAGTCCAGTAGCACCTTAAAAGATTTAACAAAATTTGTGGCTGGGTATGAGCTTCTGTGAGTCACTGCTCACTTGGTGAGCAGTGACTCACAAAACCTCCTCCCCTGCCACAGACGTTGTTAATCTTTAGGGCGCTCCTGGACTCTTGCTCTTTCCTTCTGCTACAGACAGACTAACACAGCTACCCACCTTGATCTGAATTTTGCATGGTTTCCCTATTTTTGTGTAATTTTTTCTGAGTTTGCAAATCTTAGTGGCAGAAGAGCTCTGTGGAGAGCTGAACACGCTCCACCACTGAAGATCTGATTCAGACCCACCCCCCATCATGGCTTCTGACATTTCAGCTGGTGGGCCCGGCCACATATACTTCCAAATGTTCACGATGATCAGGAAAAGAAATTTTTACAAAAATGAAACTCATGATTCTCAAAAAGTAGCATCCTGCAGCTAACACTACAGCCTGTGCGCTTGCTAATGCACTTGCAAGAATCATGTTTTACACACATTATTACCATCATTGTTATTTAACTGGCACTTAGCACAAGCAATTAGTGCTACAGCATTGCATATCAACCCTCTTGGACCTGAGAGGACCGGAAGTACTAGCCCAGAGGGACCATCACTCACGATAAAGCACTTCTTCACATTTTCACCTGTCCTCTCATATAAGACCTATAAAATCCTTAGTCTTTAAATTCTGGCTCTCTCTTTTTAGAAGAAAAACAAATTCCCCACATACACTTCCAAGGCGATCTTTGTAGCCAGAAGTACTCAAAACTTGATATATATATATCTTTTTAGTAGCAGATGCTTTGATTCCCAGGAAGCCGAATTCCTTAATGTGTACTACAGACTCACAGCACAGACAGACCTGCTTGTAACCACAGCTCTTATAACAAGAATCTTTTCTGTCAGAGCTTAAGACACGCTGCTGTCAAAACCATCTTGGGTAAGGAAAAGATCTGACCGACTAAAAATGTAAACAGAGCATTTTCCTCTCCTCTTATTTGTTTGTAACTGTCTTGTCGCACGCACACAACTGACTAGTCCGTACCACTGCCAGTTTACAAGCACTCCTCCAACAGATTTTTTTTGGTGCAGGTATACAGGTATGCTAAGCAGGGATCGGCTTGCCACTTGAAGGAGCTTTCAGGCTCCAGCGAGTGAGAACAGAGTTAAGGAAGTGGGCAGACTGCAGAGAACCTAAGGACGGAAGGTGAAAAATACAGCCATGAGGACACTGCTGTGACTTGGGCCAGTGGTTCGCAAATGGGTCTTGAACCCTCAACCACAGAATATATCTGGTGGCCACAGATAGAACCAGAGCACAAGGGGAGCAAATTCTTTGTTAGTGGCCTCCTGAGAAGTCCCTACTGGCTGCATTAGGCCAGGGGCAGGCAGACGGTAGATCACGGTCTCCCTCAAGTCTCCTGTCTGCTGGGATTCTTGCCCAGAATGGTAAACAAAGTCCAGAAAGCTTAGGCAAGAGTGCAGACCTGGAACCACTTAGCATCGATTAGCTGCATCTCCAGTGGTAACAGACCTTGAGAATATGCTCTAAATTTATGAATGCAAAAAAAAAAAGTATCGTAAGAAAAGCCAAAAGACAGAGCAGACGAAGCTGAAGTCAGCCCACCTGACTTAGCTGCAGCCATCATGCCATGTGATGCAGGTACATCCCGCAAAGTGCCTGTGATGACAGTGGGGGGAATACCTAATATCGTTTCATGCTCACTCTCCCACCACCTCTGTTATACAGGTCCCTGTTCTTCTAATCATTCAGACTGGAAACTGAAGCCGAGAGACAGCACACTGAGCGAGGCCATCCACAAGGAGTCCACGGGGGAGGTGAGATGTGCCTTTTCTTTTTTGGATTCGCATCCTGTTCTCGATCCTTTGGATCACACTGGCCCCCTACTATCGTATTGCCAGGTTTTCTCGGCGACTGTGAAGGCAATACACCTACCTTTTCTGTCAAGCAACATGACATTCCCTGGGTCCTGCCAACCAGGTGTGAGCTGGGTGAGGGCTCAGACAGCTGCAAGCAGCTCCCGCACCAAACACAGCCCCACAGTGTGGCCCCAGTTCCAGGCACTTGCCCTGGCTGTCTTCGACAGCACAACTTGTGCCTCTGAACAGCACTTGTATGAATTGTCAGTCAGATCCTATTGGGCTGTGAAGTGGCATTTCATCTCTGGCAATGGGATTTAGTTCCGTAACCGGATAAGGAAACTCTCCGCCCACACGCTTCATTTAAAGATGGGGCAGGTAGTGCTGGAACACACGCTGCAGTTGGCATTAGACCCTTGGCACCACATCAGGGCACCATCTCCAGCAGTGAATGAGGCTCTTTGCTGACATGACGGCACCAATGATGCGTGTAGAAAAATATGCCCAGAACTCCTGGTGAGGAACCATTCGGGGACACCTGACAAGGTTCCAGGATGACTCAGTTATTCCATATCCCCAGCACTGGTGGACCAATCAGAAGCAAGGGGTGGGACTTGGCACTGCTTCAGAGACCCCAGCCTCCAACACCGATCACTAGGCTAGTGAGGCTCTGCCTGGCACAGTATTGCTGCTCCCAGCCAGGTCCTGCAGTTGAGAGGCAGGAAGAGGATTTGAAGGAAGAACTCAGGTGGCTGGGACACCATTCCACCTCCAAATAGTATACCCTACCAGCATCTTAGCTGCATCCCCACTTTCTTTCAACTGCAGGGGACCCAGTGTGGAACATGAGACCTTCAAAGGGGGTATGTGGCTGTGGAAACTTAGTGGAGATGGACCGCCATGACAGATGCGGGCACCTTGCAGGAATTCACAGGGTCAGCTGCGGCATCAAGCTAGATGGAGAAGTAATAGGACCTAAGTAGGCAGAGAGCCTTGCAAGGGGTGGTGTAACCCCTAAAGAGGGTTTACATTCTCTGAAAGCCCCTAAAAGCCAACTGTGTGGGTCCAATCTGAGGGTTTATTAATACACCTTGATGGATGAAGGACAGGCACAGGACTGGTAGCCTGTAAGCTGCAATTCAGCCAAAACCAAAGCTCGGTTCAGCCATCAGCAGGCAAAGCTGCAGGAGGGTGCTTGGACCGAGGGTGTCTGGGAGACATTGTTGGGAGATGCTCACTGGGTTTTTCCAGACCAGCTCAAGGACTCCAGCCTGTTGGTTGCCCCAAGACAACTACTCTGTTACTGCATTCAGGTGTCACAAATAAACTAGTATTTGCTTACAATGGGCATGAACCTGGCGCATTGCTGGATTTCTGCATTCCCTTCCTTCCCTCTCCACTCACGCATAGAGCTGTGATCAACCACATCCCAACCACAAAGTTTTCAATTTACCTACCTCCTCCAATTTGTTGTTGCATCCAAATCCAGGCAGAGTAACAATCTGGGATTTGTTTCTTTTCCAGTAACTGGGATCCTTAATCAGGATTCACCTGAAGTTAAGAATCCTAGTTCCCGGGAAAAAAACAAATCTAAAATTGTTAAGGTGCCCGCACAGAGATACCCACAACAAGCTGGAGTTAGCTGAAGAGCTGTGTGCCCAGTCTTGGTGTGCAACATGAGGAGGAAGGGACAATGTAAGCCAGGTTTTTTATAGGTGGCCAGGCGTGTCAAATCTCAACAGTCTGGGCCAGTGTTCCCTCTAAGCTGAGTTAGTGTGAGCTAGCTCACAGTTTTTTAGCCTCCGGCTCACACATTTTTGTCCTAGCTCAGGACAGATGGCTCCAGAGCAAACTAGTCTGTGCCATAGCCAAATCGCTCGCTCACAACTTTAATGCCAGTAGCTCCCAAAGTAGAATTTTGGCTCACAAGGCGCCACAGTTTAGAGGGAACATTGGTCTGGGCCTCTTCGCTACCTGCCCAGTGTGTTGAGGTTACAATGATAACCACAAAAGGTTTGGAAACCTTCCCCAATCAACAGAGCACAAAATTATGGGTTTTTTCCTTTTACACACTTTAAGCTGCCTTATGCTGAATCAGACCTTCAGTCCATCAAGGTCAGTACTGTCTACTCAGACTGAGTCTCCAGGGTCTCAGGAAGAGTCTTTTAGCCTCTTTCCAGGCACCCATGTAACCTTGTTTGAAATGAGATGTTATTTCATGTGGTAACAAAGCAATAATATATCTGAGCATCCTTACCTTTGTTCTGTCCTCAATTTCATAGATGCGAAGCTGCATGGGAACGTTAAAGCTGTGCAGGATGTTTCCACCAAACACCAGGGAATCTACTGGAGTATAGACAGCATGTATCCACCCTAGAAGAATTTGGGGGGGGGGAGAAAAAAAAACATACTTCCTGGGAAAACTGCCTGAGGTGTGGGGGGAACTAACTAATAAAACAGGTTGGTTTCCTTTTGGTGTAAAAGGTGAAAAGAAAGCCCAAGAGAAACAAAATTTAAAAGAAAGCAAAATCAGAGGCTTACCCAACAAATAAACCAGCACTTCAAACTTCAATACAGTTTCACACAGTTACACACATGCACACAACTGATGGCTGGGTTAGCACTTGGTTGGAAAGGGACCCCCGGAAGCGATTATTATTACTAATCCATTTTACAGTCCATCCTTTTTCCAAGGAGCTCTGGCCAGCATATATGGGGATAAGAAAGCCGCATGATTTACGTGGACCAGTTCAGGGGATCCTCAGGTGCACATGCTTTCTTCCCTTGCACACAGCTAGGCAATCAAAACTTGTCCACTTTTCCTGTAAACCACAGTTTGGCATTTTGTCCAAACCATGAACTATGGTTTACTCAGAGATCTGTATTCAATTTCTGAAGTAGCCCCTCCCAAATAAATATTATTTGGCTTTTATTTGGAGGTCCCAAGTGAAGGGAAGGGAAACTTTAAATTCCTCTTTCCTCCCCTCCCAGAGTCAGGCCGCAGTTTAAAGTTTAAGCCCTCTTCCCTTCTTCTCTATGGAGTTGTGCCACAGCTGCAGCCCGACTCCAAGAGTGGAGGGAAAGGGTTTAAACTTTAAACACCCTCACTTGCCACATCGGCTCCGCATGACTTGACGAGTGAAATTCTCCATTATACCCTATGGGGACAGGGTATAATGGAGCCAAATATATTTGGGTTTCCCGAATACTAACCGGAATATCAGTACAATACTGATAACTGATATTTGGGAATACCAAATATTTTCAGGTCCCAAACACCCAAATCCGAATAGACCCATTTTTTTTTCTTGCACACCCCTATTCATTTCCTTATTTATGGGACAAGTTAAAATCTTTCTTTTCCAAAATCTTTTGTCTCAGTTAGGCTCTCTTAATTGAAGTCAAGGGAGCTAGGAGGCTTGAATCAAGAACTCAGGGTAGGATGAGATTTTTCCAGTGAGCTGCCTCATACCATGCCAGTTTAGGCCCAAGTGCAAAAGGGAATAACCTCCTGTAACTGACAAGCAGTATAAAGACTCTGCGGTGGCCAAGCCTGATAAAAAATATTAGGAGCACCTTTTGTCCGGTTAGGCTCTCAATTTCAGCAACTGACTTCAGGAACTCTGGATTATCTGTTTACTGCACTGTTATTATACCCTTCCTCCGTGGAGTTCAGAGTAGCATGCATAGCTGTCCCTTTCCCATTTCATCTTCACAACAACCCTGCAAGACAGGTCAGGCTAACGGAGAATCACCAGCCCAAGTTTACCCATGGCGGAGTATGGATTCCAAAACCTAGCTCAACACACTAACTGCTACATATAACACTGCCTTTCTGAACATACCATTCAGGACGAGCCACCCACAAGGCCTGGCCTAAAGGTGTTCCCAGTGAAGAGGATGGTTTGTTAAACAGTCACAGTTCTTGCGTTACCTGAAGGAATGAAGAAAGTATGCCCTTGTTTCAGCTCAATTCTTTGGCATCGCTCCACCCTGTCTCCCAGAAATATATCGCTTTGTTTCCCCGAGAGAACCCACTCCTCATAGAGTTCTAGGTTCTGCAGTGTGGGAGGGATCAACCAGAAGATCTAGGAAGAAAAGACAAGGAAGGAAGGAAGGACCTCAGAATCAAAATCGCATCAGGGCTTCAGACCACTACCCACATGAACACATGAAGCTGCTTTATACTGAATCAGACCACTGGTCCATAATAGTCAGTACTGTCTATTCAGACTGGCAGCGGTTCTCCAGGGTCTCAGGTGGAGGTCTTTCACATCACCTACTGTCAGATCCATTTAACTGGAAATGCTTGGGATTGAACCTGGAACCTTCTGCATGCTAAGCAGGTGTTCTACCACTGAGTCATGGCCCCTCCACAACACATGAAGCTGTCTACCCTTGGTCCATCAAAGTCAGTACTGTTTACTCCGACTGGTGGTGGCTTTCCAGGGTCTCTGGTACTGGTCTTTCCCACCACCAACTGCTAGATCCATCTAACTGGAAATGCTGGGGATTAGATCTGGAACCTTCTATATGCTAAGCAGATGCTCTACTACTGAGCCACAGACCCTCCCTATCCAAGGGATGCCTGCCTGAATTTCTCCTATTTAAAAGCTGCCTCCACAGAGCCACCAAGAGTGACTCCCTCTATACTGCACCAGTATAGAGGAGGATACTACTTGACTGGACAGGGAGAGCAGGGCTGTCAGGCGGAGTAGGGAAACCTCCTTCTCCACAGCATTCTGTGGCTTGGGCAGGTATTGGCCTTGGCCCACTTGGCCTCTGATGGTAGGAAGCTTCTCTTAGGTGGGATGGTGGGAAGCTTCTTTTAGGGGTGCAGCTGGACTTGGGCTGATTCACAGTGGTACACTGAATGGCAGAACACACCAAGACAGACAAACAAAAAGTACTCTCATTGAACCACGCGAAGTGTGACATCACAAAAGCAAGGTGCACGCACTGAACCCACTTCACCCTGGGTCTTAGCAATAGCTCTCAACTTTCTAGGACGTCCCCAAAATGAACTACTTGGGGGCTAAAGCACCCACCCCACACACACACACATACACACCATCCTAGCTAAGCCAGGAAATTGCCATACATGCAGCAGTGGCAAAGGATAGGGTTCACAGACAGAAAGCACACCCGTCAATCACTTGGTTCTGTGCATAAAATTAAAGTCTGTTCTAGAACCTTCTAGGGTGTCTCCCCTTTTCATGCTGGAAAGTGATGGACCACCACCATGTCCATCTATCTATCTAGTCACAAAACAGATGTAAAATATAACACAGCATCCAGCACAAACCTTGAAAGAAAAAAGAGGGATCCTCTCTGAATGAGTCCAAAGAACTCAGCATTTAAAGCAAACCAAGGCTGGTAGCTTCCACTGGGCCTTTGAGAGCTAGGAACCAACATGCTGAGAGCCTGCCAGGAATCGTGGGGTGACAGTAAATGAATGCAAAATTCCTCCGCCACCACCTGCACCAAATCTCCTGCTCCTGGCTTTGGGCTTCAGTAGAGTCATTTCCACCCTCACCCTTCTGTTTTCCATTCCACCCTAACTCTTTCTTCAACTGGCTCTCAACTGCCCTTAGCATTCTATATCTCTGAGAATGGTAGTCATCAGCATAGGGGCCACATTTCTTAGGTGATCATGAGCCCCTACAGAGCAAACTTTTTTTGCTACCTTTTGGAAGGTGCTGTTCCTTGTGCATCTGTGTAGGAAGCACAGGGTTCCTGCCTCCGGCCTCCCTCTGCAGGCATGCTGAGAGGAACAGCAGTATGGCAAGGGGCAGTCACTCACCGGTGGAGAGATTTCTTCCTTCCAAGGCTCTGACCCTGAGCTTGCTCTTATCTAAGGCACCCTTCCTGGTCCTCAGCTTGTGATTCCTGTCCTTGGCTCTCTTGCAATGCTGCCTACAGCCCCAGACTTGGCACTGGGAAAAGCCATACCTCTGGCTCCCCTACTTCCTGGCACATGATCCTATTGTCCAATGACTGCCTGTCACTTTTCTGCAACTGAGTGAATAAAAGCCCACTTTGCTAGACCCGGGTCTTTTAGAGGGGTGTTTTAATTTGGGGAAAAGAAAGAACGTGCCATCAAGTCGCAACGGACTCATGGTGACCCCTTCTACGGGGTGTTCCAGGGATGAGATGAGCAGAGATGGTTTGCCATTGCCTTCCTCCATTTGGCCAGCCCAGTCTTCCCTGGTGGCCTCCCATCCAAGTACTGATTGCGGCCCCCCCTGGTTAGCTCCCACGCTCTAATAAGATCAGGTTAAGCCAGGCTATCCAGGATGCGAAGAACGTGTCACTGACTTGCAACCAACTCATGGCAACCTCAACCATGGAGTGTTCCAGGCAAGCAATAAGCAGTGGTGGTTTGCCATTGCCTTCTTCCACATAGCAACCCCTGTCTTCCTGGTGGTCTCCCCTCCCAGTACTGACTGTGGCCAACCCTGCTTAGTTCCCAAGCCCTGATGAGTTCAGGCTAAACCAGGGCAATCAGGATCCTCTATAACTGTCATCCCCCCTACCCAATATACAAACCCAACAATCTTCTCTGTGAATTGGCCTGATTCACTGTCCTCCTAATAGGAAGTCACCAGCTTTGCTAATAGAGGAAACAGGCTGTGACTTCTGTACTGCTGGAGGGAGGTGGGATTCCCACACCCTAAACTTACCTTTTAGGATTGTACAGGCTCACAGCACCTTGAGGAGGCCAGCCCCTGTGTCTCTTTCTGGGGGGGTTTCCTCCTTCAACTGACTCAACTGCTCTCAACATTCCAAGGGCAATGAGCGTGCCCAGTCCTTAGCAGGCTGTTGTCTGTCTGTGCATTTTCTTTAATTTACAAAGTCGTCTTTTTCTGCATACCTGGAGAGTCCCCCAAGTATGCAGGAACCCCATATTTTTTGTTGGCTTTTTTGTTTTTGCTGCTTTCTTGACTGGCTTGAGCCACCAACTTCACTATTATCTACATAAAATAATCTTTAATGATTGGATTGTTAATCTGCCTAGACTGTAGTAATGTCTGGCTGCAAGAGTTGGACCATAAGGAAGGCTGAGCGCCAAAGAATAGATTCTTTCGAATTATGGTGCTGGAGAAGACTCCTGAGAGTCCCCTTGGACTGCAAGGAGATCAAAATCAGTCAATCCTAAAAAAAAATCAACCCTGACTTCCCTGGAAGGCCACATACTGAAGCTGAAGCTCAAACACTTTGGCCACCAAATGAGAAGGGAGCACTCACTGGAGAAGACCCTGATGCTGAAGGTCAAAGAAGAAGGGGATGGCAAAGGAAGAGATGGTTGGACAGTGTTACCGATGCAACAAACATGAAGTTAAGCAAACTCCAGAGCATGATGGAAGGCAGAAGGGCCTGGTGTGATATGGTCCACGGGGTCGCGAAGAGTCGGACTCGACTGTGCAACTGAACAACAACAGTCTGTATTGTTGGGTTTTTGTTTAATGGGTCCGTAACATTACTGGTTAGGACTTAAATGGGAGACCACCAAGGAAGTCCAGGGTTGCTATGCAGAGGCAGACAATAGAAAAGCACCTCTGTTCTTTTCTTGCCTTGAAAACCCTACAGGGTCTCCATAAATTGGAGACGACTTAACAGCGCTTTCCACCAGTATTAGTGTATTTTTATGCTATAGGTTTTAATGACATAAGCGGTTTTGAGGAACCTGAGAGGGCCAAAACCGCAGAGACTGTTAAAAAGGAAAAAGTAATTGAACATTGAAACATTGAACACTGAAACATGTTTGCTTGACGCAGAAGCAAAACATCCTTCCGACTGTTGCCGTTTTTCACAGACCAAGCTGATTTCTGAAGATTTGGAGCATAAGCAATTATAAAGTTTTGTGTTGTGTTTTCAATCAGGGATGAAAATGCAGAAACTTGCAAGCAGCGAATGAACACCTCTCTCCCTCCTTCCTGCTCCCCCCCACACAAAGCGTCAAGTCCACTTACCTTCCCTCCTCGAAAAACATGATACCAAACTGAAGTGCCCCCGAAATCAATGTGAAAATCCGTGAAGCACCCTTTCACACTCATCAGGCAGTACCTGCAGAAAAGCACACAGATTTTTCTTCTTTAAAAAGAAATAATGGCCCAAAGAAATTGAACATGATTTCTTCATGTATCTGCAAAATCACCGCTTACTTGTTAATTTTTACCTTTCGCTGCCTATGTAAAAGACTCTGAACAACGTATCTTATTAATACTCCAGCCGGGCTCAGAACAAAAACAACGCGGGGGGAAATTCGCCTCTTGAGAGGGAAAATTCCAGGCTTCTGATTTAGGGCATTGGGATAGAAATCACACCAATCCACAGTCGCACAGTTAAATGCACCTCCCATCGCTCTGTGTCCCTCCTGACACAAACCCAGCAAAGGCCCACACTGGAGATCCGAGAGAGAGCCAGCGGCTTTGCTTCAAGTTCTTTACAAATGGTGTCAAAGAACAAAGTTTCAAACGGTTCAGTCTGAACCTAAAACCCCCGCGGTGGATACCCAGGCGCTAAGAGTGCCGCCTGGCAGAGAGAGCAGTGCTTTATTAGAGCAATTAGCTACACTTGGTGCTCCCAGCGATTTCCGTGTTTATTTTTTTAAGGTTACACGCTTCCTGGAATGATGGAAAGAATCCATGGGAGGAATGGCGAAGTACCAAAGCCCGCTTTCCCCAAGCGTTCTTTGCAAGAGTTTGAGAGCTGTCGCAGGGCGCTCAAGCGGCTTTCCCCCTCGGCACGGCTCTTGATCCTCTTGCCTCCATCCGTATCTAATGGCTGAATGATCGACTCTATTCTCACGCTCACCACAGGCACCTTCGCAAAGGAAAGGGATGCATACCACTTAACCCACTAACCTCTTTCCCTCGTTCCGGTTGGTGGCTCAGGGTTTGGAAACATCGCTATTTTCCTGTGCTTCTCTCAGCCTTCCCCGCAGAGCTGAGGACGGCGTACTAGGAAAGAGGCGCCCCCTTCTCTCGCCTCCCAAAAAGGCTCCAACCTTTTTTCTTCATTGCATTTCAGGTACTGGGTCTCAGCAGTACGCAGACGGCATGCAAAAGTCCCTCTAGACGATAGGCTAGGACGGACCTTACCATGTGCCTCGGGAAGGCTAGCAAATCAGAAAGTCTTTGGATACAGAAGAGCCGGCTGCCTAGCAACCCCATCCAGAGCCGGGAGTTGACAGAGTGATACGCAATGCTGTCATGAAGACGGTAAATTTGCAGGCTTTGGGGAAGGGGGGTACAAAACCCACCCTCCTTCCGCCTCTGCCTGGCAAATAAAGAGCTTTCCCATGCGCAATTACAAGCCTCGCCTGTTTTCCTGCTCTAGGATTTCAGCGGCACTTTGAAGACTAGAGTGGAGATTTATTTTTCTCCACCCCAGGGTATTTCAGATGCTTAAAATAAAATCAAAAATGAAAAAGAAAATCACAGTCTATGAGACTTTCAGGCCACAGTTTAGAAACAAACCAGGCATGTGCAAGACCTGCGGAAACTACGGGTTTAACCAAGACCGGCTCAGCATTTGATCGTGACCTCTATGTCCGGCTTTTCAAAATACGAGTCCTTTCGCTCCTCCACGCCTTCTACATCATCCGTTCTATGACCCATTATAATTTTTAATGTCTAAATGAGACAGAACCACACGGTTTCTCGAAGGCAGCCTACAACTAACTGATACGTAAACTAACTTTTAATCATGGATTGCAAGGAAAGGTTCGGTTTAAAACAAGCGATCGGCAACTAATAACTGTTCCAGATGCTTCAAAAGTTTTTTTTTAAATTCAGGTACTCGTGGTAATTATTTTTTTCAACTGCCACCAAGACAACGGGGGGGTGGGGAGATCCACAAAGAAGTCCATCTTGGAATTCTAGCCTGCCACTCAAACGCTAAAAATGTTTGCTTAAATCTCTTATAGTCTGTTCCTCTGTTATGGCCGGTGCCTTATCCTGATTCAAGCACCACTGTTGCTCCTAGCCCAGTGCTGTCTGCCTTGATTGACGCCCCAAGGTCATCTTTGCCATCTTTGCCGGGTCCTTTAACTGAAGATACCAGGGACCAAACGTGAGGCCTTCTGCATGCAAGTTACACATCCTACAGCCGAGCTGCCAGCTCTCCAGTTAGTTTGCACGTTTGCACAGACACACAATGCAATAGCCTCATTCTAAGACGAGCTCCAACGCGTTTGAAACCAAGGAAAAAGAGATCAATTGAGACGCATGAACTTTCCTATTTTAACAAGGCAATTTCGATAAACCCCCGCAAAAACCAAACATCCGTGCCTAAGAATAGTTGGGTTTTCCCCCTCAAAAGAGGGATTACTTCGAGATCTTTAGAAGCCTCCTGTTGTTCTCTTTCTCCCAGCCAACTCTAACCAAGTGCAAAAAGCTCATTCTGTCCGTAAATTTCCCCCACGAACATAACAGCGGCTGCTTCTCTGCTCAACACCAGCAGCTGATGAAAGGGCTGGAGATCTGAAAAGCTCGCATCCGCCATGCAGTCTCTGGCGAAATGCCTTTGCGTTGACCTCTACAGCTTCCTCTCCACATAACGCTGCAGTCACATGGCCGCTCAGCACGCTGCTTCCATGGCACGGCTAATCTTACACCCCAGTCCAAGCTCAGCAAGCCGTTCCTCGTCGCCAAACCGACACTTCTTCTGCTTGGGGGAAGAAGGTCCAACTTTTCAAAAAGGTTTGTTTGCTCCCAGAAATGTTCAAGTGTCCATTTTGGGGGGAGAGAATGTCCTCATCTCTTCCCACTCACAGTGGTGCTCTCTTTGCTTGGGGAGGGGGGGAACCCTGGATACGAAGATGTTAAAGAATGTACAGTCCTGTGTGCCTGAGAAGACCGAAGGGGGAGGAAGGACAAAAAAAGGAACTTTGCGCTCCCTGAACTCCTGACGCTTGCAAAAAAAAAAAAAAAAACCTTGCTTTCACAAGCCACAGCCGTTTTGCAGCTCTTGAAAACCCACCTTCTTCAGTTCAACACACATCCCTTGCTCAGATTTTTTCAGTTAAGAGGACATTTAACAATATGTTTTCTGAGGTTCACCCTTCCTCCCTATTTATTATTTAAAGCATTTATTAGCCACCTTTTTCCCTTGCAGAATTCAAGGCAGCTTACAGTGTAACGATGATTTAAAAAACACATTAAGAACAACGTGAATAAAACGAGAATTTTAAAAATACATAAAAGGTCACAATTTATCCTTAAAAACTCCAATTAGTACTGACAATAAATAAAAACTAAATTAATGTGGTCCTAAACAGAACAGCCCAAAATAAAACAGTAGAAAATTTAACTTGTGAACTGAAAATCCATTTAATGGCTGTTCCCTTTTTGAATCTTTTGCAGAAAATGTCAAAGCCAATTTGATAGGTGCCAAAGATGTTAAAAAAACCCTCTCTCTTTCTCACTCTCTCTCACACACCAGGTACCAGGAATTTTCTACACTGCCATTTAGTTGATGCTGAACATGTGTGGCACTGATTTCAGAGGATTCAGCCTGCACTTATGCCAGCTCCTTTAATTGCTGCCAAATTAGAAGCAAAGTTGGTGTTTGCATACGCTCTCATACATACTGTAGAGCCAAAAAAGGCTCTCCCAATGCTGCGTGGGTGTTATTTTCTTCCTGCGTCCTCCCTGTGGATGCGTGGGCAGAGGTTTCCTCAACTGACACTCGCCTAAGATTGTCCTTTAGCATTTTTTTTAAAATCTCCTGGAGAGATGCTCTGCACATTTCCTCCCACTGTGCAGAAAATTCACGGTTGCATTAATATACACTACTGATTTATGCACAACTACATAAAACACAGTCAAGGAAATCCAGAACGTGGAAAATAGGTACACTAGGGCCCCGAAAGACCTTTATACCAGGGAAAGGAAAATATGAGAAGGAAAGGCAAGGGCAGGCGTCCCCAGACCAAATTTTGTCAAAATAGGAGATAGAGATAGGATTTCTATTTCCGACTCCATATTACATGTCGTGTTTCACTGGGAAAATATGCCTTTCTTCAAAGCAGTACTTTCTGGATTGCAGAAATCCAGATTTCAGACATCCTGTCTCCACTTCCCAGTAATTTTCAGAATAGACTCTGCAGGTCTGCTACAGCCGAAATCAACTTCAGCTACCAAAAACACAACAAAGGTTCAAAAAGATGTTCAGATCCACAAGGAAATGCCATGATCACAGACAGAGAGATGTGCAAAAGGGATGAAAAAAATCCAGCCAACGTGACTATGGACTTTACACATCAAACATCACACTGAAGAACAAATCACATAACATAAACCAAAAAGAAAATCCCGAAACTGATAGTATTACACATGGGAGGCCATTCTGGGACACTCGGTGGCAAATTTGGGTTTCCTTCTGCATAATACATGAAATTCCCATGAAATACAGCCTGTTGTTTAGTAACTGCTATGTATTTCTAAATAATGAACATGAAAAGTTCCTTGTCTCAGTGAGAAAGACGGACCATAAATGAAGTAAATAAATAAAAATAAATAAATTAACTGTTTCAATTGTGTTTTCTGCATGGCGACAGGCTTGTGTAGTTTCTAGGATGCTGCTGTGGCTACCAATTCAGTGCAGCAGCCACGGCCCATGGGGCTTCCGCAGGGCAGGTTTCCCCATAGCTATATTGCCCAAATCCACTGGCAGTGGCCATTCCCCCCACTCCACACACCAGGGCTATTTTAATATTAAAAACCCCCCCAGAAACAGCAATTGAATACCATCATAATGATCAGTGTCTCAATTTCCAGCTTTCATTTAAAAAATAACAGAAGCCTCTAGTTGACCACACCTCAGAAAGGATATTATAGCATTGGGAAAAGTGCAGAAAAGGGCAACTAGAATGATAAAAGGGTTGGAACACTTTCCCGATGAAGAAAGGTTAAAGCACTTGGGTCTCTTTAGCTTGGAGAAATGACGGCTGAGGGGTGACATGATCAAGGTTTACAAGATTATGCATGGGATAGAGCATGTAGAGAAGGAAGTCCTTTTCTCCCTTTCTCACAAGACAAGAACTCGTGGGCACTCCATGAAAGTGCTGAGTAGTCAGGTTAGAATGGATAAAAGGAAGTCCTTCTTCACGCAAAGACTGATTAACACATGGAATTCACTCCCATAGGAGATGGTGGTGGCTACAAGCATGGATGGCTTCAAGAGGGAATTGGATAAACATGTGGAGCAGAGGTCCATCGGTGGCTATTAGCCACAAGGTATAGATAGGATCCCTCAGTCTGGGGCAAGGGATGCTCTGTATTCTTGTGCTTGGGGGGGGGGGGGCGGAACAGTGGGAGGGCTTCTAGTGTCCTGGCCCCACCAGTGGACCTCCTGGTGACACTAGGTATTTTTGGCCACTGTATGACAGGAGTGTTGGACGGGATGGGCCACTGGACTGATCCAACATTGGCTTTCTTATGTTCATATGACATTGCAGGCATATGCTTTCCCAAAACAAAAGGGGCTAGAGACTTGCTTTTTAAAACAAAAGCTGAGAGTCGAATACACAGATTATGACAGCATTCAGAAGCTGCAGCTAGTGCCGAATGCTGCAGCTGGACTGCTGGTTGGGACCATCTATCAGGATCATGTGACCCAGAGACTACAGCAATTACACTGGTTACTGATCCAAACCTGAGCCCAAAATTTTGACCTTTAAAGTCCTATATGCCTGGGTATCTGAATGTTCACTTTCTCCCATATGTTCCTGCCCAGGATTTTAAGATCACAGGGAGAGGGACCCTCCTGGCTGACTCACCCATCGAAGAAGTGTGTCTGCTGGGCACATGAGAGTGGGCCTTTTTTGGTGGCAGCCTCACGATTATGGAATAAACTACCCATGGAGGTGCGCTTGACCCCCTCACTTTCAGTCTTTAAGATGCAGCTGAAGATGGTTTTATTAAGGACCACATTTGATTAACTTATTAGTAGTCCTAAGCTGTGATTTTAAGTTTTGCTTTAAACAGATTTTATGTATTGGATTTTATGTATTTTATTTATATTGTAAGCTGTCCTGAGCTCCAAATGGATGAAAGGCAGCTAATAAATGTTGGAAATAAACACAAGTGGGGACCTGCGATACTCATGGGAGTGAATCGCTCTGCCTATTGCTACTGACTCTCTACTTGTCCCTCCTTATGCTCAGGGGCAGGGAGACTCGGGAGGGATCCCAAATCCGCCCATTGCCAAACTTGGCACGACTTCAAGCCCACCCCCCCCCAACTATTGAGACCAGTATCCTCCACCACAGCCAGCCCCAATGCTGCTGCCAGCCTCCTCCTCTGCTGTGGCCGGGCCCGATGCAGCTCTTACCCTTCTTCAGAGCTGTTCTCTCAAGGGCAGTTCTCTCAGAGCTCTCTCAGCCCCACCTACCTCACAGAGCTCTCTCAGCCCACCTACCCCACAGGGTGTCTGTTGTGGGGAGATAAGGGGAAGGAGATTGTAAACCACTCTGAGACTTCTTCAGGTAGTGAAGGGCGGGGTATAAATCCAATCTCTTCTCCCTTCTGGGCTCAGCGGGCTGCACGGCGAATGTCGCTGGGCCCAGCGAGGCTTCCCTGGCTGCACTGCCATCGCTGAACCCAGCTGACCATACAGAGAATGCTACTTTACTTTCCAGGGGATTTAAACCACCACCCCATGTGTTTTTTTTTTAAATTTTCAGATTTTTCTGCAAACCTGGGGAGTGCCCCAAGTTTGCTGAAAAATCTATTTAGCCTCTGTGCGTCCCTGATCCACAGATTTACCTATCCGCAGATGGGGGCCACACATGGCTAACAGTATATAGATAACAATATAATGATGCTCAATTACTCATTGAATGCAACAAAGCCTCCCAGAGGTAGGGGGAAGAAATGGTCATTGTGGGAGAAAGGGCAAGGGAAATGGCTGCCATATGAATAGGGCCAGGAAAACCTCCTCCACACAGCAGCCATCCAGGCTCTACTGTGATGTTTCCCAAACCTTTGTAGCAGTCCTGTAGCTACAGAGGGGCATCTTGGGGCTAGACCCCAGGGCCCCCGAGCAGCAGCGGGTGCAGGGGAGGAGCCGGGGATTCCTTTAATTCGATTAGCCAGTGCCCCCTCAGAAATGTAAATGCCCCCCTGACTTTAAAAAATCCTGGCTACGGGTCTGCTTTGTAGCAGAGCAGGTTTAGGAAAGATTAGAGAAAAGCTGGGAGGTGCACGAATGTACACAAAGTATTGTGGGGAAGCAGGCGGGGGAAAAACACTTCCCCACAGCATTGATCCAGGACAAGACGTGTGGAAACTACTAGTGTTAACTGTTGTGAGATTGCTGGATTCTGTATTGGGCAGGGGAAAGTACCATGGAGTTACGTTGCAAAAGCTACGGTAAGTTTAGAAGATGGCCCCACTTCAAAAAGCTGAGAACTACTGATCTAGGAGGAAAATACTCCTTTGTCTTACAGCATGATACGAGAGACAGCATTGGCTGCAGAGAGCCAAGTTCAGATTTCACATAACTATTTAATTACTCCATGGAATGCATTTCTGCAGTTAGGGCGATGCTTCTGATAATCTGCTCAAATAGGTTCTTGCTCCATGTTCTCATGCACAGATGCCACACATAACTTTTCCCCGGGGTAAATGTTAAAGAAACAAACCCATGGTGAAGTAAAGTTGCCAGCCTTCAGGTGGGGCCTAGAGAGCTCCCAGAATTACATGCTGCTTTGGAGGGTGGACACAATGGCATTATATTTCTCTGACAGGGCCGTAGCTATCAGGGGCACAGGGGGCAGCACCACCTGTCGAATCTTTGGTGCCCCCACTGCTGCCTCCCTCCCCCCTCTCAGAAAAGTACTTTGCCTTTTTAAATCCGTGCTGGCCCATATTGGCCACTGTAATCCTTCCTTCCTTATTCCTCCTCCTGTTGGAAGGAAGGAAGGAAGGTAGGTTGGTTGGTTGGTTCAGGTTCATTTATTATTACGACAACAAGCCATAAGATGCACATTCTTAGATGAAACATTCATACAACTGAGTTTAAACAGTATATATCTAAAACTAATATAAAAATAAAACTATGTAAAAATAGAGTTGTACGTAATAAAATAAAAAAGAAGAACATAAATCAGACTACGAGGGAGCTACTGTTACATATTTGATCGTGTGTTTCGAATATAATAACACGCCACCCAGAATTTCACCACAGATTCAGTAATTGTCTGGTTCCCATCGATTAACAATTGGTTACACTGCTCAGCACCTGTTTGTCCCACCATATCCATTATGAGCGGAGTAATACATTTGTCACAGATCTTGCTATACTGGTTACACCTGTGCATCATGTGCTCGATAGTTTCTATCGGAGGAAGGAAGTGAGGGAGGGAGGGAGGAGGGAGGGATTACCAGGGCCAGCATGGATTAAAAGGCAAGGTGAGCCTGCATGCCCCAGGCTCACTCTTCCCCTCCAGGGAAGTACCTGGCCTTGTGGGGCCAGCGCAGCTCATTGCAGCGTAAGTTGTCCCTCCCCTCCCCTTATGTGTCACATGATCATGTAGGTGCAGTGGGTAAGTAGGTACTACTCTCCTTCCACCCAGTCTTTCTCCTCCCCCTGCTCTTTAATTAAATTAAATTTAATTAGCGCCCCCCACCCCCAGAAGCCAGCACCCCTGACAAATCAATTCCTGGCTACAGGGCTGACTTCCGAGGTCCCTCCCATCCCCATCCCCAACCTACTCCAGGCTCCACCCCCAAATCTCCAGGAATTCCCAACCTGGACTTGGCAACCCTATGCTGAAGGTGGTCATGTGTGTATCCACATTCAGGTTTCAAGCTAATTCTTACATGCAATAGTGTTCTGCACAAACACTGCAAAGAGGCCTCCAGCGCAACCTATTCTGTAGGGCTATTGAGGGTAACAGAGAGGCACATAATAGGCCAAACTTCCAGGGGAATGGGCAAAATAAATGAAAAGGTGACTATGCATGCGATAATACCAAAGCAAGAAGCATAAACACCTGTGCAAGTTTTAGAGTTCCCCAGGATTCTTCATCACCCTGGCTGTGCAGTACAAAATAGAAAAAAGGAAGGGAAAGTCCAGTAGCACCTTAAAGACTAACAAAATATGTGGCACTTCTTCTTCGAAGAGTGAGAAGGGGAAAAAAAGAAGGTATTTTAGGACACGATGGGGGGAAAATCATGTCTACCCTTCGATGGCTTTACCAACGTGCCCTCTTCCTTTCTCTTCCTGAACATCCAGCCCTGATGAAGAGCTCTGGGGAACTGACAAGCTTGCTCAATTTGGCTGGTTCTAATGAACAGATTCTAATAGCTTCTGCTATTTATGGATTTTTCCCACAGGGATCCACACAGTTGCCTATAATTTTGGTCAATTCTGTCGTGGGGCTTTCTTTCTTTTTTTTTTTTGCCAGCCAGACAAATACCAGGTCAGCGAGGGAACCATTCCAAAAGCCCCATAAAGAAAAAATCCTCCATGCTACTAGTCCAGAGCAAGGAAAAACAAGGCAGTGAGGTTTGGCCCTCTGTTACCATGTAAGCTATGAGCACAAAGTGAACATAAGAGAAGCCATATTGGATCAGGCCAATGGCCCATCCAGTCCAACCCTCTGTGCTGCACAGTGGCCAAAACCCAGGTGCCATCAGAGGCTCAGCTGAGCTTTGGCTTTTGAATGGCCCCAGGGGGGCAGCGGGGGCCAATTCTTGAGGGGTGGGGGGCACAAAAGTCAGCCATGGATGGCCAGACCAACATAACAGGACTTCCCCTGAGCATACTGATGAGGATCCTGGAAGAGGAAGAGGAGGAGGAGGAGGGAAACGTTGGTAAATGTTTGTGACTGAGGGGAGTTTATCCGGCGGAGTTGTCCACACACACCCCTGAAAAAAACAGACTTACCCCCCCTCAAAAAACACCACAGCAGTAACCAAAGGCATAAAGTATCGTCCCACAGGAAATTGCAATGGCTAACATTTGTGACTGAGGGGAGCTTATCCAGCTGAGTGGCCTACATGCCCCCCCAAAAAAGAGACCCCCTCTCCCCCCAAAAAGCCAACACTGTAACCAAAGGCCTACAGCAAAGTTTTGTCCCTCAGGAAATTGGGGGGTGGGGAAATGGCTAACACTTGCAACTGAGGGAAGCTTATCCAGCTGAGTTTGCACACATCCCAAAAAAGACTCACACCCCCCCCCCCCCCAACCAATGCAACCACCAAATGCCCCAAGTGAAATGTTGTCCCTCAGGAAATTGTGTGTGTGGCGGACAATGGCTAACCTTTGTCGCTGAGGGGAATTTATCCAACTGAGTTGCCTACAGACCCCCCCCCCAAAAAAGAACGTCAACCTCCCTCCAAAAACACCACAGCAGTAAACAAAGACCTAAAGTGAAGTTTTGTCCCTCTAAAAATGGAGGGCGGGGGAGAAACGGCTAACATTTGCAACTGAGGGGAGTTTATCTAGCTGAGTGGCCTACAGAGATTTCCCCACCCTCCAAAAAACACCAGCGCAGCAACCAAATGCCTCAAGTGAAACGTTGTGCCCCCCCAGGAAATTGGGGGTGGGGGGGTGGGAAACAACAGCTAACCTTTGTCACTGAGGGAAGCTTATCCAGCTGAATTGCCTACAGCCCCCCAAGAGACTCATCCCCCACACACACCAAAACCCCACAGCTGTAACCAAAGGCCTAAAATAAAGTATTGTCTCTGAGGAATTTGCGGTGGGTGGGGGGAATGGCTAACATTTGTGACTGAGGGGAGCTTATCCAGATGAGTTGTCTACACAGACACCTCCCCCAAGAGAGACTCACAACCAATGCTCCCTCTAAGCTGTGGAGTCTTGTGAGCAAAAATTCTACTTTGTGAGCTACCAGCATTAAAGTTGTGAGCGAGCGACTTGGCAAGTGCGTAAATTAGTTTGCTCTGGAGCCCTCCTTCCTGAGCTGAGACAAAAATCTGTGAGCGAGAGACTAAAAAACTGAGCTAGCTCACATTAACTCAGCTTAGAGGGAACACTGCCATAACCCTTTCTAAAAAAACTTTCCAACACAGGAACCAAAGGCCTACAGTAAAGTATTGTCTCTGAGGAAATTGGGGGCAGGGGAGAAGCAGCTGACATTTGTGATGGAGGGGAGTTTATCTGAGTTGGCTACATATCCCGCCCCATCCAAAAAAACCCACAGCAGTAACCAAAGGCCTAAAGCACATACGGGGCTTGCCGGCCTCTCTCCTCAGCCCCACATCCAGCTTAGAGCCTCCTCCCTTATCCCTGAAGAGAGCCCTCCCCTGACAGTCTTCGGCTGGGGGACGCAAGAAACAGCACGCTTCACGTATTGCAGAATTCCTGCCTGGTACACAAGAAGAGCCCGGAGGTATACTGTCTCTGAACACGGAGGTTTCATTAAGCCATCACGGCTAATAGTCATTGATGGAGCTCTTCTCCATGAATTTGTCTTTTAAAGCCATCCCTGAGGTTGGCCATCACTACGTCCTGTTTGCAATTAAGCTAATTACACATTGCTTCCTTTGGTCATGTTAGTGGCCACTCCACCTTTGTGCAGAAATCTACATGAATTCTGCACAAAGTGGCCTCTAGTCCACGAAAGTTTATGCTAGAAAATGAGTTGATTTTTAAGAGGCCGCCAGACTACTGTGTATTTTCACACATATATGTGGATTATCATGGGTTACTGAGATACAGAATAGTTTAGCTCCATGTACGTGCACCGAGGAATGTAAGAACATAAGAGAAGTCATGTTGTATCAGGCCAGTGGTCCATCCAGTCCAACACTCTCTGTCACACAGTGGCCAAAACCCAAGTGCCATCAGGAGGTCCACCAGCGAGGCCAGAACTCCAAAAGCCCTCCCACTGTGCTCCCCCCAAACACCAAGAAGAGAAAGCATCACTGCCCGGACGTAAGAACCTAAAAGAGGCCATGTTGTATCAGGCCAATGGCCCAACCAGTCCAACACTCTCTGTCACACAGTGGCCAAAATCCACCAGCCAGGGCCTGAACTCCAGAAGCCACTGTTGCCCCCAAACACCAAGGATACAGAGCATCACTGCCCCAGACAGAGTGTTCCATCTATACCTTGTGGCTAACAGTCACTGATGGACCTCTGCTCCATGTTTATCCAGTCCCCTCTTGAAGCCATCTATGCTTGTAGCCACCAACCCAGCCAATGTCAAGTTCTCAGTGAATGACTATGGACTGCACATGAGAACTAGGGCTAATCACGTGTGGTGCATGCTTATTTCTACAAGGAAGTGCCACCTGTAGAAGAATTTTTCCTCCTGTGTGAAGAGGTCCACCCCAGTGTGGTACAGTACAGGAGTGTAGGCCTAGGATCCAGGAGACCCAGATTCAAATTCCCACCCTGCTGCAGAAGATTGCTGAGTAACGTTAAGCCAGTTGCACACTCTCTGCCTAACCTGACTCACAGGGTTGTTGTCAGGGCTTTTTTTGTAGAAAAAGCCCAGCAGGAACTCGTTAGCATAATAGGCCACACCCAACAGCAGAAACTCATTAGCATATCAGGCCACACCCCTGACAGCACAGCTCCATCCCAGGATCCACTTCCCCAGGTGCCCCGTGAAGGGGAACCCAAGGAGGGGAGGCAGTTTAAACTGCCTTCCCTCCCTGAATTGGCTTGGCTTCCCCAGGCACTCCGCGGCTTGCGAGGCACCTGGGGAACCTGGGGGGGGGGGGGGGCGGGGGGACTGTAGGCATGGCCAACTTGGAAGCCAGCCAGAACTCCATTCCTGTGTGTTCTTGCCCAAAAATAGCCCTGGTTGTTGTGAGGATAAAACAGAGGAGAGAAGATCAAAGTAAACTGCTTTGGGTCCCCATTGGGGAGTAAAGTTTATTTTCAATTAAGAAAATAAACAAAACACGTTGTGTACATGATTTTTGTGTTCTTGCTTCTGTTTTAAAGATGACTGGCACCATCCTACAGACATCAGTACAGAACTGGCATGCAATCCAGCATCTTCCTGGAAGATTTTACGGTATGTTGCAGACAAAACTGGACCAAAAGATGCAACTTCTTAAATCGTTCCTCCATAAAGTCTTCCACCATGCCAGCCTAGCTACTTGCAAGATAACTGACCACACATCGCAAGAAACATTGTAGGAAAGTTAGTACTTCTTTACTCAAGGCACAAACATTCACAACTCTAATCACAGCTGCTTTGGCAAAGAGGTGCAGATTTCACTAACAGTATACAGCTATGTTCTGAGACAGCCCCACCCCCCACTCCCAATGCGCACACACTTTTGCTGCGCAATCCTGTGTACGTGGGATGGTGCCAGAAGTAAGTCCTGGTTTATTCAGCAGGGCTTGCACCCAGGTTAAGAGTTTTCAGGACTGTATCCCTAAGTCTCTTGAACTGCAAAACATCTCTGTGATGGAACAGAACAGGCTGGCGGAAGGTTTTTCACATTTAAATTTAATTGTGTGCTGAAAGAGCCACCAGCTGTGCACTGGCAACCACTGCATACCAGCAAACAAAAACTGAAATGATGCTAGCTACACGTAGAAATATGCAGCATTGAGCACAGCAGGAGTCCAACATTTCTGACAGAGGAAATGCACTTTTTAAATATCAGTTAAAATTGGGAGTCTCAGGTTGGGCATTTAACCAGTGGAAAAGGATCTGGCTACTTGACTAGTCAAGTATTTTTAAAGCTGTTAGAACAACCACAAGATATTCCAGTCATCGCCTTGACCTGGATAGCCCAGGCAAGCCCGATCTCGTCAGATCTCGGAAGCTAAGCAGGGTCGACTTTGGCAAGTATTTGGATGGGAGACCTCCTTAATATACCAGAAGCAGGAGGCGGGGGCAGGCCACCTCTTTCAATATCCTCCAGGACCCTAGTAGGCGTCAGTCACCAGAGGTCACCATGCCTTCCAGGTGCACACATACTCACATGCACATATGAAAAATAGGGGAAAAAACCAAAATTAAAAAAGATATTTCAATAATCAAAGCATTTAAATTGGAAACAAATTTGCTCACTATGACAGCAAAACAATGAAATTTACTTAAAACAATTATAATGATCCAGGCTAGGTAAAGGATCTATAAATGCGAATGATTCGCTAAACTAAACTTTTATCCTAGAACAGCAAAAATATCAGCTAACATTTACATTTCTTTAAAGACGCTAAAAACAAAACAGAAAGCAAAGCAACAACAGCTATTAAAGAAGAAGAAGAAGAGATTGGATTTATACCCCGCCCTTCACTTGTAGTCTCAGAGCGGCTTTCGAACTCCTTTCCCTTCCTCTCCCCACAACAGACACCCTGTGAGGTAGGTGGGGCTGAGAGAGCTCTGAGACAACTGTCCTTGAGAGAACAGCTGGTACAGAGCTATGGCTTGCCCAAGGTCATCCAGCAGGTGCAAGTGGAGGAGTGGGGAATCAAACCCGGTTCCCCCAGATTAGAGTCCGCGCACTTAACCACTACACCAAACTGCACCAGAAACAAAAGGCAATTGTTCTTATATATGACACCATAATGAAATGAAAAGGCAAGCTTCACAGTGGCATTTTTGGCCATGGAAAACTGGATGATATTTGACCACAATAAGCACCAACTGACCGGCATGCCAACCCTCTCACACGCTCCATTTCCCTCTTATGCCTTTTGAAATGTAACTTGTAAAAAGGGTAAAAGTAAGAATCAATCACTCTCAGGAGTCCACCTGCCTGTGCTTCTGCACAAGTCACCAGTCTGGGGTATCTCTGGTTGGGGAGGTCAAAAAGTGACTCACACAGAGGACAGCTAATTCCGTGGCATCTCTGCATGAAGAATGACCAACTGATCCAGTCATTCCCAATGCTGTGATACAGACAATGACCCTAAGAAGGCTCACTGGAAACGGAAGCAAGGGTAAACCAGTGAACCGTGCAGAGACACTAAATATTCTCCTCTGCGACCAAATACTTTCGGATTCACTGAACCTTCTAATCACTTAATTATTTCTCAGGACATGGTAGTGGTTTTCTTATGACAACCGGTTTGGGAATTCCTGCCTTAAGTAAGAAGCAAATCACCCACTACTGCTTGGCTGAAGGAATCCTCTATGATATTCAGACCATTAAAGAAGGAAAGGGGGATTGGGGAGGACGATAAAAGAGTTAATGGGGCAAATCCGAGTCAGCCTCCATGCTTTCTCTCGCCCTGTAACTGAACCAGCGCGGCAGATGGAATCATCTCTAACTCCATCCCTTTGCACAGAACTCTGCAGACTGCAGCCAAAAACCAAACATTAGTATCTGCTGATACCATCTGTGTTTGTAAAAGCCACCACTGCTTTTTTTCCCCCTGGCCTGCTTTTTTGTGTCAGAGAATCAGCTCAGCATCAAATACAGAACACAACACGTTTCACTAGAAATAGGCATTATTACCTGCGCCAGTATATACATGTGCTAAGATTTCTCAATCGCATACAATTCAATTCCGACCTTTTAACGGCATAACATACATAGCCAACCCCATACAAAAATAAAACTGGATTGTAAAAATGGACACAGAACTCTACTTCCTCAACGTTTTAGCTTCCATTAAAAGGAAATGTATTTCGAGCCCTCATGACTGCAAAGGTATAATGAAAGCGTAAAATATCTAGGGAGAGGAGTGGTTGAAAAAGGTTATGGGCAAGGCTTCAGTGCTGTGCCTCCACCCTTGACCAGCAAATAAAACCATTTGTTTGTTTCATTAAATTTCTATCCCACCATCCCTGCAGAGCTGGCTCAGAGCAGTGTACAGCAATCTAATATAAAACAATATTAAAACGATCCAATATACAAGTCATACAATCATAACATCAGAAACCTACACGGTGCTACAATAAATGTGACCCCCATAAGCATGCAATACAATTAAAGCTGCCAGGACGTCTGCCTGCCCAAATCTTATCCATGATCACAACAGATCAGCCAATCCCTGCCAAGACCCTTCAGACTGTCCCACCCCTTTGTGACAAGCATGCATCTGAGCCAGTCAATGCCAGAGGTTTCACCACCACCAATACAAACATCACAACATCCCTTCACATATCATAAATTACAAATTAACACTTTAAAAACAAAAACATTCCAAGGCTGAATCAGGCTGGCAACACTACAGTGCATGGGCACAACTTCTCAAGACACAAAAACAAGTATAGGTCACTTGCGTTTCTTTGTAAAACATAAACAAAACCATATGTGAACAATGTTGTAGAGACTTCCAGGGATCCTCATAAAAATTATTTTCAACTTTGCAGAAAGAAAACCCCCCAAACATACTGAAATGTTCTAAGGAACAGAAAAACTCACTATTTATTCAAATGCAGGCAATTTTTTCCCAGGTATGCCAGCAAAAGAAAAGGGCATCATCTTACATTTGCACACATTACAGTTATGTCCAGTAATATTTTGTGTGTGTGTGGATACAATTTTTAAGGGGGGGTTGTCTTACATTCATGGCTGCCTTCCTTTCGAGCAAATACGGTAAAGCCAGAAGCAATTAAGGCAATGCAGAAACCACTAAATAAATGCCCCAAAAGCTGACAAACAAATGAACCACACTGAAGAAGCTAAATATTACCTCCAAACATGTTTTCTTAAAATAGACTGGTGAGTTGTAGAGGAATTGCTGGCCTGAGAGCCAATCAGTGCATATTGGGGAAGAAAAGTGGAATGCCACTTCAAAATGCACTTGGGGCGTAGATCAAGTAGTCTGTAGCAGTTGAAAAGAGCAAGAGTCCAGTAGGACCTTAAAGACTAACAAAATTTGTGGCAGGGCGTGAGCTTTCGTGAGTCTCTGCTCACTTCTTCATATAGATCAAGATGGGTGGCCACGTTAGTCTATCTGTAGCAGCAGGATAGAGGGTCCTCCAGTAGCATCTTGAAGGCTAACAAACATGTGACAGGGTATGAGCTTTCATGAGTCACTGCTCACTTCAGTGATTTGTGGCATAGTCTGTTTGAAATCACCTGTGATGTGCAGTGGCTCATTGGTACATAGCCATAGAGGTGCAGAAAGGCTGGTATGAAGCAAGGTTATGCAGTCTACTGGCAGCTTAAAGACTAACAAAATTTATTTCAGCATAAGTGTCTTTTAGATACCACAACAGGGTTGCCCTGAGCAATTTGGAGGCAGGGCAATGTAAAAATGGATACAGATGCTGAGCACCCCTTCTACATGCAGAAGGTTCCAATCCCTACCAGCATACTCAAATAAAGGACCTCAGGGAACTGATACTGGGAAAGACCCTTCTCTCAAGGGCAGTTCTCTCAGAGCTCTCTCAGCCCCACCTACCTCACAGGGTGTCTGTTGTGGGGAGGGAAAGGAGTTTGTAAGCCGCTCTAAGACTCCTTCGGGTAGTGAAGCGCGGGGTATAAATCCAATCTCCTCCTCCTCCTCCTCTTCTTCTAATGGTGACTTCCACCAGTGGGTGAAGACTTCTTTCTTTAATTTGACATACTCCTAATAACTGTTATTGGCCCTCCTCTCAGATTCTGGTGCTGTATGTTTATGTGTTTTTAACTGAATCATTTTATAATTTTTAATGTTTTTATGTTTGCTGACTTGGGAAACCTGATCAGTTGAAAAGGCAACACCAATTTTTTTTTAAAATAAATACATAAAACTGGGCGGACCAGTAGTATAAGGCCACTTTCTAAAAAACTAGCCCAGTAGGAAGAAAGCTAGAAGCTTTTCCCTTGACATCCTGAAATTCCGCAATTAAGGAGAAAGTATCAGGATCAGACTTGACCTGAAAACATCTTTCTGAGGCCTGGCTTTCCAGGATCCTGCCCCTCTCTCTACCACTCTGCTCCACCCCACTCCCAACTCTCTTGGACTGATGCATCAGTTTCACCACTGCCGAGTAATGACCCTGCTTCACACCACCCTTTCTGCATGGTGTCCTGGACCTTGGGCAAACAAATCCTGGCCTTATACTGGCTCTCCCATCCTCCAGATCCTTAGTCTTCATACAACACCAACACGAAGAACACTCAGACCTGCAGTGTGAGGTGGCAGAGTTCAGCCAAATCTGTACCAAGAGATTTTTCTCTCCGCTCAACTGAAGCATCGTCCGAAGCTCAGCACCCACAGAAATGAGACCGACAGGGCCGCAATCATAGCAGAATGCTTACTTTTTAACTTTGGGGTATTTCATCTCCGAAATGGCATTGGTGGCATCTGTCTGTCTTTCCTTCAGATGGCGGGGCCACATGTTGTCCACCCAATCCACTAAGTCCACCTGAGAAAGCGTTGGAAGTCAAGAGTGAATGCATAAACATCAGAAAAAAAAACTCTTTTCTGTTTTTCTTTTTTTTTTTAATTAATTAAATTTTATTGAAAAATCCACCATACCCATACAACAATACCCTTCCAAACTAAACCAAAGAACATTATAAATACACACAATATCTTCTATCCATATTCATGTACTATACACAGAGAAAATTCCAGATTACATCCATTACTATAAAATTCCTTAAGCCTAAAAATTCAATAATTCCTTATAATATATAAGAGGAGACAATTTCCTTATTTGCAAAAATTTAATAGGAGACCAAATTGCTTGAAATTTTTTACAATAAACTTCAAAATTCTGAGTACCTGTGGAATAAGCTATTTTACCCAACATAAAGTGGTTCCAGATAGAGTCATACCAATTTCATACTGAAAGCCCTTTCTTCTGTTTCCATTTCTTAGCAATTTCTAACCTTGCAATTGCCAACAGAGTTGTTATTGTGACCAGCTTGATTTCACACACACACACACACACACACACACACACACACACACAAAATTTTGCAACCAGTACAGCCTATACAAATTAAATACCCAGCAATGTGTGGCATGTTCCTTTAAGCTATGGGGTGGGTTTCAGTATATTTTCCCTTCATTTACTTTTGCTTCCCTCTCCCTCTCTTTCTTGTCTCTACATCAAATTCTGGATTGTAAGTGCCTTGGGGCAGGGACCTGGCTTCTGCCTTTCAGTGAAGATTCTCTTCTCGAGCCCTGTTCTGTGGTCTTGCCTGCAGAGGCGAGGCAGATCTCTCTCTCTCAACCTCATACTGCTTCTTAACTTGTTAGTTCTAAGCAGACTACTAAAATACAGAAAAGGCTAGACCCCATTTGAATGACTGCAAAAAACTATCATAGGTTGCAGTCACATGTGCGAGATAAAGGGGGGGGGGGCTATTTCCTCTGGCAGAAGTTGACCTGCAGTTGCACGATCACAGTCTTTTCAAGCTGCGGGCACAGCCCACCACTGCGTGATCAGATGCAACCACAGCTGAGTTGGGTTTGAGATTTTTTGCCGTTTGTCTCCAATGTGCTTAAACCAGGGATTAATGATTTACACCTCAGCCCCTAGGGATTCCTATGGAGTGTGTAATGATGTGCATACGGAGAAGGAAAACAAATGGCAGAGAGTCGGGATGGCCTGATCACCCCGACGCCATGAGCGCAAGCTGGAGCGATCAGACGCAGGAAAGTCCTTCTGTGGCCCATAGCAACCTGTTTGTTACCGGACTTTCCAAGGTGTCTTTTCAATCCGCTTGTGCGGCAAAACAAAACAGGTTGCCGACGGCTGCAGGGTGCTTCCCAGATCTTGTTGTCTGATCGCACTCCTTTAATCTGCCTGGCATATGCACCTAAGTCAGGGTTAATTATGCGTGTGATCGCAACCATAGATGCATAAAAATTTGCAGCTAAAAGCGTGACAGGTCTGCTATTATCTTCTAATAAAAGAGGTAATGTCAAGTCAAGGCAGCTGGTGACCAGAGACAGGGCTTTTTCAGTGGCGGCACCTCACCTTTTGAATACTGTCCCCCTTGAGGCTTATTCAGCACCCACCTTACTCTCCTTTTGGCACCAGACCAAAACACCGCTTTTACCCCACGTTTTTCAATGGAGGGGTTCCATCTTTAAGCTATTTTTAATGGTTTACTTCTAATCTCTGGTCTATTTATTTCATTGGGGGGGACCTCTGTTTTATGCATTGTTTTCAATGACCTCTCTCTTACAATAATTTCATTCCATTGCTTTACTCTGCAAGCTGCCGTGAGAAGGTAGCAGGTAATCACTGTTGAGATCTACAGTACTAATCTAGAAGGACTTTTGGTCTTATCCAGCAAAGCAATGCATATTCTCAGAACCCATGCGTCTACCTGATTTCGCTTAAACAATCAACAAATGAGCAACTTTTCAAGCCTCCCCTGGACTTGTCCTGTAAACATTTTAATTTCCTGGTAGACATCATACTTGTATTAGAAAAAACCAGGAGTCTCTTTCCTCCATGGAGTTCATGGCAGCATACACAGCTCTCTTATCTCGCTTCCTATTATCCTCCCTACAACCCTGTGAGGGAGGTTAGGCTGAGTGACTGTCCCAAGCTTACTCAGTGAGCTTCACAGCTGACTGAAGTCTTGGACCTTGGTCTCTCGGTCCAAGTCTCAATACTCTACCTGCTACCCCTCACAAATCAAACACCCAACTGCATGCTCACAATGAACTAAAAAGCCCAAAATACACTAAGGAAGTGCCAACACACCACATTGGGGCGCTTGACGATGCTTGCCAACTTTGTGTGGCTGAATTCCAGGCTGATCACATTGTAGAGCTTCTCACGTTCAGCCTCTGGCGTTTCATAATAGCGCACGAACTGGGACATGCTCATCTCAACGCCTTTTTGCGTGTTCACATCCATCACATCCACGATCCGACGGCTTCCTGGAAAATGTTGGACACACATTGAGGACAAAATAACCAGAAGTTTTCCTAAGCTGCAAGACAGAGAAATAAATAGGCAGGTTGCTTACAGATGTATTGGTGCAAAAGCCAAAAAGCCAAAAGCACCATTCATGTAATACCTTGATTAGGACCAACCCAAAGACACAAGACGGTGTGTGGTCTTTCGGGTTCCCCAGAACTCTTCACGAGGCCAAACATTACAAAATAAAAAGAAGGGGGAAAGCAGATATTTCAGGTCATCACTATCTTAAGATCTTCTTGCGTCAGGATATGGTAGAACTTCTGAAAGACAAAGGCGATTAAGAGTTCTGCAGAACTTGCAAGTTTGCAGGGTCACATGTTCTTGGGTGAGTCCTAAGAAAGGTATTTCGTGGATGGTGTTTTCAGACAAATAAAAGAACCAGAACTTCAGTCCTTCAAGTGAAATGAAACAACTCCTTCCTGTTTCATGGCTGTCTCTGTGGCCGGGTCAGGTGGTATTTTTCTTGGCCCCGGCTGACTATACTTGGGGGGAAATATGACCCCCAGCTGCAGGGAAGAGGGAACCACCTCCTGAACGGTCCCCTGACCTCTAGCAGGAAAATCCCCAATACATTAAAAGCAAGGAATAAACAGAATGCAGCTCTGTACCCACCAGAGGGCATTCAAGAACATGGGAGAATCTAGTCATCCAGTTTCCCTAATCCACTGGCGGTCTCTTGGTAGACTCTGCAATGCCACAGGCCTGGCTGCCTTGAAGAACAGAACCCTGTGTTTCATGTACAGCCTAGTAATTCCCAAGCAAAGGAGTGAGAGGGAAGTCCATCCCATGTCTTAAGAAATACATGAACTAAAGGCTTCTGGGAGTCTGAAATCTCTGCCTACAAAGGAGAGCCTGTTGTATCTCTGCACATCCTTGCTCTGTTCTTGCCTCCTTCCACTCAACCTTCGCTGGGGGGCGGGCAACTAACAGGAGCACGGTATAACTCTGCAGTGGGCTTTTTAGAGGAACAAGGGACCTCCATCCTGCTTGCTGAGTGGCTGGGTCAGGTGGCATTGCCCCCTCTTTTTCTCCCTCCACAAAAAATTAGAACCCACAAGGTACCCAGCAAAACAGCAGATTCATGACAGAGGAAAAGTACTTACATGCACAGCACCTTGCTAATTTGATGAACTTCACTGCCACAGGATGTAGCAATGGCCACTCGTTTAGATAACTTTAAAAGGGGATCACATGGATGCATGAAAGACAGATCTATTAGCCAGACTGACTAAATGGAACCTCCATGTTCAGAGAGAGTGTACCTCTCCATACCAGTTGTGTGTGTAGTTTAGCTTGTAAGGCTTCTGGAGGTATCTGGTAGGTCACAGTGAAACACAAGATGCTGGATTTGATGTACTCAGCTTATATTCCTAGTGAGGGCAGTGGGGTAAGATCAAAATAGGCAGTCCTAAACTTCTACAGGTTTTTTTGCAGTCCTTAATGCAGAAAAGAGTGTCGGGAAAACAGTCGTCAAGATGATTCACCCCCTTGCGCCCCTACCTTAAACACTTTGAACTTGCCCTGTGCAGCTCTTTGCAATTATGAGCGCAGTTGAGAGAACTGGTTTTCATTACAGGCAGGAAGCGATTCTGAAAAGCGTTCCAAAACAACCTACTGATTTACAGAGATGCCAACTGTTTCCTTCCCCGGCAAGGCCCTCGTAGCCTCTACCCTCAACAGTGCTTCACAGCCAGTATCAGGAAACGAGACCCCCTTTCGTTTCTTCTGACATCCAAATGATGTCATTGGGTCAAGCTGCCCTTTCTGAATTAACCCAAGCACAAAGGCATCGGCATACTTCCAAAGAATGCTTCAGATGTTACCCATTAAGGGTTCACGGTGCCACGCCGGAGGCACCCAAGCTGCTGTTTCTTTCCACCACATGTGCAGTTGAATGCAGTTCACCGGCAACCACGCCAGTGTGGTCTAGCAGTTAAAGTGTCGGAATAGCATGTGGGAGAACCAGGTTCAAATTTCCATTTGTGCCATGGAAGGTCGCTGGGTGACCTTGGGCCAGTCACACTCTCCCGGCCTAACCTACCTCACAGGGTTTTGGTCAGGATAAAATGGAGGAGAATTATGTAAGACACCTTGGTTCCATTGGGGAGAAAGGAGAGATACAATTTTTTTTTTAATGCAACCCTGTCAGGACGTAAATACTTACAACTTCAACAAACATTACGGTACACATACAGTCTTAGACCACAACTTGTGAAACATCTGAAACCAAGTAACACTCCCCCCCCCCCCCCGTGTCAACACAGCCAGAGGGCAGGGGCTGTGGCTCAGTGGCACAGCATCTGCTTGGCATGCAGAAGGTCCCCAGGTTCAATCCTTGGTATCTCCAGTTAAAAGATCTGGCAGGACGTAATGCAAAACATCTCTGCCTAAGACCTTAGAGAGCGGCTGCCAGTCTGAGTAGACAATACTGACCGCGATGGACCGACGGTCTGATTCAGCATAAGGCAGTTTCACGTGTAGCTGCTAAAATGTCAGGAGGAAGGATTAGGAAAGAGCAAGAGTCCAGGAGCACCTTAAAGACTAACAAAATTTGTGGCAGGGGAAGAGCTTTCATGAGTCACTGCTCACTTCTTCAGATACCTGGAGTGAGCAGTGACTCACAAAAACTCCTCCTCTGCAACAAATGTCGTTAGTCTTTAAAGTGCTCCTGGACTCTTGCTCTTTTCTACTGCTACAGACAGACTAACACGGCTACCCATCTTGATCTGTCTCCAAGGACGAAGGATGACAGGTAGGTGTACCCCAAGGAGGATTTCTGGGGCTTGAAGTGGGAACTTTTAGCAGTGGGAACTTTCCATTGAATCTTTTTTGCTGTTGAGAAGAGGAGGAGGAGAAGGTTTGATGTATACTCCGCCCTTCACTCGGGGTCTCAGAGCAGCTTACAATCTCCTTTCCCTTCCCCTCCCCATAACAGACACCCTGTAAGGTAGGTGGGGCTGAGAGAGCTCTTTCAGAAACTGCTCGTGAGAGAACAGCTCTGAAAGAACTTGAAACTGTCCCAAGGTCACCTAGCAGCTGCATGTGGAAGAGTGGGGAATCAAACCAGGTTCTCTCAGATTAGAGTCCATTCTCGTAACCACTACACCAAATGGCTCAATAAGAGATTGGATTTATACCCCGCCCTTCACTCAGCACCTCAGAACAGCTTACCATCTCCTTCCCTTCCTCTCCCCACAACAGATACCCTGTGAGGTAGATGGGGCTGAGAGAGCTCTGAAAGAACTGCTCTTGAGAGAACAGCTTTGAGAGAACTGACACCCCCCCCAAGGTCACCCAGCAGCAGCATGTGGAGTAGTGGGGAATCAAATCTGGTTCTCCAGATCAGAGTATGCCGCTCTTAACCACTACACCAAAGTGTGTGCGTGACTGGAAGTCAAGGTTGACTTCTGGCAACCCCTAGTGGAGCGTAAACGTCTCGGAGAGGTGGCTTGCTATTGCCTGCCTCTGCATCCCACCCCTGGTATTCCTTGCACGTCTCCCTTCCAAGTACTTGCCAGTGTCGGCCCTACTTCGCTTCCAAGATCTGACGAGATCAGGCTTGCCTGGGCTATGCTGGTTAGGGCTTCACTGAATGTGACTGGGGAGTAAGCAGGTTTCAAGGGCAGAGCTAGGGACAAAATCTACAGAAACTGCCCCCAAATAAGGGGAGGAGCAGGCAAAGGACGATAGGACCTGGGACTGAGGGACCCTGGCTGAAGGGGAACCAAGTGACTGACTCTGCTTAGGCACCAACGCCAGGCCTCTATTCTCCCTGTGTCACCATGGCAACTTGCTAGCAACCAGGAAACACCGGCCTGGCCTGGCCTGAGCGGACCACCACTCCGCTGGTAGCCAGAGAATGATACATCTTCCTATTCAGCAGAGACCATGCAATTCAAGGATACCGTTACCAACCTCCAGGTGAGGCCCAGAGTTCTCCTGCAATTCCAACTGACGACAGAGATCAGTGCCCTTGGAAGAAATGGCCTCTTCGGAGGGCTACAGCATCACATCTTACTAAGCCCCCCTCCCCAAAGTCCCCACTCCTCAGTCACTGTCCCCAAATCTCCAGGAATTTCCAGCACCGAAGTTGGCAGCCTTACACAAGGATGCAGTGAGATCCTATTCAGTCCTTTGTGGCTGCTAACTCAGTCCTGCCTTTGGAGTCTGAGAAATGCATCATTCAGGAACCTGCTCAGCCGGGTAAAGAACTCACTCACTGGCCTCTAGCCCTACAGCATGCAACACCTGGGTCCTAACTAGCCAGCCGGGGCCGACCCTGGCCTACAAAACGGTGGGACTCAAGGGAGGCCAAAAGCTGCACCTGCTCAGCCTTTCAAACCAGCCAGCTGGCAGAAGTACATGCATCGCTTGGTATGGTGCCACCACAGCTGGCGGGGAGCAGCTTCACAACGCAAGAGGCCGGCCAGGTGTCGCCAGACCCAAACGCAGACCACTGTTTCCCATCACCGGGGGTGATCGAGACATGGCTATTGTTTTTAAACGGACTGATTCTCCCGCTGTGTGTGGGGTCAGAGCCCGATGCCCACGAGACCTCCTCACTGCATTTTACAGCTTAAGATGACTCTTCTCACTGGAAGGAAAACTAGATGCAACCCAAGATGCAAGAGACCACAGCTGCTCTCCCAGCTAACCATGGAGTAAATTTACTGGAAGAGGAAAAAAGAGACACTCCTTTTTTGTCACAAAAGAATATCTGCGTGGAGATTCTTCCACTTAGTCAACATCTGGCAGCCCTGGATGATGCAAAGACTGGCATTCCAGTATATAGATTGCATTGCTGCTCCCATAGTTCCCAGCAACGAGTAGCCAGACCACTAGCAAACCTGAGATCTGAGCAACAGGGACAGCTGCCTGAATGCCACCCAACTGTGGCACCTCATGCCCAGGCCAATCCATATAAAGCTCTAGGTCAGGGGGTCTCCCAACCTTTTCAAGAGCCAGTTTGGTGTAGTGGTTAGGAGCACGGACTCTAATCTGGGAGAACCGGGTTTGGTTTCCACACTCCACCACAAGCAGCTGCTGGCGTGACCCTGGGTCAGTCACAGTTCTCTCAGAGCTGTTCTCTCAAGGGCAGTTATCAAAAGACCTCTCTCAGCCTCGCCTACCTCACAGGATGTCTGCTGTGGGGAGGGGAAGGGAAAGGAGACTGTAAGCCACTTTGAGACTCCTTCAGGTAGTGAAGGGCAGGGTGCAAATCCAATCTCTTCTCCTTCTCCTTGAGACTGTGGGCACCTTTGGAATTCTGACACAGGGTGGTGGGCATGACCATAAAATGGTGGAGGTGGAGCCAACCACAGAGGAAGCCCAATGTATTCTTCTCCCCCCCCCCCCCCAATTCTCCAGGTTGTGCAAAGTCCCCTCAATTTATCATATTATCACCCCCCTGTAAAGTAGGTTGGTCTGAGAGTGTGACCAGTCCAAGGTCACTCACCCGAGTTCCATGGCAGAGTGGGGATTTGAACCCAGATCTCCACCTAGTCTGACCCTCTTAGCCCCCACACCACCACACCAGCTGCAGAGGAGTAAATGTGTTCTAGGTCACATTCTCAGTTCAAACGGGGCCACAATGCCCAGTCCGCCGCAACACGTCGAGTTTCTACTACAGACATTTGAAACTGATCTTTCCCAGCACCTGCTTCCGGAGATCTAGAGAGATGCTAAGGATTGAACTTGGGACCTCCGGCATACCAAGCAAGTGCTCTGCCACTGAGCCACAACTCTCCTTGAAACGCTCAGAGGTCTATGCAGAAAAGGTTTCTTCTAAGCAGAGAGGAGAAAGAGCAAAGAGAAGCTATCCAACAGGAGCCGAGAGTAAGGCTGGAAGAAAACCTCACTGAAAACTACGCAAGCTTTGGTCTGGCCAGTGCCTGGACAGGAAATCTCCTGGGGCCCCTTCCCCTGACCCACGTACAACACCTTGAGTGCCCAGATGGAAAACCAGGCTGATTTTTTTTTAAAAAAGCTGTAATAAAAGATGCACTTCCATTAGCAGCAGCAGTGATGTGAAACCAGAGAAGCTAGATTGAGGCCTGCAGCTGTAAAAACAGAGAAGATTTCTCAGGGCACTTGGGGCTGCCCTAATTACTATATTTAGACAGTGATTCACCAGCCAAGCTCCCTCCCCTCTGAGGTTTTCACAGCATCCTGCGTGTTTGGCACGTGGATCAGGCCCAAAGCTTCAGGAGGTAGCTACGCAGGACCTTGTTAGGCATCAAGAGAAGAGAAAACCGTAAAGATCCCTTCCAGAGGAGAAAGGACTATGACAAGAGGTCATTAAACCTTACCGGCTCAATTAGACCCTCGCCACAGCCGCCAAGAGACACAGAAGCGCTGAGCTCATAAAAGAGATCCTAAAACCGAGAAAAGGAGACCATACAAGAGGATGACAAAGCCGGACAGACGTCCCAGCCACTGGCTGCAGTTAGCAGCAGTGAAAGAAAGCGGACAACAGAGAGTGACGTCCATACTGGAAAACTGGGGTCCTAATTCCCTCTCGGCCACAAAGCTCACTCAGTACTGGAAAACAGGGGTCCTAATTCCCTCTCGGCCACAAAGCTCACTCAATATTGGAAAACTGGGGTCCTAATTCCCTCTCGGCCACAAAGCTCACTCAGTAACTATGGGCACACATCATTATCTCTTGGCCTAACCAATCTCACCGGGTTGTCTGTGAGGATGGAACGATGCATATAAGGCTTGTTCCATTCTGAATTTTTTGGGGGGGAAGTACAATGAAAAAAATCTTAACACACTCCACAGCCTAGAAATTACATGAACTTTGCTTCAAAAATCTACCCCCCAAATTTTATACCCAATGAGATTTGGGTTCGTTTTTTTTGAGCGCCAAAACAACCTATTCTTCCCTGGACTCTCAGATCTGAAGACAAGTCTTTGCTACCCCAAAACCTCTTAAGTCTGATCAGTGGCTGCATGGGAAAGGGCATTTTCAGTGGTGGCTCCCATTGTGAAGCAGTCCTTCAAACGGAAGCCAGTGGGTGTTCTTCTCTAAGATCTTTATCTTCTGCAAAATCTATTTATGTTTCTGCTAGGGGCAAGGCCCGTTGCAGGCAACAATGCAATGGGCGCTAGCAAGAGGCCGGGCCAGCTCAGCAGCGCCCCGCTCCAGGAGCCTCCAGGGTGTACAGAGGATCGTCGCCCTCCCGATGCCGCCGTGGCCGCGGGCAGCCCCAGGCCAGCTCCACAGCTGCAGAGAGGGCTCCCGTCACACCTCTTCTTCCCTCCTTTCCCAGACCTCACCGTCGGCCAGCACCTCCGCGGTGCAGCACTCCCACATCCTCCGGGGTGCAGGTGGCACACCCCACCTCCTTTGCTGGGCTCCCAGGTGGGCCGTGGGCCAGCGGATAGCGCGAGACCCCAGCTCGTCTGGCGCAGTCCCGGGCGGCCCCACCAGTTACCTCCTCTGGCACCGTCCCAGGCTCATGAATAACGTATCTTGTCCGGCAGCCTGGCGGGCACCTCCTCCCTCAGGCTTGGCCTCCCAACGCTCAGCAGCGATTCTCTGGGCAGGACTGTGGGATGGCATGGGCGAATTGCGGGGCGTGTTCAAGCTGGTGCCGTGTCGACCCGTAGCCAGGGTCCCCAGGCTGAGGAAGCACATTTTACGTGGGCCACCCCAAATTCGCTTTATAATAGAGAGAGATTTCCAGTTTCAGTCTAACAGATCCCAGCTCTTTAAATGATTTCCCATTTCCAGTCCATCTCCGGACTGATGCCTTATAATTCATTCCTCCCATTTCGAAGTATTTTTAAGTGAGCTATCTCAGGTTTTTTTTGCAAATCGCCTTCAGCTTCAGAAAAAGACATCCGAGAAATACAGCAAACATTTAAATCCATCCTATGTAGTCAAGACATACAATGGCTTTAAAAAAAAAATTAAGGCTTTTTCCCTGCTTGATTTCTAGGATATTCTGTTGCAACGTCCCTTATCTCTCTGTAAGATACAGGATTATAACACAACCACAATAGAGAGAGAAGCTGCCCCACTTTCTCCATTGAAATACTCTGACATTTCTTAGCTCTACTTCTTTTTTTAGCACTGACAAACAACGGCGAAAGGGCAAACACGCCACCTCTGCCAGTGAAGGTGGGGGGAGGAATCTAAGATAAGACACTGATTCCCCCCCCCCCCCCCCCAGACTACATGCTGAATGTAAAAAACTCACAAGCAACCAGAAACGGGTCCCTTCCTTTAAAGAAGGAAAAAAGCAAGAAAGAAAAGCGTGCAGGATACAGGCAAGACTATAAGGGTATATGTGTGGCAGAGTTCAGCCAGTAGGCACTGCCTGCCTTCTCACACTACGGCAGGAGAGCAAGAATGGCTATAGCCCTATTGCAGGGGTGGCCAACCTGTGGCTCGGGAGCCACATGCGGCTCTTTCACACATATTGTGCGGCTCCTGGCAGGGCGGCTGGGGAAGCAAAGGGGAGGCATGCTTTTTCTCTCTTTCTCCCTTCCTTCCTTCCCTCCTCCCTCCCATCTATTTGCTTTCCTAGTTTCTCTCTCTCTCTTTCTTTCCACTTCTTTAATTCTTTCTTTCCATCTCTCTCTCTCTCTCTCTCTCTCTCAATATCATTAGCAAACAAGTAATATCATTATCAATAACCGGTTTTCCTCGTTTGTTTTTATTTTTTTATTTAATGTTTTATTTATTTATTTAATGTTAATAAAAAGCAAATTTGCATATTTTAAAAAATAAAAACTTGTGTGTGATATTTGTTCCTGTCTTGCGGCTCTCAGACATCTGACGTTTATTCTATGTGGCTCTTACGTTAAGCAGGGTTGGCCACCCCTGCCCTATTGTGTAATATTACTACTACTTAGATTTTTTTAAAATCCTCTAGCCAAGGCTGTGGTAAATAACGATTCTGCAAAATCTGTCAGGAAATGCATGGATCTTGGCATTCGGCACAGAATGCAATTTCCTGAGAGGCAAGAGGTTTGTTTTGTATTTTTTTAAAAAAAATTCAAACAAACACAGAGCATATTTCTGGCCTTTCTGGTTATGAAGGAACGCCTGGAAGTATGAGGGCGATGCTGGGGGAAATCTCAGAAGCCGCAAGGGTGGGGAGGAGTTGGTTACAAATGGCCAAGGGCAAGATTTTAGGGCTTTCGCATCCCTCCCTCCCCACCTCTGATTACCCAACCGGCACAGAATTAGTTATACAAAATAGTAAGAAACCGCAGAATGCAAAACAAGAGAAATCATGCACGTTTCCTCCGCCAAAAAATAATGTGCAGAGAGCACAGGATTCAGAATCCAGTTTTCCCAGGACTTGTCTTGATGTAGGATTTCTTAGAATGGACTTCAGAGGATCCAGTTTTCTGTCTCTCTACTCTGAGGAAGTCGCTTCCACTTAAATGATCCCTGCTGAGTAACCCATCTATGTCTGCTACACATGCGCTGTGCATTGCAGGGCATTTTGGGACCTGTCTTACAGAGCCTGAAAAGTTCACTTGACATACAGGCCAGGCTCGTTCCGGCTCTGCTATCATCCTGCTTGAACAGACCGTGGGTCCTAGAAAGCCCCAACACACTCCCATGTGTGGCTGCCAGGGAGGGACAAACGTGCGCTTTTTCATTTTGCTCTTGTACGTCGTCGTGAGCCTTTCTGTTCATCCACAGTCAATTAGGGCACTGCCAACTTGTTTGCTTCCACCATGCCACATTCTTTACACTCCTTATACACCGAAAGAGCCCAGCTCAGGGCTCTCCAGTCCAACGCTCTAACCACAACACTGCACCAGCTCAGAATTTCCTGGATTTCTGGAACAGCTCCGGAATTTCCTGGATGACACATCAGCATTGGACCCATTCCACATCAGTTTCCATGCCGGCCATGGGCAGAGATGGCCTGGGTTGCCCTCACAGAAGATCTCTGCAAACAGCTGGATCAAGGCGGGTCGGCATTGCTGTCACTGTTGATCTTATAGCAGTGTTTGACACAGTCGATCATGATCTTCTGACCCACTGCCTCGCCAACACAGGGATTCATGGGGTAATCCTGAAGTGGCCCACCTCATTTCTCCAAGGTCAGGGACAGAGGGTGTCAACTCGGTACCCAATAGTATGTGGGGTCCCTCAGGGGGCAATCCTCCCCCCAATGTTGTTTAACATCTACATGCGCCCCCTTGCCCAACTGGCGCAGAGTTTCGGGCTGGGTTGTCACCAGTATGCTGACAGTATCTAACTGAGGGGCTGGAGGTCACGGTGGGATAGTTGAAACAGAGCCATTTGAGACCGAATCCTGCTAAGACAGAGGTTCTATGGCTGGGTAGGAGGACTTGGGTTTGGGATGCCAACTCCCAGCTCTTGGCAGTGTGCCCTCAACACCGGCACCAACTGTCAGGAGCCTTATCAATGGAGGCCCAGATCCCAAACACTGCCAGACTGGCGTTCTTCCAGCTATGCCAGGTCAGGCACCTGACTCCCTACCTCTCTCGCCCTGACCTAGGCACAGTAATCCATGCAACAGTCACCTCCAGATTAGACTACTGTAACTCACTCTGCGTAGGGCTACCCTTGAGACTGACCTGGAAACTCCAACTGGTCCAGAATATGGCGGTGTGTGTCCCCATGAATGGCACACATTCAACTGGCTTCCGGTGGAGTACCAGATCAGGTTCAAAGTCTTGGTACTAACCTTCAAGGCCCTGGGGCCCGACCGTCTGGAATCCATGTATCTTTGGGGCTGCCTTCACCTGGTATACTCCCCAGAGAACACTGCACTCAGCAGATAAGAACCTACTGGCGGTCTCCGGCCCAAGAGAGATCTGGCTGTCCTCGACCAAGGTCAGGGTGGACCTGGTGGAACTCCCTGCCGAATAACATCCAGGCGCTGTGGGATCTAATGCAATTCTACAGGGCCTGTGAGGCAGAAATGTTCTGCCAGGTCTTTTTGGTCGACAGCAGTGATAGTTTTTCCATCTGTCTGGCACTCGTTTTCCTCCCCCCCCCCCCGCCCCAAAAAGGGCAGTTGCATCATCGATAGTCTTAACACCATCTTTTAGGTTATTGAATGTGTTTTACCAGATTTTTATTGTTTTATTTTCAACAAATATATGAACTAGTATTGTTGTACACCACCCTGAGCCCTTTTCCACAGGGAAGGGCAGTTTAAAAACCAAATCTAATAAAGAAATAAAAATATTGTGAAATTTACCTGCCTGTCAACAGGAATATTTGCCCCTATTACATCTGAATATCAGGCTTTGCACAGCAGAGGCCCATCCGAGTCCACCTGCGGCAGGCCTCTCCCATTCTGTGATGCCAGGCGGCAGACAGCGGAGAAGACCCTGCTGTTTCCAGCACTCCCAACCGTCGAACTCAGAAGGAGGCAAATTCATAAACTACGGCCCATTTCCAAGGATGAGGCCTACGATGCTGGAATGGTGCCAACGGGACCTCAGATGAGAAATGGGCTAAACGCGATACACCCTTCTCCTGGGATTCTCGAAGCCGTTTTGGAAACAACTGCAAGGACATCACGTCCTTTACATCTGCAAAGGAGAACTCATGACGACACCCTGTTGGTCGATAAAGCTACAGCAATCCGAGTCTTCCTTTTCTACACGGCCTGAAACGTCCTGGTAAACAGTTTTATTTTTATCCTGCCATTTCTAATCATTTTTTTGTTTGGCTCAGAATGACTTTTGCTGATCAGATGCAACCTTCAAAAAATTGAACTTAAGCAATGGAGAAGGAGGAAGAGGAGGAGAAGGAGAAGGAAGAGGAGGAGGAGAAGAAGAAATTTATACTTTGCCCTTCACTTGGAGTCTCAGAGCGGCTTCCAGTCTCCATTCCCTTCCCCTCCTCACAACAGACACCCTGTGAGGTAGGTGGGGCTGAGAGAGCTCTTTTGAGAACTGCTCTGAAAGAACTTGTGACTGACCCAAGGTCACACCAGCAGCTGCATGTGGAAGAGTGGAGAATCAAACCCAGTTCTCCCAGATTAATGTCTGCGCTCTTAACCACTACACCGAACTGGCTCTCAAAAATTAAGACTCTACAGGGATGAACCTGGACAGCAGCGTTTTTCAAAAGGAGAGGTCCGCCAACACACTCCTTGTTCTGTACATCAACTACAGAACGGCAAAAAAGCCCCCAAAACCAGACTTGTTTGCAATACCCAATGCCTCTGGTGATTAACTATAAGCAGCAGTGGCCTAGAGACAAGCCAATGATGCTCCATTGTGAAGCACAGCAAACTCAAGAGTGAAAAGCCAAACCTTCAGCCACATGGACTTCCTCTGTCCCCTAATACCTGCTGGGCTAGGAGCCGCAATACCACTTGCCAACCACCAGCAGTGGTGGCGCTGTGGCGCAGCGCCGGATCAGTGCACCGGTTTTCTCCATCCACGAGCTGCCATGGTAAGACATTGGCTGACAACTAAATGAGTCCCAGGTTCAAGACCACCTGACATCCGGCACCTAAAGGGAAACTGTGATATCAGTTTAGTCCCTTCGCTTTATAAAGCCTCTTCCCCAGCACAGCAACTCTGAATCAAAGCTTAAGTTCACGTAACAGAAAAGAACGCCTAACCCTCTCCTGCCTATCCCTCCATGTTAACATGCTTCCTGTCCCTATTTAAATTGCAGACTGCAAGCTCTTTGAGGCAGTGAACTGTCTTCTTGTACTCTGTAAGGGCCATCTCCACTGATGGTGCTATACAGAAAAGGCCACTGCTGCATCACAGAACTCCATAACGCAACGATTTTTTTTTTTAAGTCAAGTTTCTAGAACTCCTCTCTGGGACTGGAAACACATTCATGTATACTTATCACTATTTTTTTGAAAAAATTATTTATATCCCACTTTTTACTCCAATGGGGACCCAAAAATGGCTTACATCACTCTCCTCTCCTCCATTTTATCCTCACAACAACTCTATGAGGTAGGTTAGGCTGACCGTATGTGACTGGCCTAGCAAGTCTGAGCCAGTTTGGTGCAGTGGTTAAGAGTGGCGGACTCTAGTCTGGAGAATCGGGTTTGACTCTCAGAGCTCTCCCAGCCCCACCTACCTCACAGGGTGTCTGTTGTGGGGAGAGGAAGGGAAGGCGGTTGTAAGCTGTTCTGAGACTCTGAGTGAAGGGTGGGATATAGGATTTCCCAGATCCTAGTCTGACACTTTAACCGCTATACCACGCTGGCATACACAGAGCTTCCAGATGAGTCCACATGGACTCATCCATGTGGAAGAAATTCTTCCTTTTTCTGCGTCCAAAACGTATTTCTGGGATCTGCAGCCATCTGAAATATTAATCTGTGGCTAGTAACCTTTCTCTACATCACAGTATAGAGATGCTAAAGTCTCATAGGTAGCTTTGCAGGATTTTTGTCACTCCAGTCAAGAAGGCTGCCAATCCTCGCTCCAGTCTCTGCTTACAAGAATTGCAGCTACATGAAGGTCAGCTTCTAAATAGCTACTCACCCACAGAGTAAATATTGCCACCAGGTGACCATGAAAGGTCACATATGCAAAGTGGAAAGTGTGTTGTCCTTCTTTCAATGTCCATCAAGTAATTAAGAACACAAGAACTGCCCAGCAGGGTCAGGAGAAGGGTTAGTCTAGTACTGGGTCCTGTTTCGCCTAGCAACCAGCCCGATATCTCATGGGCTATCTCTTGTTGTTTTTCTCTAGTATCCAATTTTATAAGGTATACTGCCTTTGAACATGGATGCTCCATTTTAATACTCATACATGTAGGAATGAAGACAGAATTACTCGACACATGGATCTGTAGGCAGGCATGCTAGTAAGAATATTTTTACATACATACATAAGTGCCATCAAGTCACAACCAAACAGATTTCTGGGGAACATGGCAACCTGATAAGGAGCACTTTCCAGCTCTTTCTTGCTGTGGGGCAAACAACACCAGGAAAGGAGGAGATTTACTTTTATATCCTTACCTCTCCCCCACAGGGGAGACCCAACTGACAGGTGACCCCCCCCCCCCCCGGGGGAGGGCTTGATAAGTCAGGTTTTTTCTTTTTAGTCCTTTTTTTTTTAAACAAATCTGGAATCAGTAATCTTTGCAATATTTTGGATTCCTGGAACTGCAATATTTTGGGTATCTTTGGACTCCCAGAACTGCGATCATAATTGAAAAAACTGGCAGTCTTCCAGCAGCGTTTGTAGTCAGCTTCCAATATATAGCGTTAAGAGGGACCCTCTGAAAATTTATGGCTTTTGGAGCAAGGCTTATGATACACTTTGATCTTTAATTACAGCTGTTCAGCAAAAGATTTATGTAACCAGTTTTACAGAACTTTATTTTGGCACAACGGCACTTGGCCGCTTTCCAAGAAAATCTCAGCTTCAATAATAGAGCGAAAACACTAAGTGGAGCTGTTTTTTTTTTCATATTATTTACTCTGTGGGATATATAATTGGTTATTTTCATTTTTACTTTTACTTTCTTATCTTTTTTTATTTTTTTATTTCTATCTTTGATGAAAGACGTTTGTTTGAAGAGTTCAGTGTTTCCATCGTGATGTGAGGCAGCGAGGCTTAATACAACTCCGTTTCCCCTGACAGGCGGCTCATCGGAAAGACAAGACTTATTTATCTTTCTCTGCTATATATTCTCCTATGTAGACATGTGAAATTTCTCAGAATGAAAAACAACATGAAAACATTGTTGTTTTTTTCCTGAAGACCTTAGAGGAATCAGCGTGCCGGGAAAAAACTAAGATGCTGCTTCCCCCCACCCCTCTATTTCCTTGTTCCCCTTACTTTCTCCCTCCCCTTTTCATTTATAACCTCTCTCCCCCGCTTTATTATTATATTATAATTTTAATGGGGAAAAACTGTTCTGTTGATGATAGATCGGCATTTGTGATTTAATGCTTATAAGACAAGCTACCTTTCTTGTCTATACTACACCTGTTCAGAACATTCATTACTTGCTACATTTAGCCCTATTTTATAAGAACTGCAGAGACAGCACTTTTAATTCTAACGGACCTAGACTTTAGTTGAGTTATTTAAATAGTATAAACGTTTATTGTTGTGCATTTGATATATGGATAGAAAACAGTATACGGGAATAATATAAGGAAAGTGTGTACAATATTTTTAAAAATAGACGAGCGAAAAGGGAAATGGCAAAAGGAACACATCAAACAGACAAAGAAAAAAGGGGTACAGGTGAAACAGGTAAGAACCAGAGAACTGAAGAAATGGTGGAAAAATTATCGTGAATATTGGTGCACCAAATGCAACAGTCTGAAGAAAAAACTCAAAAGACCATTCAAGATTCAGAGGAAAGAAACTTAAAGAAAATCCAGAGTATTCAGAAAAATATTCAAGAATCTGAGGAAAGAACCTAGAAGAACATTCAAGAAGTGTGGACTTGGACTATCAGAAATTAGTTTAAAATTACAAGGACAAACACAATAAATGATTAAAAATTAAAGAGAAGCAAATACAGGATCTTTGGACTGAAACGGCAGAACAAAGAATTGAAATCCTGGAAATTCAATGCAGATCTAATAATCTGCATTTTAGAGGAATCCCAGAGGATTTTGGGAGGCCAAATTTGGAAAAAAGCTTTCATGGTTTACTTCAGAATTATTTGAAGGTAAAGGAAGACTTTCCTGACATTGACCAGATTTTTAGAGTGAATTCAAGATTTGCATTCAAGAATAAGCTACCTTGAGATATACTGGTTCGATTCACTACAAGAGTACGCAAGACACAATACTCAACAGCCACTCACCCTATCAAATATTTGGGAATAAACGTGACTGGGCAAAACTGTAATCTTTTAAAAACTAACTATCAGAAAATTTGGAAATCAATTCATGCAGATTTGTTAAGATGGAAAAAACTGAAAATCTCATGGCTGGGAATAATCTTTACAATTAAAATGAATATGCTGCCAAAACTAAACTTTTTGTTCCAAATGTTACCCATATATATAGTAGAAAGAATATTGAAAGAGTGGCAAAGACAGATAAATGGATTTATACAGAACGGGAAAAAAACCCAAGAATAAGCTTCAAAATATTACAAGATGAGAAAAAGAGAGGAGGTTCAGCAGCTCCATATATAAAATTATATTACCAAGCAGCAGGTCTGGTCTGGATTGTGGACTGGATTAAAAACCCAAGACAAAGAATAGTAAAAGCAGATCTTGATGAAGGCCTACATAATTATGTATTAAGAAACTGACTAAAAAAATCATAACACAAGAAAGAAGTCACGTAATCAGAGATGGCCTTCAAAGAATATGGTTTACACCCTGGAATTCATTGAGCCCCTGAAACTCTTTGCTTATGTCCCCAATAGAAGCTCATTATGATAAGAATACGAGAAATAAAAATGATCTTTTAACTTATGGTATGGTGATAAACACTCAGGAAAATCAAGTCTTGGCAAGATATTAAAGATGAAGGTGTAAACATTCAGCAACTGACATATTATCAATTAGTCTCAAGACTAAAGGAGATCATGAGTCTTTGAGGTGGAGTTCTAAGGGGTATGACTAAATTTGTGCAGCTGATTATAAAACAAAAAGAGCATTTACTACAATGGATAGATAAGATTTCACTCCAGGCAGAAATAGAAGATGAGCAATTGGGAAAAAAGTATGATTCAGCAGATGCAAAACCTTAAAGAACAGATACCTATGCAACAACTGAAACTACTACGGAAGATATCAAATTTACAGTCAGCCAGACACTAAGAGAAAACTGGTATAAAATGTTTTTCAGATAGTATGTAACTCCAAAGGACACTGAGAAATCACATAAAAGCTACAAAGGAAAATGCTGGAAATGTTAAGACATAGATGGAACCTTCTTCCGTTCTAGTGAATATGTAGAAGTGGCGAAAATATGTTATGTTGAATACATAGTAATGATGAAACCAGTATGTTCAAAATAGATTAGTTAAGAAGTTTGAGACTTAAAACTTAAATGATGAAATTGTACCTCTGAAAAATTATAATGAATGAGATTAAAGGGAAATTATTCTGTCCTATACATTATGTACTACACGATTGTCTTCGACAAATGTTAATTATCTTATATAACCCATTTTCCCCCTTTTTCCCTTTTCTTTTCTGTACCCTCACTGTTTTTCTACATTAAATGGGGGGGGGGGGGCAACAGTGGGAGGGCTTCTAGTGTCCTGGCCCCACTGGTGGACCTCCTGATGAAACCTGGTATTTTTGGCCACTGTGTGACACAGTGTTGGACTGGATGGGCCATTGGCCTGATCCAACATTGGCTTTTCTTATGTTCTTAAATAATTTTTTTAAAAGTCACAACCAAATTATGGCAGGCCCAGCAAGGGGCTTTCAAGGCAAGTGAAGAGGTGGTTTGCCATTGCCTTCCTTTGTGGTCTTCCTTCCAAGTACCAAACCTGCCTAGCTCCTGAGAGAAGGGATAAGATCAAGCTATATCATGCTGGGTTCCCTCCCCAAGAATCTTTTCAAATTAGTATCTTTCTGGTGATGTATTTCAATGTTTCTGTAAAGTATGTGCAAGCATCCCAATGCTTTTAGACATTTCTGCAACAGATTTGAGAATTTGAGAACTTACCCACGAGCAGCTTCACATCTCGCACAGTGAAATCGGAGTCTGGCATCCTGCAATTAGCAAAGGGGGGGGGGATCACATTAAGTACTATCAGCAGATCAATTAGGACCTTGGAATTCAGGGAGCAGAGAACAGATGAGAGGAAATTAACGCAAGTGCCGCCCCGGGGCATACCGATCTTGCTCAGCATTCCATCTCCTGACAGGGACTGGCAAAATGCCACATGGAAGGGAAGAGGCAGAACATGACAGGGGGACCCATCCCTTCTAATTAATTCCCCAAATCTGCTGGGGCAAAGAAGCAAATCATCCCTGAACGGAGAAGCTTGCCAGCTTGCCTGGCAAGGCGGGGTAGAAATATAAAAATAAATAAAGCTGCAATTCTGGCCAACAAGGCCACCCAGTTACATACCCACCCATAATCATACTCAATCACGGATGCCTTTTCAAAACCTGCTTTACATTGCTGTGCTGTAGCAATGAGTTCCACAGGTCAACAGGAAAAGGAGTTCTTTTTTTTCTCTCCCTTTCTTATATTCATCTGTTATTCCTCAACAAGCCACGCTACAGAATTCTGCTGTGCAGAGACTCTGCTCTGCTTTCAGCTGCAGCATAAATAACTGTGTGGATTTGGAGCAGTGGAAGCAAAAGAAGAATTCGATTGTTCTTTTAATGATAATAAAACTCACATACAGGGTTGACACAGCCCTTTTTAGAACATTCAGAGGGTTTCACCTTAATGCCTACAACTCTGCAGGGCAAGTTGGTATTAGCCATATATCTCAAATGAGAGGCTGACAGAGCAGACTGCCCAAAATCACTTAACAAGTTTGTGGCAGGGGGGAGATTTGAACCTGTGACTGCCTGAATCATAGCTCAGCCCCGAAACCCCTAACCTACATTAGCTCTTAAGACAATGCAGCTTTTTCTTCCAGGTGCTACAGAGGCAGGAGAAATCACATCTGTCAGAACTGCATACAAAGGTAGAAGCAGGAATCCAGTTTAAAAATCACTGCTCTACCTACTGAAGAACTTTCCAGTCTGACTGTTGGGAGGTGAACTAATTTCCAGGCCCTGTGCTAAAGAGAGCCCTCACTGATGAGGGGTCCTCAGCTCTGGAGATTCACCAAAGCCAGAGCTTGTGCGTCTTCCAGACGGGACACAAGACATTATTCAAGCTGGCTTTTGGCAGATGGGGATGGGATAGAATGTTTTGCTGAGCCCTTCTGATTTTTTAAAAATAAGTAAAATGAGACGTTAAGAGCACTGCCTTACTTAATTCCCAGTCCATCCTTACTTCGGAAGATGAGGGGGATTCGGAGGGCTTCTCGCTGCACATACTCAAAAGTGAAGTCTGGTTGAAAATGGAAAGGGAGAAAAAGAAAACATTGTCCTTTCAAGCCAGGCTTTTACGAACAACTCTGTCTGTTTTTCTGCTGTCGCAAGCACAATTTGGCCATGATCAAACCCACCCAGCCAGCTATACTTTCACGCATCTATATTACCGGATTTTTTAAAATTGTTAATCAACTAGATAATTTTAAAAGTGCCTCATTATAAAGAAAATTGGCTGCAGAATTTTACAGTTGACTAATCACCCCGCCTTTTAACCAATGAATGAACAAAACCAAAAGGAATTTAATGCAACTTCTGTATCTGCAAGAGTGAATTTTAAGAAGCACTGAAGGGAGTATGGATTTTTCTTTAACTGTAATAAGGATGAAACAGGGGAGGGAGAGATTAAAATTGCAGTTCCTTGTAACAAAACAGAGTAGCTTTTAAATTTATTACACAACAAATGACCTTGTGTCTTCTTCCATCTTACATACAATTAGTTTCTTTCTCAAATACATTTTTTATCTTGACCTTCCTGGTAGACACGATTCCTCTTCCCGTTTTCTACTCACAACAACCCTGGACAGTAGACTACCCTGAAAGATGGGGACTGGATTGAGATCATCCAAAGCGCTTAACGGCTGTGCAATTATTTTCACTCTGGCCAAAAAGGGAACTTCATTGAGGATTTCGGTAACATATACATGCATTTCATCTGAATGGGCTAATTGGTTAAAAGGCAGACAATCAATCAAACTAAACTCTGTTTCACCAGCCTTAATTAAATCAATTTTTAAAAATCTAATCCAAACTGCTCAAGGGACATTCAAGAGGGCAAAAAGATCACCCAAGAGGCCTACCACCAAAACGGAACAAAAAATTAGAAACCTAAGAATTAAGCAAAGGAAAATTGCTTCTAGGATATCATATCCATTGGGGCTGGGAGCAGAAAGGCTAAAACCAGCCTTTTAAACCTAGCCATACCTTTCACTCATCTCGATGTGCTGATCACTTAAACCAATGATTTTAGGGGCCAAACGTCCACCGCATCGGGTGCAAATGGCTACAGAAACCTCCGGATCGAACAAGGCCCGGCAAGGCCAAGCCGGGGGTCACCCGGAGGCAGGAAGAAGGCAGCCGGGAGCGACCTGCGATCCTAAGCCCAGCGCTCCGCCAGCAGCTGCTGCCGCGGCCACCTCCCCTGCGGGCTCGCAAACGGGCTTCCCAAGAGGAAGGGGGAGAGCCTGCGCCCGGTTTGCGAAGCGTCCTTCCAGGCGCCAGAGACAGCCAGCCGCACGCCTGCCGAGGTTCCCCGGCCGGCCGAGCGCTCCGGGTGGGAATCCCCCCTCGACGCCCAGCCTCCCTCTCCCCTCCCGCCCGGCTTCGTCATCGGATCCCCTGGAACTGGGGCTGCTGCTGCTGGCGGGAAATACGAACCTCGCCCGGCGAGGCACACGTGCAAAGCCGTCGGGTTGCCCAGCGCCAGCCGCGGAGAACCAGGGCCCCTTCCCTGCCCGGCGCTCGCCCGTACCTTTCCCTTCCATGGGCCGGACGAAATCCCCGCGGTACATCTTGCTCCTCAGCTTCTCCTCCAGATTGAACCCCCTGATGCTGACGATCTCCTCCACGTCGGAAAGGTCTTCGTTTTCGTCATACAGCCGCCGCCCAATCGATCGCTACAGGGTCGGGCGCAGACACACGTGCGGGGAGAGAAGAGCTGCGTTGGGAAAGGCGAGCGGGACGCTCCCACCCCTCATCTCCCACCCCTTCGAGCTGCAAATATTGGGGGCTGGGAAGCGACCATTCAGGAGCCAGGGATGCCCAAACCCACCCGGATCCAAATCCGCGGGGCCCGTCGGTTTCCCAACATCAGGGTTTTCTGCTCAACTGGTGTGGCCTAACAAGCTGCTGGATTTCCAAAAACGGGGCTCCGTCCTACAGTAAGCCCGCTCCGGGTCAGAGCCCCAGCCTCCGTCGAAGGCCAGGCCGGAGTCCCAAGGCGCGTGGCGGGGGCAACTTCGGCGGCGCTCCCCGTGCTTGTGCGTGAGTCAACGTTGCGCAAAAAGTCTGCACGCCGTCCTGGCGAACAGCGGCAATAATGTGTGTGTCCCCCCGCGCTTTAACGGAGGCCTCCGCTCCACTCAGCGGGACTCGGCTTCCAAGTTCACCGCTTGAGGGGGACCGATCGGGGCCGTCCCGTCCCTGGCAGGCGGCGCGCTTCGGAGCCCTGCGAAGGAAGGGACCCCGGGCCACCCGGAGCCAACCCTGCCGTATTTACATAAGCCAACTGTTTCCCCCGTCACACCGGAAGCCAGCCTTTTGCCAAACACAGCGCCTTATGTAACCCGGGCCGGAGGGCTCCCTTCTCGCTCTCCCCCCTCCCCAAAAGGCCGGGCAACCGAGTCCCCCCCCCCCCGACCCCTGGTGCAAGCGCTGCGTGGCACTGCCGCGCACTCCCCCAAGAAGCCCCCGGGGCTGCGCGCAGACGGAGGGCGCTTCAGGGCGAGAGGGGCCCGAGATCGGGGAGGGAAGGAGGCAGGCAGGCATGGAACTTATCCCCCCCCCACACACACACATATATCCCACCGCAGGGGGGGGGGGGCGCAGGCACACATAGCAACCGAGGCCGGCTTGGCTCCGGCTTCGCTGCCCGCCTGGCGCAACAGCCCGCCTGGGTGTCCCCGAACTTGTTCCACTCGGCTCTCCCGCCAGGGCCGCCGGATTGCGAGGGCTCTCGCGCACCGGGATGGGGGGGGGGGGGGAGGGTTGCAATGCACCAGCTGCCCCGTCGCCACCCGATACTTTTTGGCCACGATGCCCAGCAACGCCCAGCCAGGCCAGCCCCGGCCCCTCCACGCCCCCGGCCCGGCCACCCCCTCCGGCATCTCCCGCCGCCGCCGCGCGCTACCCACCAGCCGCCTCCCCGAGTCCTTCTCCGCCTCCATCTTTCGAAGAGTTTCATCTCGCAATTGTCAACAGTTCCTGGCGGGCCCCGGGCTGGGCCCGGCGGCTGGCGGGCAGCAGAGGAGGGGGGAGAACCGCGGGCTCCCGCCCGGCCCCCCGGGGGCGCATCTAAGGCCGCCGCCGCCGCCGAGCAGCCCCCGGCCCGCAGGCCACCCAAGGGGGGGCGGCTCGGCAAAGTTCTTCCCGGGGTCTGCGGCGGCGGGGCGGGCGGGTCTCGCAAGCGGGACTTTCTCGGCTTCTCCGCCTCCTTTTTTGGGGGGGGGGGGCGGGGGGGCCGGCGTGGCTCCGGGGCAAAGTCCTCCTCCTCCTCCTCCTCAGGCGCTCAGTGCCCGGCCGGGCTGGAGGCGGGGGGGCGGCGGCGGCGCAGGCGTCCTGGGAGTCCCCGGAACGTAAACATTGGGGCGGGACCGGCGGGGAGGAGGCGCGCCCGGCTCCGGGCCCCCAGCGGCGCTCCAGCCGGCCTCCGGGAGGGTGCGCATCTTCGGGGGGGGGGGGGGCCGCGGTTGGGTCACGAGTGTGCGGGCGGCGCTTGAGCACGCAGGCGCCGAGGAGGAGGGGGAGGGCTTTTGCGGGGGGAGGCCGGGGGGGGGGAAGAAGAGAAGGGCTGGCCGCAGGGGTCGGGGGGGGGGCGGCTCTTTGCTCCGGCGCCGCACGGGGACCGCGCGCCTGGCCGCCTGCGCCCTTGCAAGGGGGCGACGGATGAGCCCGGGGGAGGAGGGGGGGCTCCTAGATGGCCGGCGGTGAGACCCGGAAACCTTCAGGAAGTGGCGGGGCCAGGCGGATTGCACCCCCCCCCCACACCGGCTGAGCAGCCCCCTCGTCCTCCGGGGCGTGCGGCTGAACCCGAAGCGGGCAGCTGGTCCGGAGAGCGCGCCTGGTTGGCCTTCAGATGGAAGAGGCGAGTCCTGCCGTAGGCGGCTTCCCCGACGAATCCCAGCTGCCCGGCCTACTGGCTGCTGCCTCCTCGTGGGCTGGCTTCGGAGAAAGATGATGCTCTGCTGGGCTAGGCGTGGAAGGCCCTCTGCCCCCCTGGAGAGGGCCTTCCATGCCACCCAGCGCCACCCTTCCCTCCCGGCCTCTAGGACCAGCTTTCCTTTCTTTCCTGCCCTTCCATTGTAGCCTCACAACAGCCCTGCGAGGTAGGTTAGGGGGAGACAGAAAGACTGGCCTTGGGTCGCAGTGAGGTTTGTGGGGAACAGAGATTTGTGCACGGGTCTCCCTAAGACGACTTGGGCACTCTGACCGCTGCACCACATCTGGCGGCATCTGTGCTGCGCGGGCTTAACCTCTCATGGTTGTGTTGGTCTGCAGTAGTAGAACAGCCAGGTTCCAGTCTGGCAGCACCTCCGAAAGTAACAAGACTTTCATAGCATCTGTTGGTAGGAGCTTTGACTGGAAAGCTCATGCCCCGAAAATCTGGTGGGTCTTGAAGTCACTGGTGGTGGAAACGGCCATCAGGTTGTGGCCGACTTACCGCGACCCCATAGGGTTTTCAAGGCGAGAGACGATCAGAGGTGGTTTGCCTTTGCCTGTGCAGCAACCCTGGACTTCCTTGGTGGTCTTCCATACTAACTAGGGCCAAGTCGACCCTGCTTTACTCCCTGCTTCACTTCCGAAATCTGGTGAAACTGGGCTAGCCTGGGCCATCCAGGCCAGGGCAAGGCATAAAGAGAAGTAGTTTGCCATTGCCTGCCTCTGCACAGCAACCCTGGACTTCCTTGGTGCTCTCCCATTCAAATACTAACCAGGGTTGACCCTGCTTAGCTTCTGGGGTTTTATGACACTCGGTGCTACTGGGCTTCAGCCTAGCTGATCTCATGAACCAGGAAATGATCCTCTGCTGCAGACTCTCTTGGCGGCCGTAGCCAAGCCGTTCTGCACCTCAGATGCCCCTATTTGCAATGTGGAGATTACTGACCTACCTTAGAAGGATGTTGTAAAGGCTCTTGAGATAATGTGTAGGAAGCGTATTGGGGCTTTGTAAGGATCATCTTTGCCTTTGCAGGACTAGGCACCCATACAAACAGCACTAGGGCCAGTGCAGATGAACCCATGAAACTGCCTCATACTGAATTGGACCCCCTGTCCATCAGCAGCTCTCCAGGTTCTCAGGTTAAAGTCTTTCAGGTTGAGGATTGGATAAACATATGGAGCAGAGGTCCACCAGGGGCTATTCACCACAAGCTATAGAGGGAACACTCTGTCTGGAGCAGTGATGCTCTCTCTTCTTGGTGCTTGGAGGGGCAAGAGTGGGAGGGTTTCTGGAGTTCTAGCCCTGATAGTGGACCTCCCGATGGCACCTGGGATTTGGCCACTGTGTGTGACAGTGTGTTGAACTGGGTGGGCCACTGGCCTGATCCAGCATAGGCTTCACTTATGTTCTTATCACCTTTTACTTGGCAGTGCCGGGAACTGAACCAGGGGCCTTCTGCATACAAAGGAGATGTTCTATCACTGCTCCATGCCCCCATCCCCAGTTAAGATTTTTGTGAAGCTAATGTCCCTGTATTGGGTCTGTAGGATCCAACACATTTGTTCTGCCTCCAGTCACTTTGCTCTGATTGAAAACCCAGCAGCTATCCTTGGAACCAGTTGTCCTTTCCAGGCATTTTTCAAAGTTAGCCAACAGTGGTCGCCCAGAGCTGAATGGCCCAGGCTAGGCCAATCTCATTAGATCTCAGATGCTCAGCAGGGTCAGCTCTGGTTTGTATTTGGATGGGAGACTGCTAGGGAAGTCCAGGGTCACAACACGGAAGCAGGCAATGGCAAACCACCTCTTGACTGTCTCTTGCCTATGGGGTTGCCATCAATGTTCTCTCAGATTTCCCCCTGTCAAGATAGCGAGGCGCCCTCGTGAGTTCACCAGGAATCAAATCACATACAGACTAAATTTTAAGTTTTAAAATCAAAGTTTTAATTGCAAAAGAGGTTTTAAAATTAAACCTAAAATCCAGTAACACACTGCAGAAGCACAGAAAAAAAACAAATAATTCTACCTTTAAGTTGGCACAGCTCCTAGACGGCTTGAAAATAGATCCAGACCGAGGAAAGTTGTATGACTCTGAGAACTTGCCAGGTTGGAAGCCCCTTCCTCCCTTTTAACTACTAGAAACGCCCCTATTTTGAGAATAACACCCAACAACCTCAGCTGCACTCTGTTGTTAATTAGTGGCTCTGCCTGACCTTGAGCAGACGGCCAGCTGTGTTGAACAGAGGATGACTCAGTTGTTAGACAAGTTAACCCCCTACAGGGACTTTTGCTTCACATGCCCCCCGAAAAGCTAAGACTTATGGGACAAGCCATAGTTGAAGCTATTACATTTCATAAGCAAAAGGAAGCCTTAACACAATAATTATAATACAGATCATATTGACATCATACATCCTATTTGATACTTTCATTCCCCTCCCTGTCGAGACAGACTGTCAGCCAAGACGTTTTGACTCCCAGGGATGTGGACCACCTGAAACTCAAGATCTTGCAGGCTTAATGCCCATCTTAAAATCCGGGCATTATTCCCCTTCATCCTGTGAATGAATGACAATGGATTATGATCGGTTTCAACCACAAACTTAACTCCACTTAAATACGGTTTCAATTTCGTAAGAGCCCATACCAAGGCCAAACCTTCCTTTTCTATGGTGGAATACGCTTGCTCCCGAGACAAAAGCTTGCGACTTATGTACACAATAGGATGAAACTCCCCGTCTTCATCCTTTTGAAGCAGGGCTGCTCCAAGACCTCTTTCAGAGGCATCTGTCCTTACTACAAAAGGTTTTGTGTAGTCAGGGGGAATCATGACAGGAGCCTGAACCAAACGCTCCTTTAATGCATTGAACGCCTGTTGGCATTCAAGGGTCCAGGCCACCTTAAAGGGAGCCTTCTTCCTGCATAGATCAGTCAAGGGAGAAGCCAATGTGCTGAACCCCTCAATATATCTTCTGTAAAAGTTGACTAGCCCAAGAAATGACTGCACCTCCTTCTTGGTGCGAGGTTGAGGCCATTTCCTAATACTAGCAACTTTGGCTTCCTGAGGTTTCATACTCCTTGACCCCACTATGTGTCCTAAATACATCACTCGATTGCATCCCAATTGACATTTAGCAGCCTTTATTGTAAGTCCGGCTTGCTGTATTCTTTGTAGGACCTGACGTATGTGTCCCAAATGTTCCCCCCATGAAGCACTATAAATAGCAACATCATCTTGATAAGCTGCTGCAAAAGGCAAGCCTTGCAAAACTCGATCCATGAGTCTTTGGAAGGTCTTGCTGGCCCCATTTAGTCCAAATGGCATTTTTATAAATTGATAATGGCCCAAAGGAGACACAAATGCCGTCTTGTCTGAAGCCTCCTTACTTAGTGGAACTTGCCAATATCCAGAGGCCAAATCTAGGGTACTAATATAAACAGCTCCAGCCAAATCCTCTATCAAGCCTTCTACTCTTGGAGTGGGATAGGGATCTACAGTGGTCAATTTATTAAGTTTTCGGTAGTCCACACATAGGCGATATTCAAGGGGTGCATCTTCCTTTATTTTCTTTTTTGGCACCATAACTATTGGGGCCCCCCAATCTGAATGTGAACTTTTGATCACCCCCCATTTCAACATCTGTTGTATTTCGGCTGCAACTATCTCCCTCATTGGGCCATTTAGAGGGTAAGGTCTGGACCTTATGGGTGCCTGACTCCCCGTCTCTATATGATGTTCAATTAAATTAGTTTGACCGGGCTTGTTAGTGAATAATAGCTGAAAACATCTCAACATTTCCTTCAACTCTGCCAGTTGCTGCTCTGATAATGATGGATTTGTAGGTATTTCTTCCAATGCCCTCCTCTCTCCAACCTCACTTGTCCACTCTGGCATGTCAAAGTCCTCCTCCAGGGCTTGTACTGAGTATGTGCAACAAGGCCGTTCCCTGAACAATTTTAAACGATTAATATGAACGACCTGAGTACCTTTACCTTCCAGTTCTTGTATCAAATAGTTATCTCTTTCCAACCTTTGCAACACAAGAAAAGGGCCAACCCAAGCAGACTCTAGTTTAGTTATGTGAGCAGGCTTTAACAGCAACACCTTATCTCTTACAGCTAAACTTCGAGGTCGAGCTTTCTGGTCATAATATTCCTTCTGTTTAATTTGGATTTGTTCTAAAAATTCTCCAGCTGTAATCCTAGCCTGCTCTAGAGTTTGTTTTAGCTTTGCTAGGTATTCAGAGGCCTCTAACCCATTCTCCTCTATATTACCACCTTCCCAACCAGTTCTCAACAGCTGCAGAGGCCCTGCAATTTTTCTTCCAAAAATTAACTCATTTGGTGTATACCATCCCAAACTAGCGGTGGGTGCATCTCTAATGGCAAACACCAAGAAAGGTAAAGCCTCATCCCAACCCCTCGAGTATTCTTGAGCATAAGCTTTCAACATTTTACTCAATGTTTGCACATATCTCTCTACTAATCCATTCGCACTTTGATGGTGAGCTAATACAGGGGCATGTCTCACCCCAGCCAATTCACAAACCTTTTGCACAAGCCTAGAGGTGAAATTAGTCCCCATGTCTGAAGTGATAACCTCAGGCCATCCAAAGGTAGAACTAAATTCCATCAAAGCCTTTGCTGTATTATGGGCTGTGACGGATCCCAGTGCATAAGCTGTAAGATATCTAGTAGCATGATCTACAATCAAGAGTACATACTGCTTGCCTGATCGAGTTCGGGGCAATGGTCCTAAAACATCCACTGAAACTCTCTGAAAAGGTTGAGTAAGCACTGGGAAAGGCCTCAGTGGCACCCGAGGATGATCCTGTGGATACCCCACCTTTTGGCATATTGAACAGGTACTACAATATTCCTGTACACTCTTATGAATCTGTGGCCAGTAAAAGGAGGCTGAGACCTTTGCCAAGGTCTTTTTTATCCCTAAATGCCCCCCAAAAGGGGAATCATGTGCTGCATTTAGAACCTCCTCTCTATAATTCTTAGGGACCACCAATTGACTCACTAATTCAGTCCTTCTTGTGCCCATTTTATGGAGATATTCCCTGTACAGTAAGTCATTCCTCCACACAAACCTACATGTACCCAATTCATCTAATACACCTGCTTCCTTTTCAGCCTGAGCCCTGCATTCTACAAGAGATATACAGGAACGCTGTAAGTTCTTGAAGGATTCAGATGTTTGAAGATCTTTCACTTCCTTTTCTCTGGTATTTACTGAGTCAGGTACCGACGTCTGGTGGGGAAGAGTGAAGTTAAGACTCACCACAGTCTCTTTCTGCAAAGTTCCATTCTCTTCCCTGTTTCCTTTCAGTGTCTGCTGCTCTCTTTCCTCAACTGCAGTATTCTCTTCCACTGACATTTCTACCAGCCCCTCTCCCTGCCTGGGAGAGGGATAATCCAAGGGTACCATCTCCAGGGCTGGAGAAGTCTCTTCATTCTCCTCAGACATCACGACAGCTGGAGGGTTTGTTGTTAACTGGCCTCTCAAAGAATCATCTTCTAACAACTCATTTGTCCACATTCCATCCTCTCTCTGCCTCAGATAAGATTCAGCCTCTTTAAGCTTCACTTCCTTTACTATTCTCTGTGCTTGACTTCGAGTTACCACTTTCTGCTGAACCTTGGTCTCTTCCTTCTGACACATAGCATTTTTATAAAGGAGATCCCCTCCTATCAAAAACTTTGGGTCCCCATCTGAGTGCACCAAAACTGGGATTTCCCCAGAGAATTTCCTAAACTGCACCTTCACAAGAGCCATAGGTTGATTTGCAATTTTAGCATTATAGGTATGCAAGGCAATACTGCCCAACCACTGGATTGGGGACTCTAAGGCAGTCTCAGGGACAGAGGAGAAATCTGAACCTGTATCAATGAAGGCTCTCAAGGCTTTATTCCCATTCACAATCACCATGTCATCACGTAATTCATTTAGCCACTGTTTTTGATCAGCAGAGATCATCAATTTATAGGCAGCTATTTCATTCACACTGCCCTCAAAGATCTTTAGCTCAGCTTTCTTATGAGACCCACCGTCTAACTGCATACCAGCTGTTTTAAGTGATTTATCTTTCTTCACCATGGTGATTAAGGGAATTTCCTCATCTCCACATCCCTCTCCCCCTTCCTCCCTCCAATCTTCAGTGACTCTTTCAGTCACATACCTCATGGTGGGGGGGGCTTCTTTAAATTTTAAACTCGGACAATTTCTCCTGATATGTCCATATTCATGACATAGATGGCATTTTACCTTAGGAGTGGAGGTATTTCTTGCCTTGCTATTCCACGCTAAAGTGGAGCTTTGCTGGCCTCCAAAGTCCGTCTTATCACTCTTTAACAGGGTCTCCTCTCCCCTTTCCATAGTTGATTTCCATGGACCTGTTCTCCCTGAATCATATCTCAACTGAAACTTAAGTTGGTCAGCAAATAATGCCAAATCATTCAAGGAGGATGGATTACGGGCTCGAACTAAAGCTGCAACATCAGGGCTGAGTGCCTGGAAAAACTGCTCCCTCAGTAATAAATCACATAACTGAACATAGGTGTTACTTTGAGCTGCATCAATCCAAGCATACAACAGTCTCCGCAGCCTTGCCATAAATGCAACATAAGTTTCTTTAGACTCCAAGCATGCTTTTCGAAATTGCAGTCTCAACTGTTCCTCAGATAAGCCCAAACGTTGTCGAGCTAACTTCTTAAATTCATAATAGTCTCGAAATCCAACTGGCAACTCACCCATCAGATTTCCCAGTTCTCCATGCACATGAGCTCGTAATAACCCTAAGTACTCCTGTTCTGGCACTTTATAATCCACACAAGCAGATTCAAAGCTTGCAAAATAACGCATTGGATCTTGACCTTCATGAAAGACAGGGAATTTTTTCTTCTCCCAACTCTGTCCTTGATGATGATTCATTAAGTTAATCTGCTGAGTTTGTAATTCCAAAAATGCTTTAATTAGGTCTTTCAAACCATCTGACTGAACTCCTGCAGCCTCAGTTTCCTCTCTTCTCGTCCCCAGACTCCTTTCAGACTCTCGGTTACAAGTCCTCTGTGTGTGCCCAACTGCTCCACACTGTTCCCGACTTCTACACCGACGGCTTTTACGTCTGACCTCAGAGGAGTCTGGTTTTTCTCCAGAGTTCACTACAATCGCCCTTTCTTCTTCTGAGCCACTTGAGGTGTCTGGATATTGTCTGTCAGCTTCATTCCCTTCACATATAGCCGACTCTTGCAGAATCACTTCAATTTCTGCACCACCATTCAACACACTCAGTGCCTCCTGACCTATTTGTTCCATGCCTAACTTAATAAAATAACAAACCCTCTGTACTCCTGAAGAGTGTGCTGGATTTATTCATATATGTGCATAAGACCCTGATCCCACCGCTGCCACCATGTCAAGATAGCGAGGCGCCCTCGTGAGTTCACCAGGAATCAAATCACATACAGACTAAATTTTAAGTTTTAAAATCAAAGTTTTAATTGCAAAAGAGGTTTTAAAATTAAACCTAAAATCCAGTAACACACTGCAGAAGCACAGAAAAAAAACAAATAATTCTACCTTTAAGTTGGCACAGCTCCTAGACGGCTTGAAAATAGATCCAGACCGAGGAAAGTTGTATGACTCTGAGAACTTGCCAGGTTGGAAGCCCCTTCCTCCCTTTTAACTACTAGAAACGCCCCTATTTTGAGAATAACACCCAACAACCTCAGCTGCACTCTGTTGTTAATTAGTGGCTCTGCCTGACCTTGAGCAGACGGCCAGCTGTGTTGAACAGAGGATGACTCAGTTGTTAGACAAGTTAACCCCCTACAGGGACTTTTGCTTCACACCCCCCCTACCCCCGTAAGTCAGCTGCAACTTGATGGTACTTTCCACCATCACCGGTGTGCATGACTTGTACGTCTTTGTACCACTAACCGTTGCCACTACCAGTGCGTGAGGGAATACTCAAGAGGTTAGGGGCTGCCTACACTACCCCTGACATTCAGCACTTGTAGGGAAGATCTGAGACTGGGATGCTAGCCGGGTCAAAGTCCATGCTTCTCCCCCCTCTTTGCTACACAATGAACAATGGCAAATCCCTTTGGCAAATAACAGACTATCTCCTCATGTTAAAATCCTTATAATGATTCTCTTACTGTACTGTGTATTGAATGCTGACGTGGCTGTCTGTAACTGTGTTGCAAGAATGTCAGCAGGCTTGAAATAAACCACCACTGCTCAGGTTGGGCCGACTTGGGTTGTTCTCCTTCCAACTCACTTGTCTCGTGTGCAAGTCCTTCAAGCACTGATTCTGAGCATGGAGCCTTGCAACCAGGGCTGTGTTATCCATAAGGCTAACTAGGCATAAGCCTAGGGGTGCCACAGGGACTAGGAGTCCATAATTCTTTTTTGCTGAGGCACTGTTATTTTCTCTTCATAGGCAGGCTGTAAAAACCGTGAATAGGATTCTTCAGGAGACCCTCAAAACGGATATAGGGGCTATGTACCGCGATCTAGTAGCTACGGTACTAAGGTCAGGCCGTCAGCTGTAGTGGGGTGAAATACTGATGTGCCAGAGGGGCCTCAAAATACCTGAAAGCTGAGGGGCCTGGTAATGGGTTAATATGGCTTGCACCCTGTGGTTATTAGAGTGTGAATGTTCAGGGGACTCTCCTTTCAGTCTCTTTCTTCTACACTGTCAATAGCCACTTATCCGCTTGCATATCTTGAGTGACAATGGCCCCCAGGAGACGGGACAGGGAATGTTTTCAAGAGCTGGTCCCTGGGGTGGGGGCAAACGCATAACCATGTGGGCCACTGCATAAATCTATTTGTGTAACATATTCCACCATCCATTTGTGTACCTCTTCTCAAAGCCTTGTGATTCCTGAGCTAGGATCCTCCTGGATGAAGAAGGCAGTGGAGGAATCGAATAATGAACACACATGCTGTACAGTGCCCATGGAAATCTGTAAGGGTTTGTGAAAACAAAGACACGTTCAGAGCTTTTTTTCTGAGGGAACATGCCAGAACAGAGTTCTGGAACCTCTTCAACAAAATTATTTTTAAAACGTTTGAAAAGTACTCAGACAACAACTTGAGTCCCTTAAATATTTTAAAAGAACTGTAGACTACTTGGAATTATTTCCCTTTATTAGGTCACTCTGTTTACTTAATACAGAATTCTACAACTTGACAATATAAGAAATATTCTTTGGAGATTTGTCTAGATACTATCCTCCGCCTATTTTATGTATATCTGTCTTGTCGGTTTTGTATGTTCTTGTCTATATTTTTTGTGTTTGAAAATAAAAAAAAATCTATTCAGAAAAAAAATGTTTGAAAGTTCATGAGTTTTCAGCAGACATACTGAAAACTTCATTTCCCCCTTGAGAGTTCCGGCTCTTTAAAAAAAAAAAAAAAAGTCCTGATAAATATAATTTTCATTGTTATCCCACATTTGCCCCAAGAACAGTGTATATTATTTTACTTCATTTATCAGCTGCCTTTTCTTCCCAACGGGGACCTAACGCAGCTTCCATCGTTCGCCTCTCCCTCCAGTTGATCCTCACAACAACCCTGTGAGGTGAGTTACGCTGAGAGGGTGTGACTCATCTAAGGTCACCCAGCAAGCCTCCGCAGCAGAGCAGGGATTCGAACCAGGGTCTCCTGGGTCCTAGTCTGACCCTCTAATCGCCATAGCATGCTGGCTGTCATTGTATGCCTCCCCCATTTTATCCACACAACAACGCTGCAAGGGAGTTTAGGCTGAGAGAGAGTGGCTGGACCAGGGTCTTACAGGGACCTTCGTGACAGAGTGAGGATTTGAATCCAGGTCTCTTCTAGACTGGCACTCAAAACACTATGCCACACTGGAGTTGTGAAGCACATGTTGAAGGATGCAGCTTGGCACACTTCTTTTGGGCACAGTGTCCTATGAAAGAGCTCTCCCCATTGTACTGCCGCATCAATTTTAGCGATTTTAACGTAGCTATTTTTTGCTCTGTCACTTCCTGACAAATACCAAGGAAGCCATTGCACAGACACGAGGCTTTCACGTTTCTCCCTTTCCTACAGTAGCGGGATTGTGTAGCAACCCTGCCCGCGAAAACCATGGCTACGGCACGCAGAAAGATTTTAATGAGCAACTACAGTGGGTTTTTTCCAGTAGGAGGCCGGTGGCTGTCAGGTACAAGCTGCCCCTTCACGTTCGTGGTCTCACAGACCCAGGAGGGGGTTTAGCAGGAGGCAGAAGATTCAGAATCGGAACACAGTTGATTGACAGATGCCGCGTCGCTGCATCTGAACCAGGATCACGGGTTCCTCTCGTACTGCAAAATGCAGTGGTTTCTCTTTGGTTTGTACTGCAAACTCTGCCAACCTGAATTACTGCACTGTTCAAAATGGTTTTGCCAACTTGCTTAGGGACACTGGTCTACACTGCTGCGTACGGCTTACTGCAAAGGAGAATCCTATTTATGTTATTTCTGCACCGCTTACTGTGTCTTCTGAGTACTTATACTCAACTTCAGTGGTTCCAGGCTTCATGTTGTTGCAAGAGACACTCTCCTATTATACGCATTTGGGAAATCCCTTTCCCTTCTTTGGATTGGGCCCTGATAGGGAGCAATGGCCAAAAGAGGAACTGGTCAGTCGCAGCATCTGGAAGGCAAGTCACACTCATAGGTCAATAGTTTTCTTAGAAAAGAGAGGGCAGAGTTGGGAAGCAGTGGCAGAGCTGTGGGGACTATGTGCTTGGTGCTGGAACTTCATAGTAACTGGTGGACGTGCGTATGTTTGGAAATAAAGGAGCTATTATAGAGACACGAGAGCCCTGCTGGATCAGACCGATGAGGGTCCCTCTAGTCCAGCATCCTGTCTCACCCAGTGGCCAGCCAGTTCCTCTGAACAGCAGACAACAGGGCATAGAGGGAAAGGCCTGCCCCTGATGCTGCCTCCTGGCTCCAGGGCTCAGAGGATAAGAAGAGCCCTGCTGGACCAGACCAGTGGTCCATCCAGTCCAGCATCTAGTCTCACACAGTGGCAGTTCCTCTGGAGGGCCAGCAACAGGGCAGAGATGCCAAAGCCTTCCCCCAAGAAGAACATCAGAAGATGTCTGCTGGATGAGACCAGTGGTCCATCTAGTCCAGCATCCACACAGTGGCCAACCAATTATTCTGACTGGCCAACAACAGGTCATAGAGGTCGAGGCCTTCTCCCGATGTCGCCTCCGGACATGGAGATAGATCAGGATAGGCATGGAAGTTCCCTTTAGAAGAAGAGTTGGTTTTATATCCCACCCTTCACTACCTGAAGGAGTCTCGGAGCGGTTTACAATCGCCTTCCCTTCTTCTCCCCACAACAGACACCCTGTGAAGTAGGTGGGGCTGAGTGAGAGAACTGCTCTTGAGAGAACTGTGACTGGCCTGAGGTCACCCAGCTGGCTTCATGCGGAGGAGTGGGGAATCAAATGTGGTTCTCCAGATGAGAGTCCATCGCTCTTAACACCATTACACCAAACTGGCTCTCCGTGGCTAGTAGCCACTGATAGACCTTCTCTCTATCCAGTTTGGTGTAGTGGTTAAGTGCGCGGACTCTAATCTGGGAGAACTGGGTTTGATTCCCCACTCCTCCACTTGCACCTGGCTGGATGACCTTGGGCAAGCCATAGCTCTGGACCAGCTGTTCTCTCAAGGACAGCTTGGGAAAGAGCTCTCTCAGCCCCACCTACATCACAGGGTGTCTGTTGTAGGGAGGGGAAGGGAAAGGAGTTTGTAAGCCGCTCTGAGACTCCAAGTGAGTGAAGGGTGGGGTATAAATCCAATCTCTTCTTCTTCTCTATGACAGATGCCCTGAATGTTGTATTGTGAAGGAAGAAACAATATACGCCCAGTCCCTTCAGAATCTACCAACATGGTCACAGTAAACCAGTTAGCTTCTAAGATGCCACAGTGCTCTTGTAGGGCAACCGGGGGGGGGGGGGGGTTCAAACTAGAGTCTGATTACAGCAAGTACAGGAAATTCTGTCTTTATCTCTGTGTTAGTTTGGTCCCCTTAAGAAAAAGGCCTCTGTTCCTACAAGTTCTTATCACCCCAGTGGGCACACGGCTATCAGTAGGAAAATGCAGACTCCAAAGTGTCACTGAGACAAATTAAAGAGTTTATTGGAAGGCATTACCGCACAATACACTACACAAGCAAACGACAAACTGGAAACTGAATCAGATGCAAGATACAGGAACACATGTGAAAAAGACATGGCCACAAAACCATTAGTCAGATGCAGATGGTCACAGAAAACAATATAAGCCAGCATTGCTGAAGCACGAGTAAATAAAGTACCATTTAAAATCAGTTCTAAACCAGTAGAGGACACACTAGAAGTGGCAAGATGAACCACAAACCACTAAACCTTGTAAATACACTGCAGAGAACAGAAGTTGGGAGTTGGAGGTTGCATCTTCCTGTTGACAGAGCTGTACCCACTAGTGAGATAAGAACAGGTAGGAACAGAGAACTCTTGCTTAAGGGGACCAAATTAACATTCTGCTGTGTAGGCCATCACTGCAAAAGGCGAGAGGATGTAATGCCCTTTACATGGTGGGGAATCAGGTGACCTGAGGAGCCAATAGAGTCCCATCTAGCTGTATATAACTCCTCCCTTTGGTCTAGCTAATGAATCTCAGCAACAGGTCCAGATATTCAGGGAGCGATGCTGTGGGCCAGGGCAATAGTTTCATTGCTTCAGTCACTCAGTCAATTGCATGGTTAAGTCTTGGATCGACATTCTAACCACTATGTTACACTGTTCCACAGACCCCTTTGCTGTCTGAAAGCAGGGCCTTCCTTTCACTGGCACCTTGATTGCAGTGGCGCACGCGCACACACACACACACAGGCTTTTTTTAAGTTGAGGTAATTTTGACCCAGGGAGTCTTCAGTGTGTTCTGGTTTCCTGAAAGCCTTTCTGGTGTGGCTGCTGCTATTGTTATTAGCTTTAAGTTGTTTGCAAAGTATTGTACTGAAGCACAATCTTTCCAAGCCCCACTAGAGAAACAGAATGTGCATTGCACTTTTAAATGTTAACCCTATAACGAGGATTCTTAGTATATTGATTTGCAGTATTGCATTTTCGGCCTTAATGTTCACTGTGTTTATTTTTGCTGATTGTTGACCGTAATCAAGCAAGCTTTAAGTTACAATTTCTAAGTTCACTTACCTGGGAGTAAGTCTCCGCTTCCTCTGCCCCCGGCCGGTCAGCATGCCTTGCAGCCGTGTTACAGGCAGAGACTGAACAGGTGTAGTGAACCGTCGTCCTCGAGCCCTCCCCCCCCCCGCGGCCTGGCAATAGAAGTTGAGTTTGTCGAATAATTCAGCTGGGGTAGCCATGTTGGTCTCAAGCAACAGAACAAAGTTCGTTGGTCTTAAAGGCGGCACTGGACTCAGACTTTGTCGAATCATTGTCGTTCAGTGCCACTTTTAAAGACACGGGACCCCAGCCAGAACTCCATCAGATGCATGCTGTTTTCCCCAGCCTCGGCACACCAGTATCGGGAAAGCGACATCGGTTGGCTTTCTGCCTTCCGTGCCGCTATTAAAGGCCCCAAAAAGAGCCCGCAAAGACAAAGGGGGGCGGCCTTACAGCTAAGCCATCGCCCTTCAATGAAAGGAATTCAGGAGCGATCCCGGGTCTACCCAAGGGCTACTGTTCTGACTGTTACACGGAGCTTCCGTGTCCAGGGACAGTCTATCCCCGCGACGGTTTCCTGGCGGCGAAAGCCCCCAGCTTCGGCTCCCTGCTTCTATGTACTGGGAAGAGGGTGAGGGGCTCGGCGGCCCGAGCCAACAGGGGCGCGCAGAGCCTTCCCACCCGGGGCTCCCCAACAGCTCTCCGGCGCGTAAAAACGCCCGCGGCGCAGGCGAGGCGAGGCGCGCCGGCGCCTTCATGCTTGCTTGCTCCGGACGGCCTTGGGGGCGGGCCCGAAGGGCAGGAGTGGCCGGGGAGGGGAGCTTCCGAGCGGGCCGCATCCGGTCTTGGCCCGGCCCCGGGGGGAGGTGCTCCGCGAGAGTCGGCCGGAGCGCAGCGAGCTGGAGTGTGCCGCACCGACCGAGCAGCCGGGCGCCATGGGGTGGTGGTGGTGAGGGGGAGGAGGAGGAGGAGGAGGCGGCGGTGCTGCTGCTGCTGCGGGGGCCCTGCGGGAGGCAACCAGCCAGCCGGCACGACCGCCACGCCGCGGAGGAGAAGGCAGCGGCGGCAGCAGCAAGCGCCGGCCCGACCGGTCGGCCCCTCGGCGCGCCTCGCCCCCCTGCTTCCCGCCACCGCCGCAGCCGCCCGCCGGAGCCCATGAGCCTCAACGAGCACTCCATGCAGGCGCTGTCCTGGCGGAAGCTCTACCTCAGCCGGGCCAAGCTGAAAGCCTCCAGCCGCACCTCGGCGCTGCTCTCCGGCTTCGCCATGGTGAGCGCCCCTGCCCTGCCTGCGGGCGGGGAAACCCGCGCTGGCTGCCCTCCCCCCGCCCCAGAGGGAACCCCCCCCCCGGGCTGGTTTGGGCGGCGCAGTGGGGGCCAGCCCCTGATCTCCCCCCGTCTGCTCTGCAATGCCGGCCTACCTCACAGGAGTGTTGTAAAGTCTCCTGTAGATGGCCGTGCAGAGATGCCGGCGCACAGGCAAACGGACAGGTTGGGTTTGCGCCGCAGGAAATGCAAGGGTGGAAGGAAGGAGCGCGACGGTGTGGACGCCCGCACTGACATTTTGGTCACTCGTTTGGCCCTATTGCTTCAGGGTCCGTCCTCCCCCCCCCCCCCCAGGGTTTTGCGCTCTCTAGTAGTCCCAGAGGGAGCAAAACACGTGTGGGAAAGGGAGGGGGGACCCAAAGCAATAGAGGAAAACGAGTAAAGGGAGGGGGGACCCAAAGCAATAGAGGAAAACGAGTGACCAAAATGTCAGTACAGAATTGGTCTCTGGTTCTGTGTCCCACCGTTTAGAGTGTTTGCTCATGGTTGGCCATGAGCAGATGCGGGTGGGCTTGGTTCCTATGGGTGCCGCTAGGACCACATTTAAGCCACCCGCAATCCTACTACGGGACCACCACCAGTGTTCCCTCTAAGCTGAGTCAGTGTGAGCTAGCACACAGTTTTTTAGCCTCTGGCTCACACATTTTTGTCTTAGCTCAGGAAAGATGGCTCCAGAGCAAACTCATTTATGCAGCAGCCAAATCACCTGCTGACAACTTTAACGCCAGTAACTCAGAAAGTAGAATTTTTGCTCACAGGACTCCACAGCTTAGAGGGAGCATTGACCACCACCACCCCAGCTTCATTCGGATAAGGAAATTGCTGCCCTTCAAAATGTTGTCACAGCCTTCTTTCCTCCTCTGTTTTGTTCTTTCAGCGACCTTTTGAGGTAGGGGGTTCGCAACCTCAAGATGGAGGATGGAGAGCCGTTCCCCTGCGGGGGGGAAAAGGCAAATTCGGCTTTCCCCAGACACTGTCCTGAAATCTCTAGGAATGTCCCATGCCTCAGATGAAAAAGCCCGGTTAGGGGAGGGAGCGCTTGGCTGGAGTTCACCCATCCATAGTGCCACGCTGACTTTTTCTCACCCTGCCCTCTGCAGGCGCCCCACCCATCGTAACAACGGGCATTTAGTTCAAAACAAGAATAAGTGTTCCTAATTGCTCAATGTACTTGGCTGGCACAGTGCGTTGTGTTGCTTTACCTTGTATGTGCAGTGCGGTGCATGGCCAGCAGGACTCCATAAACGTTAACAAGGCTAGGTCGGGATTTATGATTTATTGACTTCGTTTGTACCCCACCTTTCTCCCAGAGAGAGTGAGCTTGGTGTAGTGGTTAAGAGTGGCGAACTCTAATCTGGAGAACTGGGTTTCATTCCCCACTCCTCCACATGCAGCCAGCTGGGCGACCTTGGGCCAGTCACAAGTTCTCTCAGAGCTCTTCTCCCAGAGCTCTCTCAGCTCCACCTACCTCACAGGGTGTCTGTTGTGGGGAGAGGAAGGGAAGGGTAAGCCACTCTGGGTGAAGGGTGGGGTATAAATCCAACTCTTCTTCCCCAGTGAGTACCCAAAGCAGCTTACGTCAGTCTTTTCACCATTTAATCCTCCATTTAGAGATACTATAGCATCGGAAAAAGTGCGAAAAAGGGCAACTAAAATGATTAAGGGGACAGAACACCTTCCCTGTGAAGAAAGGTGAAAGAAGTCAGGGCTCTTCAGCTTGGAGAAACAATGATTGGGGGGTGACATGACAGAGAAAGGTTTACAGAATTATGCACGGGACAGAGCAGGTAGAGAAAGAAGTCCTTTTCTCCCTTCCTCACAAGACAAGAACTCGTGGGCACTCAGTGAAATTAAGGAGCAGTAGGCTTAGAACAGATCAAAGGAAGTCCTTCTTCACCCAAAGAGTGATTCACAGGTGGAATTCACTGCCACAGGAAGTGTGGTGGTGGCTACAAGCATAGCCAGCTTCAGCGGGGGAGTGGATAAATATACGATGCGGAGGTCCGTCAGTGGCTATTAGCCAAAAGGTACTGGATAGAACTGTCTGGGGCAGTGATGCTCTGTCTTCTTGGTGCTGGGGGGGTGACAGGGGGAGGGCTTCTGGAGTTCTGGCCCCACTGGTGGACCTCCTGAGGGCACCTGGTGTTTTTGGCCACCGTGTGACACAAGAGTGTTGAACTGGATGGGCCATTGGCCTGATCCAACATTGACTTCTTTTCTAATCCTCAACACAACCTTGTGAGTTACGTTAGGCTGATGGTGTGTGACTGGCCCTAGTGAGCTCCCATGGAAGAGTTGGGATTAGAACCTGGGTCTCCCCCAGGTCTGACCCTCTAGCTGCTACACACCATACTGGCTGTTAATTGAGGCACACATGCTTGGTTCATGCCTCAAGGGCAGCATGGTTTATCCCTGGCCTTGCATTCTTATGTTCTGTAGTATAAATGAACCTGGGAATAGCTGTCGCAACCTGGGAATGCCTGTCTGAACCTCTCACCTGCCCCCTGCTCCAGCTTGCCATAGGACACAGCATGGCATGTTCTTATGAGGATTGATTAGACAGATTCATGGTGGATAGGTGTATCAGTGGCTGCTAGCCATGGTGACTTAAGGGGAACCTCCACTGTCTGAGACAACATCAGGGGAAGGCCCTGTTGTTGGCCCTCCAGAGGAACTGGTTGGCCCCTGTGTGAGACAGGATGCTGGACTAGATGGACCCTCACTGGTCTGATCCAGCAGGGCTCTTCTGATATTCTTATCAGGGGAAGGCCTCAGCCTCTCTGCCCTGTTGTTGGCCTTCCAGAGGAACTGGTTGGCCCCTGTGTGAGACAGGATGCTGGACTAGATGGACCATCACTGGTCTGATCCAGCAGGGCTCTTCTGATGTTCTTATCAGGGGAAGGCCTCAGCCTCTCTGCCCTGTTGTTGGCCCTCCAGAGGAACTGGTTGGCCACTGTGTGAGACAGAAGGCTGGACTAGAGGGACCCTCACTGGTCTGATCCAGCAGGACTCTTTTGAGGTTCTTCTCAGGGGAAGGCCTCGGCCTCTATGACCCGTTGTTTTCCTTCCAGAGGAACTGGTTGGCCGCTGTGTGACAGCAAAGAAAACTGTAAATAACGCAGAGAAATCTATTTAAACACAAAATACAAAAAGCAAGAAATACAACCTAATATATAATAATACACTCCAGGTCTAAACCTTTACAAGCAATGTGTACTAATATACTATTATATGGGTAAAAAGACCAAAATCTATTACTCTGCAGGTACCTGCACCTACATTGCTTGTAAAGGTTTAGACCTTGCGTGTATTATTGTATATTATGTTGTATCTCTTGCTTTTTGTATTTTGTGTTTAAATAGATTTCTCTGCGTTATTTACAGTTTTCTTTGCTGTACTACTTCTTACTGTGCTTATCGCTTATGTATGTGGCCACTGTGTGAGACAGGATACTGGACTAGAGGGACCATTGGTTTGATCTAGCAGGACTCTTCTTAGGTTTGTATGTGAACTAACAAATCACACAAACTCTTGGCCTGGCTGTAGTGGCCATCTGCTGTACACCCTTTCCCCTGTTTTATTGGGACTACACAGGGTTAATATCTCAAGCTACAGTTCAGAACCCATGACCTGACCCTCAGTTTTGGAGTGTCTCTCATCCCCGCTGGTGAAAAGTGTAAGTGGTCAAGTTAGATGCCCCTCCTGTCCCTGCATAACTCACTTCTGAGCCACCCATAGGAGAATGAGGTAGCTGAAAGGGCTGAATTGTTTGACTCTGCAGTTGGTGGGTCACAGTTTGGAATGCTCCCCTGGATGATGGAGCCTCTCCCCCCCCCCCAAAAAAAAGAAAGCCAGAATTACAAGCGAAGGGGTGGAATAAGTTTTCTCCTCAGTGTGCTAGATTTCTGCTTGCATGGAGATTTGGGCAAAGGAACATTTAGAGCCGGAAACCGCCCCTTGCAGTCTGCGCTGGTGCCATCTGCTCTGCCACTTCATTCGCCTGCATGTGTACATCAGGCTTTACCGAGTTTGTAACAGGCTGTTGGTCACGTATCAACTCAGAATACATGAGCGCATGAAGCTGCCTCATACTGAAACAGACCCTCGGTCCACCAAGGCCTGTATTGCCTACTCAGGCTGGCAGCAGTTCTCCAGGGACTCAGGCAGAGGTCTTTCATGTCACCAACTGCCTGGTTCTTTCAACAGGAGATACTGGGGATTGAACCTGGGACCCTCCGCATTCCCGGCAGATGTTCACCCGTTAAGCCACAGCCCCTCCTGGCAAGGGACCAGGTGAAGTGTGTTGTTAATTAGAAGACCCGGCCATTGCAGCGGTGTCTGTAGGCCAGCCAGCCAGTTACAATTGTTCAGAGATAAGTAACTGCCAAAGGGATGTTGCAGCCGGGCCTGAATGCGAACACAGTCTGAAGGACGTCTGTTCTGTCCCGTAGTGTCAGGCCTTCTGGCATCGGTGGCTGCGGAAGTGCTCCGAGGTTGTGTCTCGCTAGGCTGTTTCTGGATCATCCCAACCTGATCGCAGTGCCACAGTTTTCGTGACAATTGTTACCACTTGCAGATTGTCATTTTTTAGGACACAAAAGCTTATAACTTGAATAAAACTTTGTTGGTCTTAAAGGTGCCACGGGACCCAAGCGTTGTTCTGTTGCTTCAGCGTGGCTCCCCACCGGCATCTACCATCTTTTAGGAGTTATTGTTGTTCTGCTCAGAATCTCGGTAGTGTGGGACCAGCGGGGCCGGTTCTCTGACCATCCCGCCCAAGCGACTGCTGGGGCAGCACAGTCAGGAGGGTTCTGGTAACACTCAGGGGCTGGTTTTTTCCTCAGCCTTTGGGTGGCATGGCAGGGGACTGGCGTTCTCTCTTGGGCCTCTGCCACCCCAACCAGGTCCAGACCAAGCCAGTGATGATGATGCAGGCCCAAGAGAGAAGGGAGGTATTTGCTAAAGGTGACAAAATACCTGGAACCGCCAGCCTATCATAAGGGTAGTTTTAGAAGAAGAAGAGGAGATTGGATTTATTCCTCGCCCTTCACTACCCAAAGGAGTCTCAGAGTGGCTTACAAACTCCTTCCCCTTCCCCTCCCCACGACAGACACCCTGTGTGGTAGGTGGGGCTGAGAGAGCTCTCTGGAGAACAGCCCTTGAGAGAACAGCTCTGAGAGAACTTGTGACTGACCCAAGGTCACCCAGCTGGCTGCAAGGAGGAGTGGGGAATCAAACCCGGTTCTCTCAGATTAGAGCCCGCGCTCCTAACCACTACACCATACTGTCTGAAAGCGGTGGTTCTCAGCCAGTGGTCTGCACTAGTAGTCAAGATGGGATGTGTGGTTTTCATAATGATCATCACAATTACACTCTCTCAATCCCTTTTAGTTGTCTGTAGAAAGTGCCATCAAGTCTCAGCTGACTTACGGAGACCCTGTCGGGTTTTCAAGGTGAGAGACAAACAGAGGTAGTTTGCCCTTGCCTGCCTCTGTGAAGGACCCTGGACTCCCTCGGAACTCTCCCATCCAAATACCAACCCGGGCTGACCCTGCTTAGCTTCCGAGATCCGGTGAGATTGGGCTAGCCTCGACTATCCAGGTCAGGGCCTCCCTTTTGGCATAGGAAATATAATTTATTCCCAACAATATTACTGCATTTTTACATCCTTTAAAACTTATCAGAAATCATAAATATAATAACAGAATGCCTGTATATGCATAAGAAGAAGAGACTGGATTTATACCCCACCCTTCACTACCCAAAGGAGTCTCAGAGCAGTTTACAATCCCTTTCCCTTCCCCTCCCCACAACAGACACCCGCAGTGTTCCCTCTAAGCTGAGTTAGTGTGAGCTAGCTCAGTTTTTAAGTCTCCGGCTCACACATTTTTGTCTTAGCTCAGGAAGGATGGCTCCAGAGCAAACTAATCTATGCAGTTGCCATATGGCTTGCTCACAACTTTAATGCCAGTAGCTCACAAAGTAGAATTTTTGCTCACAAAACTCCACAGCTTAGAGGGAGCATTGTGAGGTAGGTGGGGCTGAGAGAGCTCTCTCGAGAACAGCCCTTGAGAGAACAGCTCTGAGAGAACTTGTGACTGACCCAAGGTCACACCAGCAGCTGCATGTGGAGGAGTGGGGAAATCAAACCCGGTTCTCCCAGATTAGACTCCGCGCTCCTAACCACTACATCAAACTGACTCTCGGTGCCCTCCTCTGGACATGGGGACTGTTTGTGTCTCTCCTGGTGGGACCCAGGGTCCGTGGTAGTGATTGATGGGCTGTACCATGTGAAATTCTGAAAACAGGCTCAGAAAACATTTGTCCATGTGATTCACCGCATGGAAATCTTGCACTGAGACATCGCAGAGACCTCCCAGGTAAGTGCGTACAAGGCAGAACGAAGCTCAGGCTCCTGAGCTGCTCTGGAGAAAGGCCAGTATAGAAATATTGTAAATACATAAATACGACTTAACGGTGTCTACTGGAGCAAAGTTTGAGTCTGCTGGCGCCTTTAAGATCAACAAAGTTTAATTCTGCACACGAAAGCTTATACCCAGAATTAAACTTTGCTGGTCTTTAAAGGTGCCACTGGACTCACACTTTGTTCTAGTGCTACTGGGGTCGGTCGTGTTTCAGCAGGAGCTTTGCATCAAAGGGCCTTTGGAGTGCGGTGATTTCTGGATGCAGAGTAGCCATTTTCCAGTGGGACGGTTGAGATCCTCAGGTGAGCTGTGGCTGAGACATATGGCTGAGATATACGAGGGCGAGAACTGGCGAAGGGGAAGGGAGCAAGACCTCTACCGTAACTAGTTAAGCGTGGCTCCCGTGTCGCAGACGGCTGATCTGGAAAGATAACTTTCCAGTATTGCACCAAGTGCTTCAGGCGCATCATCTCTGGGATCTTTGTGATGCATGGGTGGGCTGCGTTGTTCGGCCCCTTATCATCAGGATTTGCCTAAGGGCTCCCCAACAAGCACATAGCTGATGTCTTTCACATGCTGCTTTTTCCGCAGAGCGCATTCTGGTCCAGGTCCCGTTTAGCCTTTGGGTCGGAGTTCTTGCTGGAGGTTAAGGCTGCCTGGAAAGGATTCCAGAAGGGGTAACCATGTGGCAGCTCCCCCCCCCCTCCCCCCGCCAGTCTGAGGAGGCTGGGATTGGATCTCCCCCCCCCCCCCGGGGTATCCGGCGTGTGGTTAGGAAGCAAAACAGAGAAAACCAGGACGAATGGCTTCTTCAAGGAACTCTGGCACACGCCGGTTAGATCAGAAACAGTGCCTGGCTGTGTTCCATCTGAGTCGGCTGTGCAGCCGGAGTTCTGTGCAAATTTAAAATTTGGGGCTACGTTTTTGGAGGGAGAGATGATATTGTTGTAACACTGAGGTACAGCAATCCGTGGCGACTGAATTATCCTATGTAGTGACGACAAAGCATTTGTGAATTGATTTTTAGTGCAATATCTACAGTGTATTGATGCGGTCCGTGTCTCTTTTTCTAATCCAGGTAGGGCTGCAAATGGTAGAGACCTCCCCTAATAGAGCTTCCCCTTTGGTCCCTTCCAACAGCTTTATCACTGTATGCTAAAGTCTTATAGTAGGGGTTCGCAGTATGGTGCCCATGGGAGAGCCAGTTTGGTGTAGTGGTTAAGTGTGTGGACTCTAATCTGGAAGAACCGGGTTCGATTCCTCACACATCCACATGCAGCTGCTGGGTGACCTTGGGTCAGTCACAAGTTCTCTCAGAGCTGTTCTCTCAGGAGCAGTTCTCTCAGAGCCCTCTCAGCCCCACCTACCTCCCAGGGTGTCTGTTGTGGGGAGGGGAAGCGGGGAAGGGAAAGGAAATTGTAAGCTGCTCTGAGACTTTGAGTGAAGGGTGGGGTATAAATCCAATCTCTTCTCTTCTTTTTCTTCATTGATGCCTTTTCTGGCACCCACCAAGTGTTTTTGGGAAGCAGAAGAGTAAAATGGGTCTTTTGTCCAGCTAGGCTTCTGATTGGCCAATGGAGATTTTATTGGCTGTGCAGATTTTTTTTAAATGTCCCTTTGGCAGCAGCTGCCACCACAGCACAAAGATCTTCCCTTTGTGACAGATGATAAGCTTTGGCAGCCATTTTATGTTTGGCTCCGCCTCTTGCGGCAGCCATTTCGCATACATTAGAATGTTTTTATATTAATAGTATGCTTAATATGTATGTCGCACAAGCCTTGCTCCACTGTTAACAGACGTCATCACCACCCTTTCATTCAGATTATTCTTTGACCTCGGCTTTCGCACCTGTCTGCTGGTGAGAATCCTAGTCTGCCTTGTCCTAAGGCCGACTGAGATCCTGAGTTTTAATTCAGTCTGCTCTGAAAAGTGTAGCAGGCTCATTGCACTGATGGGTTTAAGAGTGAGATGCTGGAATTCTTCCTGACAGCTGCTCGTCTTTGTCTGCTGCCTCCCAAAAAGAGTCTTGCCGGTTCTCCTGGGTTGTGTTCTCTGCTCTTGAGCGACAAGGCTGTTTTGCAGGGAACGGAAGTGCCGTATTGAAAAACGCAGCCTCTGGGTGCAGATCCGGGCTGCTCTCTCTCGGTCACCGGAAAGTCAGCCCTCCTGTGGCTAAAACAGGTTGTGGGTTTGGGGAGGAAGCGGAGCTCTGCTTGATTGATGGGTGGCTGTGCTAGAGTGGATGGAGCAGCACGTGACAACCCCGGCGCTCAGTGTTTGAATGGCACAGCTGCACAGCCCCTGGGGAGTTGAGCATCAGGGCAGTTTCCAGGCTGTGAGAGAGTTTTTAAAGGCCAGGGAATCTCCAGCAAGAGTCGGTTTGCCGCTGACTTTGTTCCCTTCTGAAGCACTGTTCAGGCCGATTCGGCGGGGGGGGGGGGGGTGTCTCCATAAATGTTTGTACCCAGGTCCATGCCCGGAGGCAAGTCCCATGGTTCTGAAGGGGAAGATGCTTCCAGGGGTCCCTGATTCGGTGAGCTGTTTGGTCCTTTCCTTTCTCTGGCTGCGCACCCCACGTGGGTCTGGACCTGCATGAGCGTGGCCTTGCAGTAATGCCAGACTATAAAAGCCCCAGAAGCTGCATCATGGCCAGAGGAGTCTTGCTGGAGCCGACTAGGCTCCCGTTTGCCACAGTTACCAGCCAGATGCGGGACATAAAAGCCAAGTGCCCCCCCCCCCTTTGTGGTTGTTCATAAGAGCATCAGAGAAGCCAGTGCTGGACCAGCCCAGTGGCCCATCCAGTCCAACACTCTGTGTCACACAGTGGCCAAAAACACCAGGGGCCCTCAGGAGGTCCACCACCAGGGCCAGAACTCCAGAAGCCCTCCCACTGTTGCCCCCCCCCCATCAAGCACCAAGAATACAGAGCATCACTTGCCCCAGACTGAGAGTTCCTATCTATACCTTGTGGCTTATAGCCACCTCTGCTCCATATGTTTATCCAATCCCCTCTTGAAGCTGTCCATGCTTATAGCTGCCACCACCTCCTGTGGCAGTGAATCCCACGTGTTAATCACTCTTTGGGTGAAGAAGTACTCCCTTTTATCCGTTCTAACCCGACTGCTCGGCAATTTCATGGAGTGCCCACGAGTTCTTGTCTTGTGAGAAAGGGAGAAAAGCACTTCTTTCTCTACCTGCTCTATCCCATGCATAATCTTATAAACCACGGTCATGTCACCCCTCAGCCGTTGTTTCTCCAAGCTAAAGAGCCCCAAGCGTTTCAACCTTTCTTCATCGGGAAAGTGTTCCAACCCTTTCATCATTCTAGTTGCCCTTTTCTGCACTTTTTTCAATGCTATAATATCTTTTTTTGAGGTTTTTCTACAGCTGCTGTTTGGAAGGTCACTGCCTCTGAACATGGAGGCTCGCTTTAGTCACTCGTGGCTAATCGCCGCTGCTTTTTTCTCCTACTTGGATTTTTTAAAGTCCTGTGTAGAAATCACATAAGATCCAGCCTCTCACGACCTCCCGTGTCAGTGAATCCCACAGGTTTACTTGTGTGTAAAGAAGAAGGGCTTTCTTCCGTCTGGCCAGAATCTATAAGCCCACCAACTTTGTTGAATTCCCTTGAAATCTAGTCTTTGATGTGGGGTTGCCAACCTCCAGGTTTCACCTGACTAAATCTCCCGCTCTTACAGTTGCTCTCTGGATGGCTGCTAGATGGAGAAAATGGCTGCTTTGGCGGGTGGACTCTGTAGCACTGTACCCTGTACTCTGTAGCACTGTACCTTTCCAGACTCTACCTCTTTTTTTTTGGTGTCCGTCCTCTTGTGGGCTCTTTTTAAAAAAACTGATGAAAACGTCCTCTTTTGGGGTTAGGAATATTCCTAGTTAGTAGCAGTGATCACAGCTGAAATAGCAGGGGGTATTTAAAAGGAGATAGGTCACAGTGATCACTTGTTTGAAGTAGCCAGTCCGGAAATACCCCCCTTTATTGCTTTTCAACATATGGTAACCCTACCTGGGGGCAATCGTTTGCATAGCAGAGGACAAAAGGCCCTGCATACCGATTGAAGCCAGGTCATTTGGCTGCTGAATGACTTGATCTCTCGGTTCCCAGGCTACACTTAATGTCTAATACTTGCAGGATTGTTTTAGTTAGTTGTCTGCCTTTTAACAAGGGTTGCCAGCTCTGGGTGGGGAAATTCCGCCTAGTGGCTTGGCCTGCCTGAGGAGGTCGCGAAGGCTCTCCACAAACTGTGCAAAAACTGAAGGAGCAAAGTTTGAGTCGGGGGCACCTTTAAGACCACTACGCCCAGGGAAATGCTGATCACCACTTTGGGGTCAGGAAGCAGTTTTTCTCCAGGCCAGTTTGGCCCAGAGATCCTGGAGGTTTTTTTGTCATCTTCTGGGCACGGAGCAGGGATTACTGGGAGTGGGGGGGGGGGAGAGCCAATTTGGTGTAGTGGTTAAGTGCGCAGACTCTAATCTGGGAGAACCGGGTTTGATTCCCCACTTCTCCACATGCAGCCAGCTGGGGGACCTTGGTTCAGTCACCGTTCTCCCAGAGCTGTTCTCTCAAGAGCTCGTTCTCAAAAGAGCTCTCTCAGCCCCACCTCCCTCGCAGGGTGTCTGTTGCGGGGAGAGGAAGGGAAAGGAGATTGTAAGCCACTCTGAGACTCCAAGTGAGTGAAGAGTGGGATATAAATCCAATCTCTTTTCTTCTTCTTCTTCTTGGAGGTCCCTTCCAACTATATGATTTTATAAAAGTTTAATTCTGGGTACAAGCTTTTGGGTGCATACACACTTCAAAGAATTAAATTCAACTTTGTCGGTCTTAAAGGTCCCCCTGGACTCCAACTTTGTTCTGTTGCTTCAGACCAACACTGCGACCCCGCCTGAATCTATGCAAAACAGTAATTCAAGATGGCTTTTCTATGCAAGCAATAAGATTGCACTGTACAAAATGCCCCACAAAGTTACTTGGATAAATTATTGGGGACTGTGGTCTGTTCTACTGTGTGCAGTTTGCTGTGGGTTGGATCCTGATGCATAATTTTGCATCAGTGAATGTGTCATGTTAACGATCCGTGCTTCACTTCAGTTCTGTTTCTTAGACTTCTGGTTGGTTCTACAACCGAAATCCTATTGCCTTGTTCACAGAATCATAAGAGTTGCAAGGGACCTCCCGGGTCATCTAGTCCAACCCCTGCACAATGCAGGAAATTCACAAATACCTCCCCCCCACACACCCCCAGTGACTCCTGCTCCATGCCTAGAGGATGGCAAAAAAACCCTCCAGGATCTCCAGCCAAACTGGCCTAGAGAAAAATTGCTTCCTTTTTTTTCTATATTATATAACATTTTGTTCTATTTGTATAATCTTGTTTTTATCTTGTATTGGCGGTTTCCCACCACATCTGAAGCATAACACATTTTCCACTTTATCCAAAATAGTAATACTTATATCTATGTTTACATTTCTGGTAACGGTCATATACCTTAAAAATACTTATATACTAATTCTTACTTTCTATATTCTTATATAATTCTAAAATAAAAAACAACTTCATTATCTAATTATCCTTAATACCTTCACATATTCTAATTCTATTGCTTTATGTTATTATAACCATGTATAAATGTAATTTTTCATGTCCCAGTATTTTTCAACATATTCTTTCAAATCTTTCCAATCTTCTAAAAAGGTCTCTGAGTACAGGTCATTTAACTTTCTAGTCCATTTATCCATTTCAGCCATATATAACAATTTTTTCAACCATTCCCACACATCTGGTATTTTTTCATTTTTCCAATTTTGTGCATACACCATTCTTGCTGTTGTTATCATATACCATATTATTGTCCTTTTCTTTACATTTATCTCTTCTAATTTAAGTCCAAGCAATAACATTTCAGGCAACTTCTTAAATGTACATTTCAAAAATTTTTCCATTTCTGCATGTATTATAGACCAATAAGTCTTTGCTTTATCACAAGTCCACCACATATGATAAAAAGAACCTTCTTTCTTTTTACATTTCCAACACTTGTTAGACATATTCTGATTAATATTTGCAATTTTTTTAGGTGTCATATACCATCTGTACATCATTTTAAAACAATTTTCTTTTAAATTATAACATGTAGATATACCCGTAGCATTTTTCCATAAAAATTCCCAAGATTCCATTTCAATGTCTTTGTTAAAGTTTATCGCCCATTTTACCATTTGTTCTTTTACCATTTCATCAGCGTTAAACCATTTTAACAAAATTTTATACATTTTAGAGAGAGAGAAATTGCTTCCTGACCCCAAAGTGGCGATCAGCATTCCCCTGGGTGTGTAAGAAAGGGCCGCGAGAACCATCCTGTGGATTCCATTGACTGACTCTGTGTCACCCGCCTTCAATCCCAGGGAGAAAGGGGGACTATGTCATGTAAATAAATGAAAGAAATTCCTGGAGGTTTGGGGTCAGATCCTGGGGAGGGCAGAGAATGGGGAGCTCAGTGGAGATGGCGCTCCTCAGGGTTCACCCTCTGAAGTTGCCGTTTCCTCGGGGGGGGGGGGGGGGGGGGGAGGTGACCTCTGTAATCTGGAGATCCGCAGTGATTGGGGAGAGCTGCACGTCCCACCGGGAGGCTGGTAGCCCTTCTTTTAACTGGTAGACAAATCAGTGGCTCGAATAAATTTACATCCAAACCCGGCTGCATCCCTGCCTGCTTCAAATGTTGAAAGGGTGTGTGTGAAGGAAGTTGCTGATAGGAGAAAATACATTTTTCCCCACTTCCTGTTTATCATAACACAACCAGTGCTTAGCAGCGGACCCTCCTGTGCTCTGGCTCCCCAGCGAAAATCTGCCTTTGCTAATGAACCCGCTGCCGCTTTCCCAGATTGGTCTGCTAATTAATTCTTGTGAAGCTCAAGTAGCCTTGATCTCCATTCCAGCCAAATCTGAAGCCCCCCGCCCCCTTCATCTTGGAGTGGTTTCCCCTGCCGGCCTTCATTGGCCTAAGCACTTTGGCAGCTATTGCGACCATCAAGTGACCCAACTTTTGGAAACTAATCTGCTCCTGTTTTTCTGAAACAAGTTGTGCATTCCCATGCAAGTCAGACGAAATGCCGGAAACCTCCGCTTCCACTTGGGGAGATTCCGATTCCTTCTGTCCTTTTTGCCGGCAGCCAATTGTCCTTGTGGCTGGGAGACCCTTTCCTTGGATCTCAGTCAGCAGGTGTTCGGCCACTGCATCAGAACTGACCGGCATCCAGCTAAGCGACCCTGGCTTTGTTCCGAGGCCCAAGTGAGTGCCTCTTTGCAAGAGTTCTCAGAATTTGGTGTGGTCTCCTTCCTGCCCCCTTAGCTGGAGCCGCTGGTTGGGAGACTGAGAGGTGCCAGTTGATTGTTGAATTCGGCATTGTTTTTGCAGGAAGTGAGCTAGATTTCTTGCCAACCATTGGCCGGAGTTCCTTTCTCCCTTCAGAGGAAAAGTTGTTTGCTGTTTTGTAACCTTGCTATTTTGTAACCTTGACTGTTTGTTAATTTGGTTTGGAACAGAGAGGGTGGACTCCTTAGCATGAAAGATAGGGGTGGAATTGCTTAATTGCTTAATTGCAATTGTTTAATTGCAATCCCCCCCCCAGAAAGGTGTTAGGCAACTCAGAGGCCTGAGCCAATGGAACAGGCAGCAGCTGGCTGGTTCAGCCAAAGATTCTCCGGTTGACACTGGGCGGGTTACTCAGTGCCTCGAATGCAAATTAGATTTCTACCCCAAGAAAAGCAGAATTGGCCAGGGATCCTGGAGATTTTTCACCTCCCTCTGTGCATAGATCCAGCATCACTGGAGGAATTGGTGGGTAGTTGTGAATTTCCTTCATTGTGCTGGACTAGATAACCATTGAGGTCCCTTCCAGCTCTATGGTTTCTATGTTTCTAAGAATTCTGAAACTCTGCAATTGACGTTTGTACCCTGTACTCTGTAATTGACGTTTGTATCCTAGCAGCAAAAGCAGATTCTTTTGGGGCTAATTATGGGAAGGGCCACAGAGGCCTCGAGAGCCCTGGAGCATTTTACCCTTGGAAATCTTGCTCAGTCCTTCTCCTGTTTCAGCTTCTGAGGTCTCCTCAGGAGCAGTTCACAGATTTCCATCTGAGGAGCCCTTATGAATGGGAGAGCAGGGTTTTTTCCCTTTCATTTTAAAACCGAAAGCCAGGAATCCCGGCATGCTGTCCTTCATTCCTGAGATGATTTCACCGCTTGCCTCCTGAGCTTGTGGAATGCATCCTGCCGGGGGGGGGGGGGGGGGCAGGGGGGGGCAACAGGTTAAATGTCCTGGGTGGGGAACAGCTGTTCACCAAAGGTAATAACCTTTCTACACTTCTGAACCTTGAGACTGTTTTTCTGTTGAAGAAGAAGAGATTGGATTTATACCCCGCCCTTCACTCAGAAGTCTCAGAGCAGTTTACAGACTCCTTTCCCTTCCCCTCCCCACAGCAGACACCCTGGGAGGCAGGTGGGGCTGAGAGAGCTCTGACAGAAACTGCTCTTTTTCACGAACAGCTCTGACAGAACTGCGGCTTGCCCAAGGTCATCCAGCAACTGCAAGTGGAGGAGTGGAGAATCAAACCAGGTTCTCCCAGATTAGAGTCCGCGCATATCACCATTACACCGAACTGGCTCTCTTTCACATCACCGGCCGCTACCTGATCCTTTTAACTGGAGTTGCCGGAGGACTGAACGTGGGAGCTTCTGCATGCCAAGCAGAACCCACACCTGTGTGTGTTTTTGTGCAAAGAAGCCCCAGACAGAAATAGCTTCTGAGTCCCCTCTGATGCAGTTCTTAGTTTTCCTGCAGTCTCATACAAATTGCCTTTTTCTCCCCCACTCTAATGAGAAATCAGCAATTGGCACGCGGCACCATCCTATAGAGTACTGCTGTGCCGCAGGAGAACAGCTAATGTGGAAGGGTATATGCCTCTAATTAAGGCATGGGATTAATTCCAGCCGCCTCTCACTGAGTGGGCTAGTCGCTGCATCTCTGCATGGAGCCCTTCTTCGGCCCTCCTTTCCCTCTGCTGGGGGGGGGGGCTCATTTTGCGGCCTGGCTTCGTCTCCCGTGATGAGAAAGATTCGGTGATTCCTCATGCAGAGTCACAACAGAAGAACTCCACAGAGGAGGGGAGAGGTGTGGGTTAGTCGTGGAACATCTGCTTGGCATGCAGAAGGTCCCATGTTCAGTCCTCCGGCATCTCCAGTTAAAAGGATCAGATAGTGGCCGGTGATGGGACCGACCTCCCCCCTGAGACCCTGGAGAGCTGCTGCCAGTCTGAGTAGACAATACTGACCTCGATGGACCAAGGGTCTGATTCAGTATCGGGCAGCTTCGTGTGTTAGCCTCTGCTGGCATGCAGAAGGTCCCAGGTTCAGTCCCCAACATCTCCAGTTAAAAAGGCCCAGGCAACTCTTAAGAACACCTGTCTTTCCTGGAGGAAAACAAATCTATCAAGGTTATGTGATATTACAGCCAGTGGATTTTTAAAAGATAAGGTTTAGTTAGAAGCAACAAGTTCCATCGAAGTCCCCTGGTTTGAATACTTCCAGTTTAAGACATCTGACCGCATGTTAGGCAGCCCTAACATGCAACATATTTTTAAGAGGAGATGTACAGATTTCAACAAAATCCTACTATAGAGAAATAGACCAAAGAAAGGACATATCTCCATTTTATGTAGGCTGTTGTATCAAGAGCTCTGGAATAAGAAACCGATTAAGATGGCAACGAAACAGCAACGTTAATCTCTTGGAGGCTCAACGGACTAAAATATGGTCCTCTAAAGCCCAGCTTACACATGCAATAAACAGGAGACTGCAATTTTGCAAGGTTTTACATAGATGGTATATAACCCCACTGAAGTTACACCATATTTCTTCTACATACGATCCACACTGTTGGAGGGGTCGTAACCAAAGAGGACTTGTTTACATTGCTGGTGGGGGTATCCCTGATCTACCAAATATCGGAAAGACAAGGAAGAAGGCCCGTTGTGGGAATAAATACAGTAGGTTCTAGAAAGAGGCTATGGGAAGGGGCTGCAGTGCATGTTGGGGCAACAGTCTTTATATGTCCTTTTGGTATTGATGGTTGTATAGTTGGTTGGGTCAAGATATTGTGCTGCTAATGGTCGTTGTTACATGTGGCAGTGTTCGGCTTTTGCATAGAAGTGTATAAAGTTAGCGTGAAATCAGTCATTATTGTTTTTAATTATTTGTCTACACTTTGGTGTGGTACATGGAGAATGTGAAGTGTGACATCCTCATTGTGTTGGTCTCTGGACAACCCAGGGTGTAGCTGGCCAGGAGGTATAGAGGATTCTGTCATCTGAACTGCAGTATTTCTCTGTAAACAATGTTTTTGGATATAAGCCAGTTTGGTGTAGTGGTTAAGTGTGCGGACTCTAATATGGGAGAACCGGGTTTGATTCCTCCACTTGCACCTGCTGGATGACCTTGGGCAAGCCATAGTTCTGTCAGAGCTGTTCTCTCAAGCGCAGTCCTCAAGAGTGCTCTCTCGGCCCCACCTACCTCACAGGGTGTCTGTTGTGGGGAGGGGAAGGGAAAGGAGATTTTAAACTGCTCTGAGACTCCGAGTGAAGGGCAGGGTATAAATCCAATCTCCTCTTCTTCTACTTCTTCTATAATGGCAACCTCATTAGACCTTGGAGCATTATATCTCCTTTGGTCATTTTTGCGGTCTTGGACAATGGCCATGAATGTGAGCATACCAAATGCTCTCTTCCTCAGCCTTATAAAGCACCTTACAGGCAAAGGGGTTATTATTTGCCGTGAATGTACTTGAGGTTTGCAGTAGATGTGCACTGCACCCACGGTTTTGTTGCATTTGCAGTCTTCGGCTGCCGCCTCATCAGGATCACGACCGTAAAGCTGTGCATATTTCCGTTGTTTGCCGTTTTCAGGGGGCAGTGCTCCTGCGCAGTGCTAGATGGATTCATTGATTCTAAAGCAGGAAGGGTAGGAACCTGGTGGAGGAGCCATTTGGGCTCCCATTGATGCAAACCCAAGGGAGCTATTAATTGACTGTATGTTAACCGAGAAGTTTGCTGAAAGTTCCTGGTGAAATGTCAGAAGTTGTTCAGTTAATGGGGGAACGAACGTGAGTGAGGTCTAATCTGACTACTCCTTTGGAGCAACGATACGAGAACTTTCCATCGGGGAGCTTCACGTGTCCATGTGAGGCTGCATGATGCATCTGGGCGTGTATTACTGTGCTGAGCTTCCAAATTGGGGTGCCCACCAAAATTAAAATGACTCATCCATCACTCAGGGCATGGGCTCCTCTGAGGATGGGCAGTTCTTATTTTTGCGCACCTTGTTTCTGTTTCATAGATTAGCGTGTTAGTATCCCACCTTTCCATCCAATACACCATTATCAGAGGGGTCCTGACTCAACAGCAGAGCATCGGCTTGGGGTGCAGAAGGTCCCGGGTTCGATCCCTGACATCTCCAGTTAAGAGAACCAGGCAGTAGGTGATGTGGAAAGACCTCTGCCTGAGCCCCTGGAGAGCTCCCAGTCTGAGTATACAACACTGACCAACGGTTTGATTCTGTACAAGGACCAACGGTTTGATTCTGTACAAATCAGCTTCATGTGTTCATCACAGCAGTGAACAATCCCAGTGCACACAGAACAGCGCAGCCTTGAGATAACAAAATAGCAATGCTTAAAGCATATAATTCCGAAAAGATTAATATGTTTTAAAAAACGCAACCAAGAGCATAAGACAACATGCAAAATTTGCAAAAACATGATGATCCTAACTACATAAGCCATGGGTGCTGCTATCAAAAAGGCCCTGCTCCTTAGGATGCCAGCCTCACCTGTGCCACAGAGGGCACCAGGGCACGGCCTCCCTGGAAAATCTCAGTGCCCAGGGAAGGCTATTGAGAGTACCTCCTCTTGTGAAAGTAATCTGCTCCAAACTTACCTCAGTCTTTAGAATCCAGAATAGCATTGTGAATGTCGCCCAGAAACTGATTTGCAGCCTGCACATTTCACCTGGAGGTGGCCTTCTTTCAGATCAGAGGCAAGCACTTGGCACACATTGGCAATAGATCAGTTGAAGCTTCCAGTCTGTGCCCCCCTCCTTGTGTGTGTGTGTCTGTCTGCACCTGGAAGTCACGTTGACCTCTGGTGACTGACCCCTACTGGGGGCTTGGAGGATATCCAGAGAGGTGGCTGAATAAAGCCTGCCTCTGTCCTCCCGACTTGGTATTCCACAGAAGTCTCCCATCCAAGTACTAACCACAGTCGACCCTGCTTAGCTTCTGAGAGCTGAGGAGATAGGGCTTGCCGGGGCTATCCAGGTCAGGGCTGGCCCCTCATTTTTGATTAAAAATGCCTCAGGTAGTAAAGGCACATAAAACTCTTAGTTCAACAGCCCTGTAAAGAGTCCTGACAATTTCTGGAGGAGAAGAATGTGCTTCCTAAGAACATTGTCAGCTCTTCTTGGAATTCCAAATATTCTGCCTTTGCTCTTGAATGAGCGCTTGCATGCGTATGTTTAAAGTGACATCATCAAGTCGCAGTCAACTTATGATGACCTCGTAGGGTTTTCAAGGCGAGTGAGAAGCAGAGGTGGTTGGGCCAGGGCCTTCCTCTGCAGAGTTTTCCTTGGCAGTCTCCCATCAAAGTACTGACCCTGCTTAGATCCTGAGATCTGATGAGTCTGGGCTACAGTATACCATTGGGATTCCAAATATTTTTTCCTTCGCTTTCAAACGAGTGCTTATCCTGCTGAAAACTGTTGTTCAGAAAACTTTTCTGAACAGACTGCAGTGGGAAAGAGGGAATTCAGAACTTTGATATGAACACCTTTGGGAGAAGCTGGGACGGGGAGGGGGTTAAGGTGTTGACCTCTCAAAGTTGGCTTATGCCACGTTTGTGCGTGGAAAGCATTTCCACCCACGGCAAGATACAATACCCCACAGCGCGCGCTCTCTCTCTCTCCCCCCTATCTACTACCTACCTATCTGGTAGTTTGTCAGCTTCCTAGAGAACACTGTATTGAACGAGCAACTGGAATGGATTGTGTAGATCTGCAGAATGCTTTACAATGTCCAGCTCTGATCAGGTGGTTTATGTCCGTGTGACAAATTATATGTGGGTGAAACAAAAAGGAAACTTATGGTATGTATTGGAGAACAGAAATATCTTCCATTTTAAGAGTGCATCACTGGTACAGCATTTTTAGAACAGAATCATGCCCCAAATGATTTCTTCTTTCGGGCTATTTTTATACCTGAGAGCCAGAATGATATGGTCCTTCTTCAAAAGGAAGCTGAGTATATTCTTGACACCTGGGTTAAATGAACACATTCCCTGGCTGGCTTTGACATCAATAAATGCCGTATGAGAACAGAACTCCCCCCCCCCCCCCCCAAAAAAAGTTGGTTGAGTTGGGCATTGTTTCTTTTATATTCCAGCTTCAGTATAGATTTTGGGTTGTGAAGGGTTTGTTTATTCATTCTACTAAATAATTTTTGAAATTAATAGCTTTGGAGCTCTCTCGTTTCTACATGCCGGCAATAATTGTTATAACGTTATTCGAAGTTCCTAGCAGTGTTTTGTTGGTTCTTGATAATTAAGTGTTCTTTGTACACACGAAGTTCTATTTTTAAAAACATGTTTTTATCATTGTTTTAGGGTGGGGTTTTTTTTACAAATAATTAAGAGAAATGGTCAAAAGATATTAATTTTTTCCCCTTTTTTCATTTTTTGACAAATGCGTTGATGCCCCTGAGGAAGTTTAACGTGAAATGCATAGGGGTTATTAACATATTGGAATTATTACTTTCCTCCTTCTGCACCATTGTTTTATCTTCATCTCTTTGCCCCATCTTGGAATATAAGCAGAGCCTTGCTAGGCCAGCTCCCCAAAATAATAATAATAATAATAATAATCCTTCTATAGTGTTTGGGCTGTTGCCAACCTCCAGGTGGGGCCTGAAGATCTCCTGGAATTACAACTGATTTACAGACAACATAGATCAGTTCCCCTGGAGAAAATGGCTGCTCTGGAGGGTAGACTCTACAGCATTATACCCACTGAGGTCTTTCTCCTTCCCAGACTCCACCTTTCACAGAAAAAGAAGAAGAAGAGATTAGATTTATACCCCGCCCTTCACTCACTTAAGAGTCTCAGAGTGGCTTACAAACTCCTTTCCCTTCCCCTCCCCACAACAGACACCCTGTGAGGTAGGTGGGGCTGAGAGAACTCTTTCCCAAGCTGTCCTTGAGAGAACAGCTGGTCCAGAGCTATGGCTTGCCCAAGGTCATCCAGCCAGGTGCAAGTGGAGGAGTGGGGAATCAAACCCGGTTCTCCCAGATTAGAGTCCACGCACTTAACCACTACACCAAACTGGCACAGGTTACACCCCCAAATTTCCAGGAATTTTTCCAACTTGGAGGTGGAACCCCTACCTAGCATCCTGTTTCCACCGGTGGTCAGCCTGCATAGCAAGGCTTTTACGCCTGGCTCCTTTTGTTTAACCCCCGTTTGCTGTCTCCGCGCATGGAAGTTCTGCTTCTCTTTCATTGCTCTTGGCAGTCCTATCCCCCGTGACCTTTTCCCCCTCCCTCCTTTCCCCATTCCAGGTGGCCATGGTGGAAGTCCAGTTAGATGCTGACCACGACTACCCAAAAGGGCTCTTGATTGCGTTCAGCGCCTGCACGACAGTCCTGGTGGCTGTCCACCTCTTCGCCCTCATGATCAGCACCTGCATCCTCCCCAACATCGAGGCTGTCAGCAACGTGCACAACCTGAACTCAGTCAAGGAGTCGCCCCACGAGCGCATGCACCGGCACATTGAGCTGGCCTGGGCCTTCTCCACAGTCATCGGGACTCTGCTCTTCCTGGCCGAGGTAGTCCTCCTCTGCTGGGTCAAGTTCCTCCCACTGAAGAAGAAGCCCACCGGCGAGGTCACTGAGGCCAGCAATTCCAGCATCACCCCTGGGGAGGCGGCCGCCATCGCCTCCACTACCATCATGGTGCCCTTCGGGCTGGTCTTTATCGTCTTTGCAGTCCACTTCTACAGGTCCCTGGTGAGCCACAAGACGGACCGGCAGTTCCAAGAACTGAATGAACTGGCCGAATTTGCCCGGCTTCAAGATCAGCTGGACCACAGAGGCGACGCCCTCCCGCCTCCCGGCAGCCATTTTGCATAAATAGCTATCCATTTAAAAAAAAAAAAAAAGCAATTATTTGTATCTTATTCTCTTGACTTGCCCGTGCATGAACTTGGCTAGACTCTGATGATTTGTTTGGAAAGAGAGTGTAGAAGTACTGTCTTTTAACTTTTTAGTGCTTTTTTGGGGAAAACAAATACAATGTTCTGTACTTCTAACTTCAGGAGGGCTAACCTCTGGGGGCACAGATGTCGGGAGGGGCATCTGACTAAAATGATCTGGGGGTTAGAGTGGCCTCCCTGTGAGGATTGGTTAAAACACTTAGGACCACTTAGTTTAGAAAAAAGGAGGGTAAGGGGAGCAGTGATAGAGGTCTGTTCAATTTTTGCATGGTGTGGAGAGACAGAGGACAGGGAGAAATTTTTCTCCCTCTCCCGTAATACTAGAACCCGGGGTCATCCGCTGAAGCTGAACGGTGGGAAAATCAGGACAGAGAGGAGGAAGTATTTCTTCACACGGCCTATTGTTGATTTGTGGAACTCACCACCACAGGATGTGGTGACGGCCGCCAACTTGGAGGGCTTTAAGCGGGGAGTGGACAAATTCATGGAGGACGGGGCAATCATTGGCTACTGGTCACAACGACTGCTAGCCAGAATGGATATCTACTCCCTCCTGTACCAAAAGCTGTATGTCTTGTTGCTGAGGAGCACAGGCAGGAAGACGCTGTTGCGGTCATCCTCCTTGTGAGCTTACCGGAGGCAACTGGTTGGCCACTGTGTGCACAGAAACGCTGGACGCGATGGACCCGTGGTCTGATCCAGCAGGGCTCTTCCTATGTTCTTAGCATGAATGCCCCTCCTCCTACCTCCTTTTCTCTTTGTTTTATTTCAAAAAGATAGATTCCGGTGGGTAGCCGTCTTGGTCGGAAGCAACAGAACAAAGTCTGAGTCCAGTGGGCACCAGTCCAATAAAGTTTAATTCTGGGTATAAGCTTTCTTGTGCGTGCATAGGCCATGGATTCCAGCATATAAATAATGGCATTGGCCATGGATTCCAGCATCGAAAGAATTTCTGCCTTTTAAAAAGGCATGTCCTGAGCAGTGTTCCCTCTAAGCTGAGTTAGTGTGAGCTAGCCCACGGTTTTTTAGTCTCTGGCTCCCATGTTTTTGTCTTGGCCCCAGAAGGATGGCTCTGGAGCAAACTAATTTATGTGGCAGCCAAATCTCTCACTCGCAACTCGAATGCCGGTAGCTCACAAAGTAGATTGTTTGCTCACAAGACTCCACAGCTTAGAGGGAGCGTTGGACCTGAGTCCCTCGGGTTGTGCAGAGATGTTTGAAAGCTTGTGGGCAGCTACTGGCAAAGTGTCAAAGAACAGAGGAATTGCTGGGTAAGATTTCTTAAGGTTAGAGCCCCCAGTGTCCTTTCCTCCACCCTGATCCTCCCTCCATCTGCAGACTAAGAGAAGCCAACTCAGTTGGTTTGATTGTTAGATGGACTTCCTGTCTGGCTTCTTTGGTGTCAGGACTTGGGGTGTCCTGGCCAATTGATTGTAAAGGTACACAGCCCTGGATTCATCCTGATCCAGGCCATGTACCATTCATTACTTTGTCTCTGTACCTTCTGTGCCTTGTACCACATGTGGGGCCTGGGAAATTGTGGGACAGTGCTGACAGTTGTGCTGTGTTGGAGTTGGGCTTGGGGAGGGCTCCCATGGGCGGTGTTCCCTCTAAGCTGAGTTAGTGTGAGCTAGCTCACAGTTTTCTAGCCCCTGGCTCACATACTTTTGTCTTCGCTCAGGAAGGATGGGCTCCAGAACAAACTATTTTATACAGCAGCCAAATCGCTCTCTCGCAACTTTAATGCCAGTAGCTCAGAAAGTGGAATTTCTGCTCACGGGACTCCACAGCTTAGAGGGAGCATTGGCCATGAGAGTCGGGATCGGGTCCCTAGCCTTAAGCAGTAACGTTTGGACACGTCTTCCTTCCCGTAGCCTCGTTCAGGCCTTGTTGCTTGAGAACTTTAGCGCGGTGTCACTTCTTGGGCCTCTGCACCGCAACTAACTGCTGCAGAGCAAAAAAAGCATGCTGTTTTGTGAGTACGTTCGAAGGCCCATTCTTCTTCGGGGCCCATGGAGTGTTTGTAGAAAGAGAGAGAGGGTCGAGTGGGGCGTTTGCCCTCAAGGTTTCTTATTCGTCACTGGAGATCTAATTGGCTGTGTAGATGAGTTCGGATATTTGAAGCTGCCTTATACTGAATCAGAACCCCCTTGGTCCATCGAGCTCAGTCTCGTCCACTCAGACTGGCAGCGGCCCTCCAGGGTCTCAGTCGGAGGTCTTTCACATCACCTACTGCCTGGTCCTTTTTAGCTGGAGATGCCGGGGATTGAACCTGGGACCTTCTGTGTGCCAAGTGAATGCTTTACTACTGAAGAAGAGATTGGATTTATACCCTACCCTTCATTCAGAGTCTCAGAGCGGCTTACAACTTCCCTTCCTTTCCCCACAACAGATGCCCTGTGAGATAGGTGGAGCTGAGAGAGCTCCGAGAGAACTGCTCATGAAAGAACAGCTCCGAGAGAATGGTGACTGACTCAAGGTCATCCAGCTGGCTGCATGTGGAGGAGGAGTGGGGAATCAAAACCAGCTCTCCAGTCTGTCGCTCTTAACCACTACACCAAACTGGTTCTCTCCATGGTCCCTCTCCAAAGTCCATTTTTGGACTCCAGGTGGCAGGAATGGGAGGGAGCCTAGAGAGCTACAGCCGGTGCAGGGTGGCCTTCTGCGGCCAGATGTCAGAGTTTTGTGCTCTTGTTGTGCTTTGCTTTATTGTTGAGAGACAGCCACATTGGTGAGTTCGCCCTAGGAGTTTACCCCCCCCCCCCTTCCCCGTTTTATGGCTGGAATTACTGCTGGATGTTGCCCCTGTCAGGTCTGACTCGTTTGCACTTTGAAACAGTAGTTTGGTATTAAATTATTTCTGGAGTAGTTTTACTGCTGTTCTTTCCAGGATACTTGAACCAAATGGTGTAGGTGGCATAGAATCATTATTTATGTCTTCCGGTTATCACTTCAGATGGTAGTAAGTGCCGTCTTCTCTTGGGGTCTGGAAAGGTTGCTGCTTGGCTCCCCCCCCCCCCCCCCCCACTCAGAAGCAGGAATGGAACGTGGTTTGTTTGTTTTTAAATTAAATGATTAGGTTTGTATCCCTTTTTAATATGGAATCACCCACCATCTCCTTTTCCAGCTTCTGATCAGTTTCACCTTTGCAGAGTTTCGGCAAGACTATTTAATCGGGTGCTGCTAAGCTAACCTTTTAATTTCTCCCAAGAAATAACAAAACAATGTAAGAACACCACTCCGAGGCAGATGAGAAAATTTACAGGGGGGTGGGGGCTAAATAAAAATTGAGATCCTAGTACCTTATTTTGGAAAGTCTTTAAAATTTAGTTCTCACCCTGGTGTTAAACTCATGTTTTTTAACTGTTTTTAAAATGCTTTTTTTTTTGCTTAATTCTGTTTATATTTGTATTATATTTGTAAGCCTGCCTTGAGCCCTTTTTGAAAGTGAACAGGCACTGTAGAAATTGCCTAAATATGAAAAGCCAATAACATACAAAGAGAGTAACTTTGGAAAAAAGATCCCCTTGCAAATTCTGTACCAACATCTTAACGCTTGGGTGAGAAGAAGAACTAATAAAGTCCTTCCAGCCTAAGCAGCCATTATTTAATATACTCTTTTTATAGCTTTCGACCACCTGTGTGGTTGTATATATATTATGAATAAATCAGATGCGACCCACCCAGTTGGGGCTGGGTTCAAATCCTCCTGTAGCTAGCTGTGTACTCCTGTTTCAGATAAGGTCCCTTCTCCGCTTGCTCAGAACTTATAGTCAGAATTTTTTAAAAAATTACTCTCGGGACATTAGAAGAGTTTGAAGACTTTTGTGTGGAAATATTTGATCATAAAAGATAAAAATGGGGTGGGGGTTGTCGCTTTATAATAATTTTTTAAAAAGCCAACACTGCTTCATTTCAGAGGTTGCTTACCTTAGTGTAAACACTGTTTTGCACTCAGATCTTCTTGTGGAAGCCGCTCTTGGAAGCTGGCTGGTGAAAGATTCTGGGATGTAACTGAGTTGGAGGGTGTTTCACTCTGTGTGTGTGTGTTAGGATGACCAGCTGTGGGTTGGGAAATACCTGGAGATTTTGGGGGTGGAGCCTGAGAAGAGCACAGATTGGGGAGGGGAGGGACTTCAGCAGGCATAATGCCATGCAGTCCACTTCCCAAAGTAATCACAGCTGGAGATCAGTTGTAATCGTGGGAGGTCTCCAGCCACCATCTGGAGGCTGGCAACGCTAGTGTGTAACAAGGAATTGTGCTTTGGGGGACATACTGGGGTTTCCCTCCAGAATAGAAATAGATGGTTTAGATCTCCTTATCCTTAGACTACTGTGCATTTTGTTAGAATCCGCAAAATCCCTGGAAGTGTTGTAGAATTTTCATGTTACGCAACCTTGATTGGTTTCTTCCAACAATCCTATAAAGAAGGCCAGTGTTGCAAATTGGGGCAGGGGCTGAGGCAGAGAGAGGCTTCCTTAAGCTAACATTGACTGGTGAGTTCACGGCAGAGATGAGAACTGCACTGAGATTCTTCTGGATCACAGGTCATTATTCTCTTAGCCACTACGTCTCAGCAGTGTCGCCCTCCTCATAATATGCCCATTTTCCCCATAAGTCCCCAGCTTTCATCGTTGCATGCATGCCTTTGAAAATGCAGTGACCACATTTTTAAAAATGTCGATGCAAGAGATGAAAAAGAGGCCTTAAATGACATATGTTGTTGCTTCGCTAGCATCCAGAGCTGACAAAAAACTTGAAATTCCTCAGTATTGTCATCAAAAGCCTTGTTGTTGTTTTTTGCATATTTTGGACAGCTGTTTCCAGATAAAGAATCTTGTAGAAAAAAAGGTGATGGAATTGCAGAGTGTTCAGCATCCACTGCTGGGCTTTTTTTCTTTCAAGATACAGATCCAAAAGCCAAGGGCATTGCTCTGGAAGATCAGATGTTGCTGCAATCACAAATGCTGAATTCATTTCTAGAAATGCCAACTGTGTGCCCTTTGCAGAGTAACATAAGCAAATAAAAATTTAAAAGGTGGGCCTGGACTCAAGGAGCATACAGTATAAATTTCAGGGTGGGCAGCAAAAGGGAGGGGAGAGAGGGAGAGAAGTGCTGTCTTTTTGTCAATATTATTACAAAAAACTCATATTAGGACGTGAACCTGCTGCCTTTTTTAACGCTTCCAGAAGCTATGGTGACGCCAGACGAGACATACGTCAGAATAACCCAGGCACTTTGAAAGGTAAATCAGGTTCCACTTTTTATGATGGAATGATTTGAATGATGATGTTTATAGGTATAATTATTAGCCACGGGGCCTGGATAACCGGGGGTGTGCGTGTGTGTGGATTTTGACGCAGCAAACGGCACGCCAAAGATTATTTTTGTTTAGCCCTGTTTTTTTGCAAAAGCGGGATTTTGTCACTAATGTTTCCCCTCCCCGCCAAAGTATTTATTTCTGCTGTATCTCGGGAAGGATTTAACTGTAGAAAATTGTCATAAATAAACAGATGTGGTTCTTTATGCACGCTATGAGGTTTGGGTTGGGTTTTTTTTTTTAATCACTCTTCTCTGAAGAATTTGTACCTTCTCTTGTTTGAAAATAATTGCTAAGATGACTAAAATGAAACTAGAAAATTAAAATTATTTTTCCAGTTTACCTGGTGTGCAGTTTGTCTGTTTTTCTCTCTTTCTGCCAAAGCTGGTGTCTGTTTCTCTCTCCTGTCCTGCTACCTTTTGACAATAAGGTGAGTAGTTCTGCAGATCTACAACAGAGGAATACTGGATATGGATGCTGTTGAGTCACATCTAGGGTGGTGGCTGGAGATCTGGAATTACAACTGATCTCTAGGCAAGAGAGATCAGTTCACCTGGAGAAAATGGCTGCTTTGGAAGGTGGACTCTATGGCATTATACCCCATTGAAGTCCCTCCCCAAACCCCCCCTCAAGCTGCACCCCCAAAATCTCCTGGTATTTCCCAACCCGAAGCTGGCAACCTTAGTCTCATCCGTTTAAAATAAAAAAGGGACTTTGTCCCTCGAGCTCACAGCCTAACCCTGTGACAGTGCAGGAGATGACAAAGCCCAGTGGAAAATGAATGTGACCAGGGGTCATTTCGTAGAAAAAGAGGTGCAGGAGCTCATTAGCATAACTCATTTGCATAACTTATTTGCATATGCTACACCACCTGACATCACCAAAAGTATGTCAGAAGGCAAGAGAAAGAGAGAGCTGGCGGAGAGGGAACAGCTACTAATCCAAGCCTCAGAAATACCATTATTCTGGGAGGATAGCTTCAGTGGTGGCTGAAGCCTTCAGAAGGCTGGTTGGAGAAACTAGGACCTTTCCAGGGGATGGGATCATTTTGCTGCAGCCATGACACAAGCAGGCATTCCCCCGGCGGGGGGGCTGGCACCAACTCCCAGAGCTGAGCTCCCCCGAGCTCCTGCTCGAAATAACTTGGTCCCATTCAGGGGTCAAGATGCAACTCAGTGATTTAGTTGAGGGGTCCCCAGTGTGGTACCTGTGGGCACCACGGTGCTGACACCGTTCCTGGCCCCCACCAAGTGTTTTTAGGAAGTGGGCAAGGCTTCTGATCAGCCATTGGAAATTTGATTCTACTGTACAGGTTTTTAAGAACATCAATTTTGGCAATGGCACAAGGATCTTCACGGCCACCACAGCCCAAGGATCTTCGCTGTGTGACTGACCGTAACCTGCAGTGGCCATTTTGTGGCTGCACCCACCACACTGTTTCAGCATTCCAAAGGTGCCTGCATGCTTCAAAAGGCTGGGGACCTCGATTTAGTTACTTCGTCTTTATTCCCTTCTCTTCACTTATATAAGCCAGTTTGGTGTAGTGGCTAAGTGTGCAGACTCTAATCTGGGAGAACCGGGTTTGATTCCCCACTCCTCCACTTGGACCTGCTGGATGACCTTGGGCAAACCATAGCTCTGTCAGAGCTGTTCTCTCAAGGACACTTCTGGAAAGAGTTCTCTCAGCCCCACCTACCTCACATGGTGTCTGTTGTGGGGAGGGGAAGGAGATTGTAAGCCGCTCTGAGACTCCCGAGTGAAGGGCGGGGTATAAATCCAATCTCCTCCTCCTCCGTGGGATGCTCTGAAAACTAGCGGCTCAGATATCCCTTTAATACAACTGCAGGGTTTTTTTCCCTAACACTAAAAACAACCCACTTTGTAATCTTTAACTTTTGACATCGCTCAGGGTGAGGCACCGAGCATGTATTACATCAGAGCTCCCTGGCACGGGGGACGGTTTGGACAGCCGGACAAACCTTAACAGCCTTGCTGAAGTTGGTCTCCTCCCTCAGTTTCCTTGGCCAGTGTTGAGGCTGTGATACCGCAGCTGGCCTTCATGTCCAGTGTTACCGGACGCAGCAAGCCGTTCTTGGCTGGAGAGGCCGTGTGGTGAACTTGGTGCTTCAACAGGCATAATGGACTTCTAGGCTTTTTGAGGCCTGGAACTCAAAAAACTAGGCCCTGCCTCATTGCCTTTGATGGCTACCCCAACTCAGTGGGATGTCTGTCACTCTCTAACAGGGCCCCCCAAAAGTGGTGCCTCTGGGAACCACGATGCCCGCCAACAACATTTCTGGCCCCCACTAAGTGCTTTTAGAAAGTGGGCACCGACAGGTGAGGTGAGGCTTTAGCAGTAGGTGACAGCACAGCACCAGGATCTTCGGTGGGTGACTGAAGCTAAGCTGTGGCAGCCATTTTGTGGGCTGGCTTCGCCTCACAAAATGGCTGCACCCATCACACTATGTCAGAATCCCAAAGGTACCCACAGGCTCAAAAATGTCAGGGACCTCTGTTTCATAAGTATACATGAGAAGCTGAAAAACAAGATTAAGGAAGGTCCTGTCACTTCAGAATACCTCAGAGTTGTTTAGATCAGGTATTAACAAATCCCAGGCACCAGGGCGCCTAGAAATTTCATTCCGGGGTCCAGTATATTCATCAGTAACCATAGGTGCCTCTTGGTAATTCACAGTAGAAATTCAACACTTATTTAGGTAAGGGATAGAGGTTTTTTGTGTGATGACAATCAATTTTACCCCATATTTATTGATACCACTTTTATTATTGCGTTTTTTAAAAAATGACAAGCAACTGTGAAGAACTGAGGATTAGGTTTTGTAGTATCAATAATAAAAAACAGTATGTTCACTGAAATATAAAACCCTGAAGGCTTAAAAATAAGTCTAGCTCCTAAATTTTGGGGGCTGACTCCTAAAACCAAAGAAAAGTTGTTGAGGCCTAGTTGAGAGTTACCATAACTGAAGCGCTGATCGAATGCAGGGCACCTATTATGAAAGGTACCATCAAATCTACACAGACGTCAGCATGGCTGATCAGCAAAGTCAAGGAAGCCATCATGAAAGGCAAAAAGTCTTCTTTTGTAAAGGGGAAGGCATTGCCCGTAGGAGAGACACCAAGGAGCGTAGGCTGCCAATACGTGACAAGAGAAAATGAATTGGGTGAATATCTCGCTAAAAACAAGACAAATTCGGAGAGCTTGTTTATTTTATTTATTTACTTGGATTTATATCCCACCCTCCCCTTGACGGGCTCAGGGCAGGTTCCAACAATATAAATATAGTACAACAATATAAATACAGTACAATTAAAACCATGTAAAAACATGCAACTCTGGTAGAAAGCCAGCAACCTCAGTGGTTGACAGTACTGGGAATAAATTCCCAGAGATCTGTACAGTTTGGAATCACAGACCCAGGCTATAAATGGGGGCTGACCCAAGCTGTAAATGGGGCCGACCCAAGGAAGGAAGGGGACGCCCGCTGCCTCAACCAAAAGCCCGGTGGAAGAGCTCCATCTTGCAAGCCCTGCGGAATTGTAATAAATCTTGCAGGGCCCTGATCTCACTTGGAAGCTCATTCGAACCTGGTCGAGGCCAGTCAGACATCCCTGGGGCCAGGGACCACCAAAAGATGTTGATTGGAGGACCTTAGTGATCTGCGGGGCTCATATGAGGAAAAGCGGTCTCGAAGGTATGCTGGCCCCTGGCCGTACAGGGCTTTAAAGGTAAGTACCAACACCTTGAGATGGATCTGGAATTCAATTGGCAGCCAGTGCAGTTCGGGCAGCACCGGGCGGATGTGTGCCCGCACAGGCGTGTCCTTCAGCACCCGCGCTGCTGCATTCTGCACTACCTGCAACTTCCGGAGCAGAGTGAAGGGTAGCCCCGCGTAGAGGGAGTTACAATAATCCAGTCTGGAAGTGACCATTGCATGGATCACTTTAGCTAAGTCTTGGGAGCTGAGATATGGGGCCAACTGATGTTAGGAACATCACAACCATGAAACTGCCAGGAGGTGGTTGGTTAGCATGGAGTGAAATAATTGCTGGAAGAGGATAAGGTAGACTGCTGAGATGTGGAACAACTTGTTCGTGTTAAGAGCCATGTCAAATAGAACTGACAAGGTTACATTCGAGGCTAACTGATGAATTCAGCAGAGACTTCGTCCACCACGTCCGGCATTTCACTTTGCTGTGATCCCTCCAAGAGAGGTGCAACTGGAAGTCAGGAAGGTAGGATAACATTCTGCACCTGGGTAGTGCTTTCCACTGTTCACATTCTCTTGTAATCCTTACAGCACCCCTGCATGGTAGGACAGTACTGTAGATGGAGGGGTGCGGAGGCTTGCCTAAAATCACCAGGAGAGCTGATGGCAGCAGCCGGGTGGATTTGAGCCTGGATCACCCCTCCTGCGCTTAGCTGTTATGCTTTTGCAGGATGTCTTGCAATGTTCCAAGGGATCTAGCAGCAAAGCAGTAGGGAGAGCCGGTGTCACTTTTAAACTAAAATCCTCCTTTGCGGCAAGTGTGGCCAAGATGTTACATATTCTGAGCAGCTGATTAACTGCAGAGATGGTGATTGATTCAGTTATGATATATGCTACTGCATGGGTCCCCAGCCTTTTTGAACCTGCCAGCACCTTTGGAATTCTGACATGAGGGCACAAGCACAAAATGGCTGCCACAGGAGGTAGAGCCACTCACAGAGGAAGCCTAACTGCAGGGGAGAAGAGAATTTTTTTAAAAATACACTGGCAAAAAAGCACCGAGAGAATAAAACCAGTGCTGTGGTGGCAGCTGCTGCTGAAAATGACGTTATTTTAATCTGCTCAACTAATCAGGTCTCCAGTGGCCGGTTAAAAGCCCTGCTGTGCAAGTTTTATAAAAACACCCAGTGGGCACCAGGAGAAGTGTTGTGGATACCATTGTGCCCACGGGCACCGTGTTGGGGATCCCTGTGATACTGTGTCATTTCTGGATATTAGCACGGATGGGTTCAGTAAGCAGTCCGTCAGAGGCTGAGCATGCAGTAGCAGTACAGATGGACACATGGTGAGCACTGGCACTGTGGGGTATGTTTGCATGTGTGTGTGTGAACCAGCCCTGCAGCTAGGGAATTTTTGGGGAGGGGGCCTTGGGGGGCCCCACCAGCTAATTAAATCAAAGCACAATGCGGGTGGTAAGTTGGGGCACTTTGGGGGCAGCCCGGGAGGGAGGGGGCGCAAAAGAAACACTAGGGGGCTGGGCCCCATGGGGCCCTATGTTCGCTACGGACCAGGTGTGAACACATAGCAGGAAGCAACACGTACACATCCAGTCCGAAGAGGAAGATGGCAGTTGTCACACAGGACAGTCTAGGCACGTGCGGCACCCAGCTTCCCCCACAGAAGTCCATGGCGGGGTCTTGTCACATCCAGAGCTAGTGTTTCCTTGTTTGTTCACGGTGCTGTCATGCTGTCAAAATGTTCAGGGAGGGAAATGAAATTAAATTGGACATGACGGGCAACGTTAGTCGACAATCTGCAGTGCGATGCAGCCCTCTTGTCTCTTGAGACGGAAGGAAGTGGCTCAAAACGGAAACACTCGCCTTCAAGTGCCAAGAGGAAACAGTTTGCTTGCGGGAGATTGTCTGCAGGCCCGAGGGTGACGAAGCACATGAACCCTGCCATGATTAAAATGGCTTTTTTCATTGCTAAAAAAAGTGAGGCCGTGCAGTCCCTGGGACACAGCCCTCTCGAAAACTCATACCTCCAAAACCTTGTGGGTCTCAAGGGGGGTGCTGGACTCAAATCTGGCTTTTCTCCCGCAGACCAACACAGCTATTCTCTAAGGCTATCTTCAGGGAAAAGACTGCCTATCATCTTAAAAGATCCTGCTGCTTGCAGAAGCAGTATTAACTGCTATTAATCAGCACTGGAATCCAACTACTTAGGCTTGCAATAGGCACCTTGGAGAGCTGTTTTGGGGAGAGTGGCCACTTTGCTCCTGCTCATTCATTGTCCAGGGCCAGTCGCAGCTGCTTTCTGTACGCTCCCAGATTTCTAGGTTATCTCTTAGCTGCTGGGGGGCCATGGCTCTAGGGGCCTTTCTGAACTCTGTCCTAAGCAAAGCTTTTATCGCTCACAAAACTGTTTTTAATCACTGAATTCAGACAGAGCACCAAATCAGTGGGCAGACACTGGGGGCATGTTCCCCTAATAGTGGCACTTTTCTCTGGTGCAAAGGAGCCTTCCTCTCTCAAAAAAAGGCTCCTCGCAGGAGGGGAAGCACTCAGCGCGACAGATCCGTGGGATCCCATCCTATGGTTTGCCACATCAGGCCATTAGTTTGTGGCCTGGAAGGAGAAAAGAGGGCAGCTCAGTGTTGGAGCATCTGCTTGGTATACACAAGGTCCCAGGTTCAATTCCCAGCACCTCCAGTTAAAAGGATCAAGTAGGAGGTGATGTGAAAGACCCCAGAGAACAGCTGCCAGTCTGAGTAGACAATACTGACTTTGATGGCCCAAGGATCTGATTCAGTGTAAGGCAGTTTCATGAGCTCGTGGATTATTTGGGACTCAGTAGCCCATAAAACAGTAGACATATCACCCTGCCAACAAAAGTCCATATGGTCAAAGCAATGGTATTCCCAGTAGTAATGTACGGCTGCGAGAGTTGGACTATAAGGAAGGCTGAGCGCCGAGGAACAGATGCGTTCGAATTATGGTGCTGGAGAAGACTCCTGAGAGTCCCTTGGACTACAAGGAGATCAAATCAGGCAATCCTAAAAGAAATCAACCCTGGCTGTTCCCTGGAAGGCCAGATCCTAACGCTGAAGCTCAAATACTTGGGCCACCAAAGGAGAAGGGAGCGCTCCCTGGAGAAGACCCTGACGCCGGGAAAGACTAAAGGTCAAAGAAGAAGGGGACGGCAAAGGATGAGATGGCTAGACAGTGTTATCAATGCAACGAACATGAAGATAAGCAAACTCCAGAGCACGACGGGAGGGCCTGGCGTAATGTGGTCCATGGGATCGTGAAGAGTCAGACTCAACTGTGTGACTGAACAACAACAGCCCAGGCTAGCCCAATCTCGTTAGATCTCAGAAGCTAAGCAAGGGTCAGCCCTAGTTAGTATTTGGATGGGAGACCGCCAAGGGAGCCCAGCATTGCTATGCAGAGTCAGGCAAGGGCAAACCACCTCTGGACTTCTCTTGCCTTGAAAACCCTACAGGTTCACCATAAGTCGACTGCCACTTGACGGCAAAAAAAAAAAAAAGGTGCATTCCTGCAGCAACTGCAGGATCAGATCCTGGGTCCTCTTGAGGCCCTTGGACTGCTGCTGCTGGTGGTCAGGTTGGACAAGGCCAGTAAGGACTTGCAGCATAAGACAGCTTTGCACGTCTGCACCGCTGTGCGCGCGAATCCTTCACATGCTCTTTCTCATAGTGCCCAAGGGAGCCAATATGAGTACTGCTTCAGGGAAACTGGGGTGCCCCCTCAGCGTCTTTGTTCCTTTTGCCATAAAGTTCTGCCCAGTTTCGTAGCTTGCACGAGGAACAATGACTGGCCCCGAGGAAGGCTGTACTTTCCTGAGCCCGTGGATTTTGTTACAAAGGACCTGGCTGGGATGACCTTTCGTGGCAGTGGCCGTGCATTTTTCAAGGCTCTCTCTCCAACTTTGGAGACCCCAAACCAATTTGTTTTTAATTTGAAAGACTGGGGAAGGGTTGAGATTTGTTTGCAAATCGGTATCTGAGCTTGATAGCTAATTCTTGTGTGTGGCAAAGGCACTGGATGAGCAAGCCAAGAAATATCAGGTCAGGACAGCCTGCGATCAACTCCTTCCTGCCAACCCACTTTGGCTGCTCAGCAACTGAGCCACAGTGGTCTTGTGTAGCCACAAAGAGACGGAGGGACCGGCTGAGGCACCAGAGCTGTACTTGCAAGCAGCACCGGTCAGGGAGGCCTCTCTATCCAATACCAGAGGTGTCCACCAGAGATCACAATAATGGACTTCATGCAAAAGAGGACACAATTGGTGGCACAGGATTGTCACTGTCCTCTTTGTTTCCGAGGTTGGGCCTTTCACTCTTCGGTGTTGTTGAACCTTGCAATGGCCTCCTCCAACACGCCCTCTGGGCCCGCCAGTTCGATCTGGAAGAAAAACACAGGAGATAAACTTGTTAAATCGAGTGGCGGGTAGGCGCTCGGGAGCATGTCGCCCCTGCCTGACTTCTATTCAATACCAAGCGGTATCATGACCTTTACTTGCAAAAAGGGATCTTTTCACCCCGAGCCCAGTTTCTCATAGAATACTAAAGTAATGTTATACATTTCCAGCTGTTGTGTTTTGAAGATCCTCAATGTACAATCCATAAAACTTGATATGGGGATGTTTGAGTGCTTAAAAACTGACAAGCTGGACTCCAGTCCACAAGAGTTTCTGCAGGACTAAAATCTCGTTCATCTTGAAGATGTCACTAGACTCCTGTTCCTTTGTTATCAATACCCCCCCCCCATATTACCCCCTCCACATTCTGCCTTAACGTTCACCAAGTGCTAAACACCTTGGGATGCTATTGCTATAGGTGCAACCATCTGTCAGCCAAAGTGACCCTTGGCCTAGGCTTGGAGTGGCCTGAAGGAAAGGGGTCAAAGGATCTTGGCTGATCCCCCCCCCCCCCCCGCCGCCAATCTAGAACAGGTGTCTCCTCCAAGCAGTCTCGATGAGGGCTAAAAACCAGCTTAGTCCTACTTGGATAAGAGTCCTACAAAGAAATCTTAGCCACTTGGGAGGTGGTATATTTCTCTTATTAAACTTACGACTCGCCCACCCTGCAAGCAAGCTCTGGGTGATTTAGTCTTATAAAACATTTAAAATACAATCTATATATATAATTAAATTTGCCAACAGTAAATCAATAATTTAAAACCAATCCAAGGTAGTAATATAATAATCCCCCTTTGCTGGCCACACCACTGTCCCACAGGGCAGGGCAGAAGGGCATATGGGGAGCCACAGGGAAAAAATGGAGGGTGCCAGTCTTAACCTCCCATTGCTGCCCTCAACCAAAAGCCTGGCGGAACATCTCTGCCTTACAGGCCCTGCAGAACTGCATCAGATCCTGCAGGGCCCTGATATTATTCGGCAGAGAGTTCCACCAGGTTGGGGCCAGGACCGAAAAGGCCCTGGCCCTAGTCGAGGACAGCCAGACCTCCCTAGGGCCAGGAATCACCAGCAAGTTATTACTAGCTGATCTCGGCGTTCTTCTGGGGGTTGCTAAGATGTTTCTGGCTAGCAGCAGAGTTTGAGGGGGTTTGCTTGGCCAAGAGTCCCTTCAGCTGTGCGCTTGATTTTTTGGGTTGCCAGGTCCCAGTTGGAAACCTCTTGAAGATTTGGGGATGGAGTCTGGGGAGGGCAGGGACCTCAGTGGGGTACAGTGCCATAGAGTCTACCCTCCGGGGGAATTGATCTCTATAGTCTGGAGATGGACTGTAATTCTGGGGGGTCCTCAGACCCCCCCCCCCGGAGGCTGGCATCTTTATTCGTTCTGCAGCCCTTCCCTGCTGTAAATGAATACAGTCCCAACATGGTTGTGTGAAGACATGAAGCTGTCTTTACTGAGTCTGACCCTGGGCCTATCACGGTCAGTCTTGCCTGCTCTGACTGGCAGCGGCTCTCCAAGGTCTTCCCTTCACATGCTGCTTGATTCTTTTAACTGAAGGTGCCAGGGATCGAACCTGGGACTTTCAGCATGCCAAACAGATGCTCTACCGCTGAGCCACAGCCTCCTCCCACTCAGCCTCTGGTGCTCTTGCTCCTCCACAAGGAAACTGGACCTCCTGAATATGCCACGGCTGGGGCAAAAGCAGCTATGAAACTCCTTATCACAAGATAACAAACTGGAGGGAATAAGATCTGAACGCCAGTGGCGTAAACAAGTCCATGTAAGGCAAACATTTTGAAGTGTATTCCTCCAGTGATCCTTGATTGTTCCTCTGCAATTTAAGTTCGGAACGCTCTTTCTTTTCCTTTTCTTGTTCCATAGCAACCAAATTACAGTTTATTTATTATTTATACCATGCCCCAGGCTGGGCTTGATTGCAAACTTATCAAAAAATATGCAAACATCAAGGCACCGAACCCTCTAAAGAAGGGGAAGCGAGCAAGGACGTCAGTCAAGTCCAGTTGCAGCCAAGGCTGGAATCGGCCAGCGTTCCCAGCCGAGAAAGCAGTAACTGTGTACAAGGAAGCAAAGAGATATGCAAACCCTGGAATTCGTGGCACATGCAGCGAGAGGAAAAAAGTCACGACTGCAACACGGAGCACGTTTGTCTCAGCATGAATATGGGGCTAGATCCCATGGATCTCTATTGCCAACCGGACTTTCCCTGGTGTGAGGCACTCCCCGCCTTGTAGGAAGAGAAGGGGAGGGCTCCTTGCAGGCCCGTAGCTACAGTGGGGCATTTGGGGGCCCTGCCCCCTTAATTGAAAGCCCCGCCCCACAAATAGCCATGCCAGAAACCTTGTTTTTGAGGAGAGATTCCTGCTGCTAGCAGCAGCCATGGCTTCCCCTTGGGCTTCCCTCTCCCTGCCACTGCAGAATTGTGGGGGGGGGGGGGTTTACATGGGACCTGGGAAAAGACAGCTCAAAAGGCATGTAAACGCCTTTTGAGTTTAGGGTTGCCAAGTCTTGCCTAAAAAAAAGCAGGGGAGTACCACAGAGTTTTCAGGGCGATTGCTAGGGTTGCCTGGCAACGGGCTCAGCGTGATGACGTCACTTCCAGGTGATGTCATCACACTGGGCACGTCGGCCTGATCGGGCCATATTGGGGGTGGGGTTCCCCCCACCGGCCAGATCTGGACTGGTGGACTGGGGACCCATTTAGCGGGGGAATCCCCACCCCCGGGGGGACTTGGCAGCCCTATCTGAGTTCCCTTCCACAGGGCAAGAAAGCTTAGAAGGGCACTCAAGAGTGGCACCTTCACTATACCTCCAGCAAGCCCCCCTTCTGCTAGCCCAGCCTTGCTGCAGACCACCTAAGCCATGGTGAGTCTTCAAAAGCATTCCCATGAGCCTTTGGGAAACATGCACCATTAATTAAAATGCCCTCTGAGCTGTTTTTTTCCTCAGGAACTGACATGCTGACTGCTCTGTCCCTTGAAAGGAAGGGCTAGAAACAGGCTCAGAGCCTCCCCCTTTAAAGATAGGCATTTCTCCCAAATTGGGAAAAGGCTCGTATCTGTAGAACTCAAAGCCCCAGCCTCCCCCCGCGCATTGAAGGGGCAAGAGCCCCAAGTGTGACCCCAGTCATTACCTTTGGGATCGGGTACTGCGTTGGAGCGGGTGCTTCATCACGGCCAAAGTCAATCATGGTTCCGCACTTCGGCATATCGTCCACCCAGAGCCCTTCAAAGAGCTGCCCGGAGTCCAAATAGAAGAACTTCCCTGGCCCGTTTTTCTTCCCGTCCTTCCAGGAACCTTCGTACCGGTTTTCGTTTTCTGCCAAGGGATAGGGTCAGAGTAGCTGCTATGCATTTCTCTTTGGTAATGTGTGGGGTTGCCAGCCTCCAGGTGAGGCCTGAATACCTCCTGGAATGACGTGACCTCCAGACTACATAAGTCACTTACTTGTTCAAAACTTTTATTCCACTTCTCCTGGAGAACATGAGCTGCTTTGGAAGGTAGACTTCAGGGCATGATCCCCTACCGAGGTCCCTCCCCTCCCTAACCCCCCCCCCCAAATCTCCAGGTACTTCCAAACCCAGACTTGGCAACCCTGGATGTAGCAGACACTGAAACCTTCTGGTACTCTCAGACCCCGGATCGTCTCCATGCTAAATCAGGTTATAAGAACATAAGAGAAGCCAATGTTGGATCAGGCCAATGGCCCATCCAGCCCAACACTCTGTGTCACACAGTGGCCAGAAACACCAGGGGCCTCAGGAGGGCCAGCAGTGGGGCCAGGACACCAGAACCCCTCCCACTCTTGCCCCCCAAGCACCAAGAATACAGAGCATCACTTGCCCCAGACTGAGAGTTCCTATCTATACCTTGTGGCTAATAGCCACTGATGGACCTCTGCTCCATATCTATATACTAACAGCCAAGTGCCCCCTGTGCGTGCGGATAATCTAAAGCCGCACATCGTGGGCACTTGGGGGGCAGAGAGATTTTCCTGCACACTTGGGGCACTCCGCAGGTGTGCAGAAAAATCTAAAAACTTAAAAAAAACTATATGGGGGATATTTAAAGTAAAAAAGTATTCCCTGCGCATGCGCAGAGAACGCTCTGGGAACTCTGCGGCGGGCCCAGCGGTTGGGAAGCATCCAGGCCTTGCCACCAGAGCCTGGGGCAGGGGGAGAAGCTTACCTGTGGCTGCTTCCTCCTCAGCTGTGAGGTCCAGTGTTCCCTCTAGGCTGAGTTAGTGTGAGCTAGCTCACAGTTTTTTAGCCTCAGGCTCACACACTTTTGTCTCAGCTCAGGAAGGAGGGCTCCAGAGCAGACTAATTTATGCAGCAGCCAAATCGCTTGCTCACAACTTTAATGTCAGTAGCTCACAAAGTAGAATTTTTGCTCATAAGACCCTACAGCTTAGGGGGAGCAGGTCCTCCCCCCCGCGAGTATCATGAGTCCCTCTGCTTGTGTTTATCTAACTCCCTCTTGAAGCCGTCCATGCTTGTAGCCGCCACCCCCTCCTGTGGCAGTGAATTCCACGTGTTAATCACTCTTTGGGTGAAGAAGGACTTCCTTCATGACACCAGGGCTGTGATCCTGAGCACACTGACTTGGGCACGTCCCACTGAACTCGGTGGGCTGAGTCCTGTGGATCTATCCTGCTGTTGTTCATACTTCCCGTGACATAAAGACTCTCCCCCTCTATCTCAGGGAAAGGTTTCCCGCTATCTCAGGGAAAGGGGGGAAGTGGTGTCATTAGAAGAAGGGATCCAACTAGAGTTGCCAGCTGCAGGTTGGGAAATACCTGGAAATGTTGGGGGCAGAGCCTGAGGAGGGCTGGGTTTGGGGAGGGGAGGGGCTTCAGTGGAGTATAATGCCCTAGAGTTCACCTTCCAAAGAGGCTGTTTTCTCCTGGGGAACTGATCTCTGTCACCTGGAGATCAGCTGTAATAGCGGGAGATCTCCAGCCACCCCTTAGAGGCTGGTGACTCTAGATCCGGCCTACTTCTGAATAAGCGCACAAAGGACTGAGGTGGACGCAGGGCCAGGAGTTTGGTTTATAAGGATGGAAGTCAGCCAGACCCAGACACTGCAAAGCTACACAGCCCCTTTCTGCGTTGTGTTTAAATGCCTGATTGTCAACAATTTTATAGTACCGTTATGGCTTTTATGCTGCCTATATGTTGCTTTCAATTTTGCTCTGTATTTAAAAAAAATCATCTCTCACTGACATGAAATCTCCCTGTTTAGCAAAACCGTGACTCAGGAGCGGAGTGTGAAATTTGTTTTCCTTTCCCAGTTATTGTGAAGAGGCTTGTTAACAATTACCAGGAAGACGGGTTGACGGCAGCACACTCGTGGGCCTGAACGAGCCATCATAACTCCGCTGGCTAAAGAACAAAGTTTGAGTCCCGGGGCACCTTTAAGACCAACAGAAGTTTAATTCTGGGTACAAGCTTCCCTGTGCATGCATAGTTCAAAGAATTAAATTAAATGTTGTTGGTCTTAAAGGTGCCCCTGGACTCAAACTTGGTTCTGTTGCTTAAGACCAACACAGCTACCCAAGGCATCCATCCAGTGGCTAAAGTTAGCCTAAAAAGAAATCCAGCCAGTTCATCATCAGTTGGGAACTGTCTTGGAAGAGTGACCAAGGCTGGGTCAGGGTATTAGGTCATCACCAGTGTTACGTATTGGGACTGAAACATTGCAGGACTGTTTTACCAGAGACTGGTTGAGCTTGGAGCCTAAGAACAATAGCCCACCAGGGCACTGGCAGTACTACCTCTCAAGAAGTAATGTTATGTAAATAGCATATCGTTGGGAGTGGGGTCTGTTTGGGTGTGGCAACTGCATGCTATTTAAACAGAGCTGAGGCTCTGGAGTCTTGTCTTGCTGAAATCACTAATAAAGCACAGCCTGCTAGTAGTGAGTCTACTGATCCACGGAACCCACTATCTAACAACCAGGAAGTAGGATTCCCAGGTCCCTCCTGGCCACCCGCGGGGGATGGGGGCAGGGTTGCCAGATCCAGGTTGGGGAAATTCCTGGAGATTCAGGGATGGAGCCTGGGGAGGACAGGGACCTCAGCGGGGGCACAATGCCAGAGTCTACCCTCCAAAGCATCCATTCTCTCCAGGGGAACTGATCTTCATAGTTTTGTAGATGAGGTATAATTCCAGGGGGGATCCCCAGTCCCCACCTGGAGGCTGGCATCCCTACCAGGAAGATACACCTGTCACTGGCCAGGCCAAACTGCAGAAGAGGTGCCGCCTGTCCTGGGTTTGGCGTTCAGCAGGGGACGAGGCGGAAGCCAGCTGGGGGCCATCCTCTCTTCTCCTTTCCCATGGAATCGAGATGCTGTCAGCCGCATGTCACTTCTGCAACCTCTTCCAAACTTTTCTGCAGCAGAAGGAATGAAGCCAGCAGCCCCTCCCTCGCGAGCCCCTGGTTTAGAGTTACCCTCCCTGGGCCCGGTGCCAGCGCCATGCGACGTGACCTTGGACGGAAGCTCACCCTGTCGTCGTCCCCCCCCCCACCCCGAAAAATCACTGTTGCTCCTGTCCTTCCCCACCCTTTAAAAACATGCACTTTGGAGCACATTGCCAACAACGGAGCTGATTATAGTCAACATGTTGGCCTGCACAAGTAATTTCTTCTCTGCCTAATCTTTAAACGGCTAGTTCTTCATCTGTATGAGACTGTCCCTGGATAAGAGATCCGGGCCAGCCCGAGGGACTCTGACAGCTTTAATGCCAGTAGCTCACAAAGTAGAATTTTTGCTCACGAGACTCCACAGCTGAGAGGGAGCACTGGTTAGGAATGGATCCAGCTTTGAGTGCAGGGATTCCTGGTTCAAATGCTGCCCTGAGGCCCGGAGGACAGGGCCCACAAGTCCCCTCAGGAGCGCTGCCGAGGCGGCACCAACCAGCACTTACTCATGCGGAAGAGCCCTTGGCCCCCTGGCTTGTCTTCCGACCACTGGCCTTCGTAGACGGCCCCGTCCTGGTAGTACATCCTCCCCCAGCCGTTTTTCTTCCCCGCGTTCCACTCTCCTTCGTAATACTCTTTATCTGAATAAAACTTAATTCCAGAGCCCTGAAATTACAGAGGAGGAGGGGAGAGATGCATTTTTATTTAATGCATTCATTTACTTCATCTGTACGTTGCCTTTCTATTCAGTGGGGGCACAGAGATGTCTGCATTGTCCTCCTCCATTTTATCCTCCCAACAATCCATCGAAGCAGGTGAGCCTCTGTGGTAGTGGTTAGAGTGCGAAACCAGGACCTGGGAGACCCAGATTCAAATCCCCGCTCTACCATAGAAGCTTGCTAGGTGATTTTAGGCCGGTGACATACTCTCGGCCTAACCTTCCTGTAATGATTTCATGTTTTGGTGTGTGTGTTCCTTTAAATGTTTAGTGTGACTGCAGTAATGTAAGAAGAATGATAGGGGGAGATAAGTGTGATTTGATTGGCTCATGACTGAGAGTATGGGAGGAGATGTTCTGAGAGGAATCTTTGTGAGGGGTGTCTATGAAGGATTCTGTGTATGAAGTTTGGAGAGTAAGCACAGTCTGTGTGACTATGGGATTTTGAGTCTTTTTCTGAGTGACTAAGACCAACAATTTAGTCTGTGTGACAAATTGATTCTATTCTGTGTGATGAAAACAAAGAGACTAGCCTGTGTGGCTATATAAATAAGAGAGAGAGATAAGCCTGTCAGAGTGGAGTTTGGCGTTTGAGAGACTGTTTGTAGCACTAAGCTTTGCCAGTTATATTTACAAGTTCCTTTCTTCAACAGCTGTTCAAAATAACCAGAAACCTATTTTGTTCTTTATTAAATAAATCAAATTTTGTTTAAACTTATCCCAGAAATCAGTACAGTACTTCCTCAGAGCCACATAGTCCTCTGAAGCAGCCCAGACCCTGGGTCATTCTATCAAAAGAGAAAGAGTTGGAATTTTTAATTCCTGGTGGCAGCAGAAAACTACCAAGTTTATATGCACAGAGAGTCTTTAAAGGTAAAACTGTTTCCCCAAATAGCAAGAATCTCACACTACCTCACAGGGTTGTTGTGAGGATAAAACAAGAGAGGAGAGTGATGTAAGCCCCTTTGGGGGCAAAACAGCATATAAATATGAAGTAAATAAATAAATAGGTTGCGCCAAAAGTGTGTGATTGGCCCACGGACATCCAGCAGGCACCTATGGCAGAGTGGAAATTCAAACCTGGGACTCCCAAATCCTAGGACAACACTCTTAACACTCTAACTACACCACACTATCTCACCATATAATGTCATATTTCCTCTATCAGTGAGGGTGCTGTCTTAAAGCACACTTACTTGGGAGAAGAAGAAGAGGAGACTGGATTTATACCCCACCCTTCACTACCCAAGGGAGTCTCAGAGCGGCTTACAATCTCCTTCCCCTTCCTCTCCCCACAACAGACCCTGTGAGCTAGGTGGGGCTGAGAGAGCTCTCTCAAGAACTGCCCCTGAGAGAACAGCTCTGAAAGAACTTGTGACTGACCCAAGGTCACACCAGCAGCTGCTTGTGGAGGAGTGGGGAATCAAATCCAGTTCTCCCAAATTAGACTCTGTGCTGCTAACCACGACACCAAATGGGTGTAAGTCTCATTTTGCCCTGATCTGGATGGGCCAGGCTAGCCCAGTCTTGGCAGATCCCAGAAGCTAAACCGGGACATCTCTGGTTATTGGATGGGAGACCACCAAGGAAGTCCAGGGTTGCTCTGCAGAGGCAAACCAACCTCTGATTGTCTCTAGCCTTGAAAACCTGATGGGGTGCCCTAAGTCGGCTGCAACTCAATGGTCCTTTACAGACACACAAATCTTATGGGACGCAGTGGAATCGGCTATGAAAGAAATGTGTGGGATCGGTCTGCAAGGGAAATGAAGGCCAGTTTGATGTCGGGCTATTGCAGCAAATGATTTTTTGCCAGGAGACTGGCCGAGAGGGACTCCAGGTTAGAGCTCTACTAGACATGGCCCCTTGCTCCTTTTCTGCAATCACAGTAAACGTCTAAAAGAGGATGTTTCCATCAACAATGGAAGCAAAGAGTGCCTTACCCACATCTTGTCATTTCTCCACCACCCTGCATACACTTTCTTATATTCTTTAGTGACGGGGTCAGGAAGGCTGTATGTCCCATAGCCTTCCCTTCTCCCAAATTTCCAGTCCCCGCTGTAGATTGCCCCTGTGCGTTTCCACATTTGGGTGCCTTTGCCTGGAAGGGGATCAAAATGCAGGAACTGAAATTAGAATTGCGCAAATCAAGGAAATGCAGGAGGCCTTAAAAAGAAAACCCAGACGCTTTCCGGCTCGGCAAGAAGGTGGCCGAAGTTCCGGTGGGTTAGGAGGAAATCATTACTTTCTTTTTAAGCCTTTACCAGGAAATCTATCTGCCCCGCCTAGTAAGAAAGGTTGGCTACAGGCCCGAGAGGCAGAAAGGGAGAACGGCTGGCATTGTGGGAAGGAACATTGAACGTGGGAGTTAGGTCAAGGGCTGTGCAGAGCAAAACTCTGGATTGGAAAATTCCTGGAGATTTTAGGGGTAGAGGTAAGGAAAGGCAGGGTTTGGGGAGGAAAGGGACCTCAGCAGGGTATAATGCCATAGAGTCCACCCTGCAAAACAGCCATTTTCTCCAGGAAAACTAATCACTGCTGTCTGGAGATCAGTTGAAATTCTGGGAGATCTCCAGGCCCACTAGGAGGCTGTCAGTTCTAAATTGAAGTACAAGACAGGGAGGCAAAAGGATAGCAGGGGCAAGTTCCAACCACAAGACTCAAGAGTCATTTAAAAAGTGAATGTATTGACTTTCTGAGTAATCATGAGCCAAACAAAGTTTTTTTTGGGGGGGGGGGGGCCTAACAATAGCATTTAGCCATGATTGCTCTGTGGAACCTCCATGTCCAGAGGCAGTGCACCTCCAAATATCAGATGCTGGGAACATACAGTCGGTGTGGGCCTTCAAACCTCGGTTGTGGGCTTCTTTGTGAGGGTGAGTAGTGAGAGAACAGCTCTAAGAGAACGGTGACTGAACCAAGGTCACCCAGCTGGCTGCATGTGGAGAAGTGGGGAATCAAACCCAGTTCTCCCAGGTTAGAGTCCGCGCTCTTAACCACTACACCAAACTGGCGCTCACACCAGTTTGAATCCAGTGGCTCTGCTTTCAAAAGCTTCTACCCTGAAACTCTTGCTGGTCTCTAAGGCACTGCTAGACTCGAATCTGTTTTACTACCGACCAACAGGGAGGACACCCTCTGAAACGACTTATTGAAAGGACTCTCCATTTTTTGAGAACTTCGAACAGGAAGCACCAGCCAAAAACCTAGGTCTGCGTCCTTATGGAGGAAAGAACCATAGTTAGCCAAACGATTCCATGGGATTAGCTTTGCGCAGGCTCGTGTGTGTTATTGTTTCTTGACATTTTAAAGAAGACATTTTAAAAAGAAACGTTTGGTGTAACTCAAAATAGTTGCTTCTGGCACGTCAGGGGTCAGCTGCTCCCGGGAGCGTCTCATTCTCCCTCTGCATTGTTCTTACCGTGTTTCAGGTTGTCCAGCCATTCCCCAGTGTAGCGATCCCCGTTCACAGCGTAAACCGTGTGTCTTAGTCCACATTTCTGGGCTTTCCTGTCCCATTCGTACCAAAGAGGTTCGACTGTTCTGGGGAACTTGACAATAGGCATGCCGGTTTCGTCTGGGGGGGGAGGGGGGAAGATGCAAGAGAAGCAGGTCAGACTAGCAGCGTCTGAGAGGCAGGCCGAGATTGGCTTCTCTCACAATCAGAGCTTGTGACCATGTACCCACCCTCACATGAGCTCCTGCCCCTCGTTCTTTCTATTTATCCTTTGAAATCCATGCTATGGTCACCTCAAGACTTGATCACTGTAACGCTCTCTACATGGGGCTGCCCTTGTCTCAGATCCGGAAGCTGCAGCTGGTGCAGAATGCTGCAGCCAGGCTGCTGATGGGTCTCTCTTTGCGGGACCACATCTGGCCTGTGCTCGTCACTGCACTGGCTGCCCATAGCATACCGGATCCGGTTCAAGGTGCTGGTGTTAACCTTTAAAGCCCTATATGGTCAGGGGCCTGCCTACTTGAGGGACCGCCTTTCCCCATATAGGCCCCAGAGGGCACTGAGGTCAGGCACTCAACATCGTCTGACTCTCCCTGGTCCGAAAGACGCTCGGTTGGCCTGTACCAGGGCCAGGGCTTTCTCGGTGGCGGCTCCTTACTGGTGGAATGAGCTCCCGGAGGACATCAGGGCCCTGCGGGACTTGTTGCAGTTCCGCAGGGCCTGCAAGACGGAGCTCTTCCGCCAGGCTTTCAACTAGGGGCCGTCACCAGGGGGTGGTCTGGTAACATCGCCTTGGTCCTGTCAGCCGCATCCCCTTGCTCCCTTTCTTCGCCAGGAGAACTCTGTATAACTGAAGTCGCCATTTTTTAGAGTATATTGTACAGGAGATGGTAGTAGTCTAATTGTTTGTTTTATATTGTAAACCCTTGCGGGTATTTTATGCGTGTTAGCCGCCTTGAGCCGGTTCGCTGGCAAGGCGGGATATAAATATAATAAATAAATAAATATACCCCACATTCTCAGCCAGTGCCTGGTTCTCAAGGTGGCTGGAAAAGGGGGGGGGGGGTGTGACAGACCCGAAAGAGAGAAAAACACCGATGAGCAGCAAATTATAATTTTTAAAAACTGTTCCAAACCAATCAGAAATTTAAAGACAAAGACCTAAAAGCAGCTTAAGATGCCATAAAGGTGTATATAAATCACACACTGACGGTGCTATATTAATACATGAAGCTGCTGTATACTTTTGGCCCATCAATCAATGTCAGTATTGCCTACTCAGGCTGGCAGCCGCCCTCCAGGGTCTCAGGCAGACGGAGGTCTTTCACATCGCCTCCTGCCAGATTGAACCTGGGACCTTCTGCGTGCCAAGCAGATGCTCTCATTACTGAGCCAACAGCCCCTCTTCAAATCATTCCAGAGCCGATTACCCTAAATGGTCCCTCTTCTTCTGCCCTTGTGGATAAAAGGCTTCATCGAGACTGTTCTCGGGGGGGGGGGGGAATTTAGCAGCCAGGTCTGCTTCCCTGACACTCCTGCAAGCTTGCCAACCCTCACGAGATGTCCTGGCACATCCTTCAGCCCAGAAAGAGCCAGGCCACCCTGCCTGGTCCTCATGAGGTCACAGTGATGTCATGAGTCAGCCAGAAGAGGTGCTGATTGTGAGGCTTTGGTCACCCTGGAGATGCCTGCTTCACTTGCTGCCTCCTTGGCCGGGCCTCTGCAGGCTGGGCATCTCTCAGACTAGTGACCGTTCGTCTCTCCAGCAAGCCCTTCTGGATGAGGGGAGACAGGACACTTGGGCCGTGATGCTCCAGGGAGAGGGGATATCCTGCAGCAAACAGAAGCCCTTTCTGCCCCTAAGGATGCACACAGCAGCCACCAAAAGTGCAAGAAGCAGCAGCAGAAGAAGAGATTGGATTTAGACCCCGCCCTTCACTCAGAGTCTCAAAGCGGTTTACAAACTCCTTTCCCTTCCCCTCCCCACAACAGACACCCTGTGAGGTAGGTGGGGCCGAGAGAGCTCTGAGACAACTGTCCTTGAGAGAACAGCTGGTACAGAACTATACCCAAGGTCATCCAGCAGCTGCAAGTGGAGGAGTGGGGAATCAAACCCGGTTCTCCCAGATTAAAGTCTGCGTACTTAACCACTACACCAAAGTACAGAGCATCACTGCCCCAGAAATAAGAACCTAAGAGAAGCCAATGTTGGATCAGGCCAGTGGCCCATCCAGTCCAACACTCTGTCATGCAGTGACCCAAACCCAGGTGCCCTCAGGAGGTCCATCAGTGGGGCCAGAACTCCAGAAGCCCTCCCACACTTGCCCCCCCCCACCATCAAGAATGCAGAGCATCACTGCCCTAGACAAGACCATGAGAGAAGCCATGTTGGATCATGCTAGTGGCCCATCCAGTCCAACACTCTGTGTCACAGTGGCCAAAACCCAGGAGCCACCAGGAGGTCCACCAGCAGGGCCAGAACCCCAGAAGCCCTCCCACTATTGCCCCTCCCCTCAGTACCAAGAATGCAGAGCACCACTGCCCCAGATAGAAAGTTCCTATCTATACCTTGTGGCTAATAGCCACTGATGGACCTCTGCTCCGTATGTTTATCCAATCCCCCCTTGAAGCTGTCTATGCTCGTAGCCGCTGTCACTTCCTGCGGCAGTGAATTCCACATCCTTGCGGATGCAGGGTCTCTCTCTTTAACATCCTGGGAATCTGCAGCAGGCGAGTGGATCTGCCGCCTTGCCGGAGTACCAGCTTGCCCCCACTCATGCCCTTCTCTAGAGATGCTGCTGTGGTCCTCGCAGACCACGTGCCGCAGAAACCAGCGTGTCCTGCTCACAGTGCCAGTTGTCTCTTGAGTCAAGCATCCCATGCTATTGAATTGCAGATTGACTCCCAATTTAGACTATCCGTCTGCCTTTCAGGAGCATTTGTGACTATGCAGCTGGCCGTATTCATCTCTATGCAGGCAGCTGTCCAGGAGAGGCGGCTGCTGGCACATGTTAAGAGGCGATGGGGTTGCTGGGAATTGTAGTTTTCTCAGCTTCCCGATTCAGTTTGAGAAGCAAAGAAAACTACAGTTCCCATCAATCCTGACAGGAAGTCATAGTGAGGAAGAGCGGGAAGGACCACTGAACCCTCTTTTTAAAGAGCCCTGCCCTGCCAGGGTTACTCCACCCCACCCCCGCTTCAGAAAAGTAAGATTTTGGGGGGGGGGGGTAGTCAGAGAGGGGGGCAGAGACCTGTGTGTTTATAGGTTTGATTCCCCACTCCTACACTTGCAGCTGCTGGATGACCTTGGGCAAGCCATAGTTCTGTCAGAGCTGTCCTTGAAAGGGTAGTTTCTGTCAGAGCTCTCTCAGCCCTGCCTACCTCACAGGGTGTCTGTTGTGGGGAGGGGAAGAGAAAGGAGTTTGTACGCCGCTCTGAAACTCCGAGTGAAGGGCCGGGTATAAATCCAATCTCCTCCTCTTCTATGCATTTTCCAAACTTCTTTTTGAAAACTCACAGATGTCCTGTTTAGGGAGTTTAATGCAGGGATGATGGCAAACATAAAAGATGTTTATAGGGATGCCAGCTTCCAGGTGGGACCTGGGGATCCCCTGGAATCCGAGCTCATCTCCAGGCTACAGAGATCAGTTCCCCTGGAGAAAATGGATGCTTTGGAAGGTGGACTCTATGGCATTGTACTCCACTGAGGTCCCTGTCCTGCCCAGGGATTTCTCAACCTGGATCTGGCAACCCTAGCCCCCCACCCCACCCGCACCAGTGGCCGGGGTGGGGGGGGGAACCCGGCAACCCTGCCAGCTCTGGGTTAGGGCATTCCTGGAGATCGGGGGGGTTTAGGGAGGGGACGGACTTCACCCTGCAGAGGATAATGCCAGAGAGACCAACTTCCCAAGCAGCCATTTTCTCCAAGGGAACTGGTCTCTTGTTGGCTGGAGACCAGTTGTAAATCCCGGTGATCTCAGCCACCCCTAGGGGGTTGATAATAATGCTAATGTCTAGGGTTGCCATCTCTAGGTTGGGATAATCCTGGAGATTTGGGGGCAGAGTTTGGGGAGGGAAGGAACCTCAGCCAGGTATAATGCCATAGAGTCCACCCTTCAAAGCTGACTCAGGAAAGCTCCTGTTTTTGTTGTTGTTGTTCAGTCGCACAGTCGAGTCTGAATCTTCGTGACCCCATGGACCACATCACGCCAGGCCCTCCTGTCTTCCATGGTGCTCCGGAGTTCACTTAATTTAATGTTCGTTGCATTGATAACACTGTCCAACCATCTCATCCTTTGCCGTCCCCTTCTTCTTTGACCTTCACTCTTTCCCAGCATCAGGGTCTTCTCCGGGGAGGGCTCCCTTCTCACTTGGTAGCCAAAGTATTTGGAGCTTCAGCTTCAGGATCTGGCCTTCCAGGGAACAGTCAGGGTCGATTTCCTTTAGGATTGCCTGATTTGCTCTCCTTGCAGTCCAAGGGACTCTCAAGAGTCTTCTCTGGCACCATAATTCAAAAGCATCTATTCTTCGGTGCTCGGCCTTCCTTATCGTCCAACTCTTGCAGTTGCTACCCGCCCACATATTTTGTACGTCTTTAAGGTGCTACTGGACTCTTGCTCTTTTCTACTGCTACGTTTTCTCCTGGGAAACAGATGTCTGTCATCTGGGGATCAGTTGTCATTCCAGGAGATCTCCAGGTCCCACCTGGAGGCTGGCAACAGTATCCCTTCCTGTTTTTCACAGGTATCTGCTCCCTCAGTCTTACCAGGTCCCTGATTGTAGACTGGGGACAGGGAACGGAGAACAGAAACTGCTTGCCATTCGGTACGTTTGTGGCCTCCATGAAGTTTCACACACAGGCATCTGGGCTCCCAGTTCATCCTCCTGTTTGCTACCAGGTGACGGTATCTGTGGGGCAGTCCCTGCATGGTTGGCGTCAGTGATAGGCAAGGCGAGGCAGCTGCTTTGTGGCCCTGGATTTCTGGAGAACCCGCTGTCCTGAGCCCTGAGCTCGATTCCGTCTCACTTGAAAACCATCAAGAAGGGGAGATTCTGGAGTGGTTTTCTGGCCATGCTAGGGATGCCAACCTCCTGGTGGGACCTGGAATTACAGCTCATCTCTGGACTACAGAGATCAGGTACCCTGGAGCAAATGGATTCTTTGGAGGGTGGACTCTATGGCATTGTACCCCACTGAGGTCCCTGTCCTCCCCAGGCTCCACTCCCAAATCTCCAGGAGTTTCCCAGTCTGGATTTGGCAACCCTACCCCCACATCTCCCCCCCCCCCCCCGCCCGTGGCAAAGGGGGACCTGGCAGACTCATGCCACGCCCCTGTCTCTCCCGCTTTCCGGAATGCCATTCCCAGCACCACGTTCTTCGATTACCCACCTGTTGTTGAATGACTTCCATCTCTAAATTCCTCCTCAGTAGAATTAAGCAGCTGTACGTACACGGAATCCATGCTACAATGCCAAAGAAGGAGACATTAGATATTTTGGTGCTGTTGCTATTCTAGAATTCTGTTTAAGACCAGTTTTAAACATGAAACGTGATGCCGGTCACTGTCGTGATGTGTTTGCATGTACTAAGTGATCTACCGAGACGTGTGAGGCACACAAGGGCTTGACTTCCATTTCTTCACTGCTGTTGAGTTTGCTCAAGGGATCACGGCTGGCTCCAGAGGATGGCTGGACAGGGCAGAAGCGAGAGGAGGCTGGAGACCCAGAGAGTCAAAGGAAGCTGGGTGAAACCTGCCACTTTTTGGGGGGGGGGGGGGGGCTCTGGAATGGCAAACAGCAAAGGTGCCCCCTTCACCCTTTTCTGTATTTATGATGGGAAGTATATAAAACATGTAATAAAGTATATAAAGACATAAATACTACTTAACACAGAGAGTGATTAAAATGCAGAATTCGCTGCCCGAGGAAGTACTGAAGGCTTTTAAAGAGCTTTAAAGGGGGATTAGATTAATGGAGGACAAGCCTATCAGTGGCCACTAGCCATGGTGACTGAGTGGAACCTCCACATTCAGAGGCACTAATCCTCTGAATCTCAAGAGCCAGGAGGCAACATCAGGGGAAGGCCTCGGCCTCTCTGCCCTGTTGTTGGCCATCCAGAGGAACTGGTTGGCCACTGCATCAGACAGGAGGCTGGACTAGAGGGACCCTTACTGGTCTGACCCAGCAGGGCTCTTCTTAGGTTCTTACAGTTAGACAGTCAAGACCTAGGTTCATATCCCCCCTCTGCCATGGAATTCATACGGTGATCTTGTTCCAGCCATTCTCTCTGCCTGCCTACCTTACAGGATTGTTGTGAGTATAGAATGGGGAAGAGAGAACCAAATACACTGTCCAGAGCTCAGGCAAGATAAAAGGCTGACAAACAATTCCTGCCTGAAAGGGCATCCAACAGCTTTACTACCTATCAATCTGCTGCTCCAGTCATTACAATGCGAAACGCCATATTTTTGTTCTGCCATCCAATCAAAGGCTCCATATCCTAATCAAAAGCTGCAGCCACACAAATACAGCTTGTCTGTGTAAACTGCTGTCAAGCTGTAGATGATGTGTGGCAGCCCCAGCAAGGGGCTTTCAAGGCCAATGAGAAGCAGAGGTGGTTTTGCCATCGCCTTCCTCTGCAGAGTCTTCCTTGGGGGTCTCCATTCCAAGTACTGACCCTGCTTAGCTTCCAAGATCTGACCAGATCAGTCTATGCCACGCCACCTTCCCTTTGAACACAGCTCAGAATGGTAAATGTCCAGGGGTGCTGGTAAAGTGGGCCCCATGGAGGTCAGCCTGGTGTCCTGAACTCCTACTCACAAACTGCAAATACCCTTCAGTCACTGGACATAACTGGAGACTGACCTGAAAGCCAAGCAGGCAGATTTATGCAGCTCTAATTTGCTCGACGGGTACCAGGAAATGTAGAAGCTGGGCTGAAATGTATCATCAGCAGGGAAGTTGCAAGGCCGGCCCTTCTGCAGGGCATTCCCAGGGAAGCTGGCGCTCCCGCTGAGATCGCCATAGCAACGTCTGCAACAGACCGAGCTTGAAGCCTTGCCCTGCGGAGGGTGGCTCAGGGCATCCAAAAACTCACGCGGGGTGGTTGTTCCTGCCTTCTGGGCACGGGTGGCTTTAGACACGTTTGCACCCCAAGGAAAAAAGTCTGCATCTCCCTTCCCCCCCCCCCCCAGCTGGACTTGTTAGGGTTTTTCAATAATCTCCCAGATATTGATGCTGACAACAGGTATGGGGTTGCCGATTTGCCGGCTGGGGCCTGGAGATCTCCCAGAATTACAACCTCCAGCCTAGAGAGATCAGTTCCCCTGGAGAAAAAAAAGGCTGCTTTGGAGGGCAGACTCCACGGGCATTAGACGCTGAAGAACTCCTTCCCCTCCCTGGTTGCCAACATCCAGGTTGGGCCTGTTGGGAAAGACAATTTGGTGTACAAAGAAGAGAAGAAGACCCTGAAGAAGGCAGCAAGAAGCCAGATAGGATGGCGAGGTCAGGACCTTCTCTCCTTCAAGTGTCTTTAGGCTTGCCAACCTCCAGGTGCGGCCTGGAGTTCTTCTGGGATTACAACTGGTATCCAGACAATGGAGCTCAGTTCCCCTGGAGGAACTGAGGGTGGGCCCAATGGTTGACCACAGAGTCTAGGAGTAATGGAAGTCCTAGAGTAATACCACATCACAACTGGACTCCCTCTCCAGGTGCTGCCTCTAAATCTCCAGGACTTTCTCAAGCTCATGTTGGCAACCGTAAGTGTCTTTCCTGGTCTGTCTCCAGATTGCTGCTCTTAGGGCAATTTCCCCCGTCTCGGAAGTCCTTCACTCAGTCTTGATTTCTCTCTCTTGGCCGGAGATGTCATCAGGACCCTATCTCTGCCTCACTTATTTCCTAGCAAGTATGTTAATTCCTAAATAAACCTTTATGTGCTCTTTAATCAGGTTGTTGTGTTAATTACTTTGCCAACAGTCAGGGCCTTCAGATCTCCCACAACTACAACTGATGTCCAGATGACAGAGATCAGCTTCCCTGGAGAAAATGGCCACTTTGGGGGGGGTGAAGTCTACCGCATTCTATCTTGCTGAGCGCCTTCCTCTCTCCAAACCCAGCCCTCCCCACACTTCACCCCCCCAAATCTGCAGGAATTTCCTGTCCTTGGAGTTGGCAACCATTGTGAATTGGTTTTGGGGGGGGGGGGAGGTTAGTTTCTTCACCCCCAGGTCCAAAAGAGAAGCTTGTAGGGTGGATAGCAGTGCCACCTGCTGGCCATAAATAATACTCTCTTCTCCAATGTCACCTTTAAAAATGCACATTAAGTGCTGTTACGTGACAGTGCAAATCCTCGAACTCTTGCCATTCTAAACATGGCTTGCATGTTATAGAACCAGTTGGATGGGAGGGGGGGCAGGAGGCCAAGCCTCCCGCTGCACCCTGTGAGAAATCTAGCCGCTATTTTATCCACATCCTTTTTCTCTGCCTCCAGCCTGAAATGTGGGAGGGCCAGAGAGGACCTCTGCTCCCTGGCACACCCGGCCTTGATTTCCTGCAAGCAGCAGGGAGGATTAGCAGGCAGGGGGGCTAGGTTCACCCTGCAGCCAGCTCCCAGTGGCCCTTCCTGGCTGCAAAACTGAGGATAAACTTGAGGATGTTTTGAGTTGCTCACAGTTACACTCGGAAGCTAAAATGACTAAACTGAGGCTTTGGTCACATTATAAGAAGGCAAGTGTCACTGGGAAAGACAATCACATTAGGAAAAGCTGAAGGCAGTGGGAAAAGAGAAAGACCCAACATGAGATGGATGGACTCAGTCAAGGAAGCCACAAAGGCCCTCCGCTTGCAAGACCTGAGCACGGCTGTGAAGGAGAGGGCGTTTTCGAGGTCATGGATTCATAGGGTTGCCATAAGTTGGAAGGAAGCTATTGATGGCACCTAACCCCCACATGAGGTGCTGCTGGACTCGAACCCAGCTCACCCATTGGAAGGATTGTTAAAAACAGTGTACACTGAAAAGCACTCTAGAGATTTTGAACAAGCGCAGATATTTTGGTGCCTGAGACAGGGGAGAAAATGGTGACATGCCTATAAATGTTTCCTTTGCTCGAAAGCCAGTTGAATCCAACTCTAGGGGGCGGTGCTCATCACCGTTTCCAAGCCAAAGAGCCAGCACTGTCTGAAGACTTTCCGTGGTCATGTGGCTAGCATGACTAGACGCCGAGGCACACGGAACGCTGTTACCTTCCCACCAAAGCGGTACCTATTTATCTACTTGCTTTCGAACTGCTAGGCTGGCAGGAGCTGGGACCGGAGACAGGAGCTCACTCTGTCACGCAGCACTCAGGTCTTGAACTGTCCCAAATAGAAAAAATAAAGACCTACATATCTAGAAAGGTCAAAAAGTCTATAATTTTTATCCAACCAGCACACATGGCTCTCCCCTCCTGCATTTTACCCTCAAAACAATCCTGTAGGTTAGACTAAGGGGGACTGACCAAACTTCATGGCAAGTGGTGGATCTGAACTCAGGTCTCCCCAGTCCAAGTCCATCACTCTGCCCACAGTCCCACCATGGCTCTTCTTGTGTCACACACACACCCCTGCACCTACTATCCTTTGTTTCAGTGGGATTAGACAACTTCATGGAAGACAGATCCATCAGGAGGACTCAGTGGAGCCTCCCAGGACAGAGGCAGCGTACCTTTGAATACCAGTTGGTGGGGAGGCAACAATGGCTTTGGCATTCCTCACAGGAGACAGATAACAATGCAAGTTGGAGCTGATTCCGGGTTGTTCTGAGAATAAAAGAGACACAGAACAGTCAGGTCTTTGCTAATTTAATTTACTTTGCTAATTAAAAAAAAAAAAAGACCAGAAAGCCCTTTGCAAATACATGCCAAAGGAATTGGGGCAGAGCATGCTTTATTTCTTTGAAGACCTGTATCCTGCTTTGCTGTCTCCCTTCCAGCTTGGCTGGGGCCTGCCTTAGGTGTATGCCTGCCTCAAGATGCATGCTTGGGAGGAACCGGAGCCAGCCTGTGACAAAAGGAAGGGCCATCTTCTTAAAGACTGTAAATCTCTCTTCAGGGGGTCTTAATGGCTAGGAAATGGCCCCCAAGTGAGTGTCTCTGTCCGAAGACAGATCAAGATGGGTAGCCGTGTTAGTCTGTCTGTAGCAGTAGAAAAGAGCAAGAGTCTGGGAGCCCCTTAAAAATTAACACAATTTCTGGCTGGCTAGGAGCTTTTATGAGTCACTGCTCACTTCTTCGGATACACCTAGAATGTGAATCCATCTATCCTTATATCTTGGAGAGAGGAATGATTTCAGATGAATGACAATAGCAGGCATATGACAAAATCTGTAGCGGGGCAGGAGCTGTCGTGAGCCACTGCTCACTTCGTCGGATACATCTAGAATGTGAGTCCATCTGTCCTTATATCTTGGAGTAAGAACACATGGGAAGCCAATGTTTGATCAGGCCCATCCAGTCCAACACTCTGTCACACAGTGGCCGAAAACACCAGGTGCCACCAGGAGGTCCAGCAGTGGGGCCAGGAAACCAGAAGCCCTCCCATTGATCCCCCCCCCCAGCACCAAGAATACAGAGCATCACTTGCCCCAGACTGAGATTTCAGACAGATGGACTCACTTTCTAGCTGTATCTGAAGAAGTGGGCAGTGACTCAGGAAAGCTTCTCCCCTGCCACAAATGGTGTCAGTCTTTAAGGTGTTCCTCCTGGACTCTGGCTCTTTCCTGCTGTCTGAAGAAACAGCTGGGGAGAGTCACCTTTCAAAGACACCCTGCTCCTTGCACAGAGGTCCAAGACTTCTGATAAGGAGGGCTGGCATAATTCAGGGCAGCCACCTGCTCTGTGGAGCGCTGGTGGGGATCGGGATGGTAAACCACAATTATCTGAGGGTCCAGCTCAAAAGCCCAGGCTCGAACACATTTATTTCTTTATTACGGATGTTATTTATCATCTGCCTTTCTCACTGGGACTCCAGGCGCATTACGCAGAGTGAGTTCATTACCGTCAGCAGGATGGGACACTCCAGTAACCACTGCATTAGGATTTTAGAAGACTGGAACCACCAGAAAGAACTAGCGTAGAATAAGTATCCACATGACACATTAAGCGGTACAGAAGTTATATAAATAGGATCCTACTTACAATAAGCTAAACACAGCAGTATCGAAAAGTCCCTAATCATTTATCCAAGTAAGTTTGTGGACCATTTTGTGCAGCACAAAAGAGCAAGAGCATCTTCAAGACTAACCAAGTTTGTGGCAGGGGAGGAGCTTTCGTGAGTCACTGCTCACTTCTTCAGGTACGGCTAGAAGGTGAGTCCCTCTGTCCTTCTATCTTGGAGAGTGGAGTGATTTCAGACAGATGGCCTCACATTCTAGCTGCACCTGAAGGACTGAGCAGCGACTCAGGAAAGCGCCTCCCCTGCGGCAACTGTTGTTAGTCTTGAAGGGGCTCTTTTCTACTGCTACAGGCAGACTAACACAGCGCCCATCTTGATCCATTTTGTACAGTGCAAACCTATGACCTGAGCAGAAAAAGCCCTCTGGAATAGTTCACTTTTGCATAGTTTGCATAAAGCCAGGCGAAGGGGAGCCTGCCTGATGGAGAAAGCAGGTTTACGGGCAGTGGTTGATTTTGCCCATTCGCAAGTTGGCGCTCACAGAAGCCCCTGCTGGCTGGAGTGAAGTTGCTGAGGTACTGCACAGTCAGAGAGGCAGTCCCACAAATAAGGGGGCCCAGGGCCATTTTTATTTATGTTATTTGTAGTCCGCCTGTCTCACGGGGACTCCCGGCAGTGACGCATAGTGAGCCAAGCACAATCACAGAAACGGGACGTTCAGTAGCCAGTGCATTAGGATTTTAAAAGTCTGAAGCCCCCAAGAAGAACTGAAGCAGGACATAAGTATTAACCATGACACGTTAAGTGGTACAGAGATCACATAAATGGGGTCCTACTGACAATAAGCTATACACAGCAGCATAGACCACAGCAGGGGTGGATCTACTGTGAAACTAATAAAGCTTAGCTTCAGGGCTCCTAATCCTGGAGGGATTCCTGAAGGAATTTTTTTTAATGGGTGAATTTTTCAGCAAAATTGATGGATGGATGAAGTGTTTGTTATTAAAATGAGGCTGTTTTAGTGACAGAAACATAAGCCAGTGGGTTGAAGTAATTAATATTGACCTTAGAATATGCTCTAATACCCATTTCACATAGCCTCAAAATGTCCCTTTAATTGGTCAGATTTCAAAATTCTCTTGGGGTGGGGCTCTTTGGACTGTGTTGGATGTTGCCCTGTTGTTGCTGCCTGAGAAGGGGCCCCGTACCAGTTCAAGCTTCGGGGTCCCAAAAATGCAGGTCCGCCACTGGACCAGGCTCCCTAATCATTTCTCCAAGCAAGTCTGGCCTTGCATGTGATAGCTAATACCTTAAACCGAGCCTGGTTCCAAACGGGCAGCCAATGAAGCGTCTGCAGAGGAGTGCCATGCATGTCCCAGCAAGCTGCCGCTACTGGTTGAGCCCGGCATTCTGGACCAGCCGGGAGTTCCCGATTTGGTTTTGAGGGGAGCCCAATGCACAGAGCATGGCAGTAGTCTAGCCTGGGTGTCCTCCTGGGGTGGATGCGGATCCAGGCGTCCAAGTCAGCTGCATCGAGGAAAGGAGGAACCACCTTACGGGCTGGGCTGAGTTGACAGAAAGTCTTTGCCGCTGTGTTCGCTTGTTTCTCCAGCAATAAAAAAACTGGATCCAGTTTGAAATAATCCCAGGAGTAGGAGGACCTCCTGTCCTGCAAACACGCATGTGCGCCTTATCTTAGAAATAAAGGTAAAGGTTTCCCTTGCTGGAAAGCCAGTCGAATCCGACTCTAGGGGGCGGTGCTCGTCTCCGTTTCCAAGCCGAAGAGCCAGCGCTGTCCGAAGACGTCTCCGTGGTCATGCGGCCGGCATGACTAGACGCCGAGGCGCACGAAACAATGTTACCTTCCCGCCGAAGCGGTACCTATTTTTCTACTCCGTCATGCCGCACTCGGGTCTCAAACTGCTGAACTACCGACCTTCCAGTCTGCAGCTCAGCGTTAAACTCTGAGCCACCGCGGCCTTTAGCTGTGAAACACACGCACACTACTTTGCAGTCGTCGTCTTCTTTGCACCGCTTAGAAAAGCCCTTGGTCTGCCTCTTAGGGGCTGCCGAGGAGGAAGCAACAATTTGCAGGCTCCCCATCAGCCCCGCGAAGGGTTAACTCCCGAGAGCTCTCGGCGGAGGGGAGGCGGCAGGGCGGAGACTAGGAGAGGCCCGGCCTCGGCACCGGCCAATGGCAAAGGAGAGGAGATGGCACGGGGAGGCGGCATCGGTGCGCGTGCGCGCGCAGTGGGCCTCTTAGCCCGGCAGCCTATTTTAATAATAACCCTCTGCCCATCGCTCTTCGGGGTCCAGGGGAGGGCTGCACGTCGGGAAGGCCCGCGCCTGGGACCTGCTCGCTAGCGGGATGCGCGCTCCCCGGCCTGCCTCGGCTGCTTGCCGAGCGCGCCTCCTTTGAGCCTCCCCCGCCTGGAGGTCGCTCGCTCCAGTCCCTGAAAGCCCTTTTGGGGGGGGGGGGGGCCTGATGACGTCGGGCGCGCACGTGGGCCCGGAACCGGCTGGGGGCTCGCGCTGAGCGGGCGGCGGGCAGGCGAGCAGGCGGGATGGGGCCGCCCTTGGAGAAGTGCCGGGGCGACTGGCGGGAGCTGGAGGAGGAATTCCAGCAGCTCCAGGTAGGCTAGCCAAGGGGGGCCCTGCAGACCCAGCCCTCGCCGGGGCAGCAGCAGGAGGGGCTCTGGGCGTGTGTTTTATTGCCGGGGGGGGGGGGCTGCTGCCGCCCTCCCGCCCGCCCTTTGTGCATTGCCGGGCGGGCCGGCTGCGGCGCAAAGATGAAGCTGGGCGAGAGATCCTTGGGGAGAAAGTGCGAGAGGAGGGGGAGCTTTGCGCGCCGGTCCCGCGGGAGGGCTTGCCCTGCTACCTGCAGGACTGGGGGCCAGCTGGGGCGCCTTCGCTTCGCCCTTGGGCTGGGCACTGACTGACCCGCGCTGGGCTCCGCCGGGTGGATCAGGCGCAACCGCGGGCAGCGATCGCGGAAAGAGGGGCGGGTGGGCAGGTGTGGATGCCGGGGGCGCAGCGGGCAGTATCCAGGGTGCCTCCGAAGCTGGGTGTGGCGTTGCTTTGCGCGAGGGCCCAGTGTCCTCGGCCACCTTGCGAGGGATCGTGGGGGGTGGGGGGGTGGGGAGAGACCTCCCCCCCCGTGTGGTGCCTTCGGGTGCAGCTGTTGGGTCGGGGTGCCCGAACATCCAAGGCAGGAGCACCTCCTCCTCTGTTTGGTTCACCTTCCTGCAGGGCCCTGTCTGGCCCTACCTGCCAGGACTGTCAGCTCCGGGTTCGGAAACACCTGGAGATGTTGCGGGTCGGACCTGGGAGGGGGAGGTCTCGGGAGGGGACAACTCCGGCAGCCCACCTTCCAAAGCAGCCATGTTCTTCAGGGGAAGTGGGACCAAAGTTTGGATTAAAGAAATAAATGCATGATGTGTGTACTAGGTGATCAGCCGTAATTCTGGGAGATCTCCCCACCACCCCCTGGAGGTTGGCAACTCTGACCTGTAGCCGGGGCCAGCTGGTGGGTTTCCCACTGCAGAGGGCAAGGGCCGCAGCAAAGTGCTCCAGAGACCTTTGGCCAAGGAGACCGGCTCAGGTTTCGGCATCTCCCTCCCTCTCTGGCATTTCTAGGCCCTGCATCAGAGCGCGATAGATACGTGGATGAAATATTATCTACAACCTGCAAGGAGATATAATCATTCATAATGGCTTCATAGTAGCTTGGAAGCCTTATCCAAACCCACTGTTATTTGCATGAATGATGGTTTCCTTCCCATGAAAGCATGGGAAACCAGTCTCAGGCTGAGAGTCAGGAGAGTTCCTGGGTCATCTCATCCCATCCCTTAAAACGGGAATGTATAAACATGGAGGAAGAAGCCACCACATTAACAAACTACTGGTACCTTAAGCATACAACACAGTCAGGTTCTGAATTACACTTAAGGAACTGAGAGGAAAAAGGGGTACGCAGTCCCCTTTTGCAACAGGAAACCTACCCATCGCTGTCCTCAGCCGAACTGAAATGCAGGTATGGGGTCTTCTGAGCCTTTTAAGTCTGGGCTTCTCATTAGCTAGACAATCTAGCAGTGTTGTATGGCTGCTTCATAGTATAGTTTGGTACTTGATGCTCCCAAATCTCTTATGTGGGCTGCAGGACAAGTGGACACTGAATCCAGTCCTTCTGCAAACGAGAGTTTTACTAAGAATACTGTGCCGTGTTTTCTGTGTCTTGGGGTAGATGAAAACCAGGAGGGTTTGAACAGCTTTGGGCAATAACTCTCTTCACATCTCATTAAGAGTCTCCCAGCTATAAACTTGGATAACCTTCCATAGGGACTCGCTGTAAACTAAACTGCTGAATTTGACAGCTTTCCTGAACTTTTGCAGAATTGCAGCATTCAGCCCTGGGTAGGTTTCCTGTTGCAGTTCTGATCACAGCACACAGATGCAACCTAGGGTGTTGGATTACTTTGGTTGTGCCTTTTGGACCACACTCTGTTTTAATACAAGTCTGTCAAAGTTCAAATAGAGGGCAAAGCAATACAGATGTCTTCTAAGTGGCCCTGGCTGTTGTGCTTCTTTTGCTGATGATTTCTAGCAGATGGGTGATCTTTGTGCTTTGCTGGACAGGCCAGCTGTGGCTCGAAGCTGAAGCTGGGGAGATCTAGGGGGGAGGGGGGGAGGTTGGCAAGAAAGCAAAGGAGCCTTTCTCTGGGGGTCACCGCTTGGATTGTGTTCACCTTCTTTTGGTCTTGGCTGCTTTTCTGCTTGCCAAGCAAAATCAGCTGGGCCCTTTTGTGTAAGGGGATGGAAGTTTTCCCTGCAGGTGATGGGGGAGGAGGGCGGATTGCATAGTTCCGTTTAGCCCCTCCCCATCACTAGCAGCACTGTGCCGGGTCCATTCTACATGTTTTGACCAAGTTGCGAAATTCAGGTCTATTTAAAGGGTGTTGTTGCCAGCTCTGGGATGGGAAGTACCTGGAGAATCTGGGGGTGGAGCCTGGAGATTGGCAGGGTTTGGGGAGGGGAGCAAGCTCAGCATGACACGATGCCATAGAGTCCATCCTCCAAAGCAGCCATTTTCTCCAGGGGAACTGATCTGTCATTGGGAGATCACTTGTAAAAGTGGGAGATCTCCAGGACCCACCTGGAGGTTGGGAACCTGGGGCTAGCTAGATGAAACCATCAAAAATACAATTCCAAATTATCTGTATGTGTAATAATTTAAAATTGCAACACTGGAGGCTGTCAGCTGAATTCAGAACTAGCAGCTGCTAAAATTAGTATACACAGAGATGTAGAAGATGCAGTATAGAGGCAAGGAGTGTGTAGGACATGGGAATAAGAAGAGCCTTACTGGATCAGACCAGTGAGGGTCCATCTGGTCCAGCATCCTGTCTCACACAGTGGCCAGCCAGTTCCTCTGGAGAGCCAACAACAGGGCAGAGAGGCCGAGGCCTTCCCCGGTAAGAACACCAGAAGAGCCCTGCTGGATCAGTCCAGTGAGGGTCTATCTAGTCCAGCATCCCATCTCACATGGTGGCCAACCAGTTCCTCTGGAGGGCCAACAACGGCATAGAGGCTGAGGCCTTCATAAGAAAATCAGAAGAGCCCTGCCGGATCAGACCAATCATCCATCTAGTCCAGCATCCTGACTCATACAGTGGCCAACCAGTTCCTTTGGACAGCCAACAACAGGGCATAGAGGCCGAGGGAGAGCTGGAAAAAGTACAGAGGAAGGCAACCAAGACGATTAGAGGGTTGGAGAACCTTCCCTATAAGGAAGGTTGAAGAGTGTTCAGTTAGAAAAGAGATGACATGACAGAGATTTATAAAATTATGCATGAGGTGGAGAAAATTGACAGATAATTTTTTCTCCCAAAATACTAGCACTTGAGGACATCCAATGAAACTCATGGGCAGTAGGTTCAGGATGGAAAAAAGGAAAATAGTACTTTATACAGGGAGTGATTAAAATGTGGAATTTGCTGCCGAAGGATGTAGTGGTGGCCACAGGAATAGACAGCTTTAAAAGGGGATTAGATAGACTTATCCTCCATGAATCTTATCAGTGGCTACTAGCCATGGTGACATTCAGATACACCAATCCTTTGAATCCCAGAGCCAGGAGGCAACCTCAGGGGAAGGCCTCAGCCTCTATGCCCTGTTGTTGGCCGTCCAGAGGAACTCCTTGGCCACTGTGTGGGACAGGATGCTGGACAAGATGGACCACTGGTCTGATCCAGCAGGGCTCTTCTTAGGTTCTTAGAAGGGCTGATGTTGCCTCTTGACTCTGGGATTCAGAGGATTAGTACCTCTGGATGTGGAGGTTCCCCTCAGTCACCATGGCTAGTGGCCATTTATAGACTTGTCCTCCATGAATCTATCTAATCCCCGTCTATTGTTCCTGTGGCCATCACTATGTCCTCTGGCAGCAAGGAGTGAGTAGGAAATGGGGATAAAGATAAACTGGCTGGTGAAGGAAATTGTTTTGCTGGTGCTGAAAACGAGTCAGGTAGGCGCCAGGGGAGCGCCAAGGGGTTGTTCTTGGGGCAGGGGTGGAATTTAATATAGAATCTATATTTACATCTTGAGGTTTAGGGTTAGGAGGACACTCCCGAAATAGCCGCTTGCCGCTGATGGGAGAGGGAAGCTGGTTCTGCAGGGCTGGCGTGCTCAGCTTGGAGGCCTGTTCGGCCGCTGCAATTCTCCCCAGACCAGCTACTTATTTCTTGGGTGTCTGCCTGATCAGGCCTTCCTCAGGAAGTGGGTAGACAATCCTCTCTCCTCGTTTTGTCCTCACCACAACCCTCCGAGGTAGGCAAGGCTAACAGGTGACTTGCCCAAGGACCCAGCAAGATGTCATGAGAGACTGAGGATTTGAACCCAGGTCTAGTGTAGCATTAGGGTCACTTTGATGCACTGGCTTCCTGCTCTTGAGGAACATGTTGCAAGCAAGATTTGAGTCCAGCAGATGCTACCTGATGAAGGAAGCTTGGACTCATAAAAGTTTACACCCTGGAAATCTTGTGGGTCTTTAAGACGCAACTGGATTTTGTGAGGGTTTTTTTTTTTGTCTTGTGTAAAGATCCAGTTGGGTGTAGTGGTTAGGAGTCTGGACTCTAATCTGGGAGAACCGGGTTTGATCCCCCATTCCTCCACATGCAGCTGCTGGCATGACCTTGGGTCAGTCACAAGTTATCTCAGAGCTGTTCTCTCAAGGGCAGTTCTCAAAAGAGCTCTCTCAGCCCCACCTGCCTCACAGGGTGTCTGTTGTGGGGAGGGGAAGGGAAAGGAGTTTGTAAGGCACTCTGAGATTCCTTCGGGTAGTGAAGGGCAGGGTATAAAACCAGTCTTTAATTCTTCTTCATCATCCATGACTCCTGACCCTTGTTGAAACGCGTATCTAAAGCACCAACTTAACTTGTACAACCAACTCCAGCTTGTGAATGGATTTGGCACTGAAGCCCAAACGGAGTATAAGAAAAGTGGTGCTTTCGGACCTCTTGGACATATTTGAGGACCCATTTTTTCTGTTCTTCCCTGGCCAGCCGTAGCTGATACCAAGCAGACCCTCTTCCTCCCCCTCCTTTGCCTTCTATGAAAGCACAGCTGGATCCTGGTTTTACTTAGCTGAGCCTTATGCTGATTCAGACCCTTGGTCCTTCTAGGCCAGTACTGTCTGTTTAGACTGGCAGTGGCTCTCCAGGGTCTCAGGTGGAGGTCTCTCTCATCACCACTTTCCGGCTCCTTCTAACTGGCAGTGGTGGGCATTGAACCTGGGACCTCCTGCATGCCAAGCAGAGGCTCTTCCGCTGAGCCACAGCCTGTCAGATTGTTGGAGGCGGGAAGGATAGATTCTGGGCATCTGATGTGAGGTGGTTGTTCCCAGGTTTAAATCTCAGCGTGGTTGTTTAAAATACACATACGCCCCCTTCTGCAGTAAGATAGTGGAAATTTGGTAATCCCACATAACAAAGAGCTGAAAAGTGGGGAAATTTGCTTCTCTCCTTTGAAACTTGGGATGGAAAGCCTGCTTTGGGATTGCCAGCAGAGAACAAGCAGATGGTCCAAGGGCATACTGGGTTTGATCCATTCTGCTAAAGGTGGCACTTTCCCCCCAGGAAGGTATCCCTGCTTGTAAATGTAGTTGGCAGTCGCACATTGTCTCTACCTCACAGGACTGTGGTGAGGATAATACAGAGGTGAGGAGAACAAAATAAGCCAGATTGGGTCCCCGTTGGGGAGAAAGGCAGGACACAAATGAATTAATCAGCTCCTAAGCGGGCTGTTCCTCTGTCTTGGGAGTGGCGAAAGTTCTATGCTGCTGCTTAGAACATACTTTTCTTTGAGATAATGTAGTCCTGTCTCTCGACTGAGAACAGTTCCTCTCTTGAATGCATGACCTTTTGATAGTAAGTTTCTCAATTAAACATTTATTTCTTGATGGACTTTGAGTATTTCAGCAGTTACCTGCTGTGTTTCATGCAGTAGAGACACTCAGCCTTTGCGCATAAATGGTCACTCTTAGGCTGGTGTGGAGCCACAGTGGAGGTTAGGTTACCTGAGAACACCCGTATTTTTTTAAGCTTGGAAGCCGGCTTTCTAATGCAAGTGCAAACAATGAAAAGTGCTGTTTGCGAAGTGTAAGGGGAAAGGGCTTCTGTTAATGTTTAATTTAGGCTTTTATTAAGCAATCGGCTCCTTGTCCTTTAATTCAAGATTCTCTGCCAGGAGTCTCTTGCCCTGCTGAGCGGTCATGGTTCAAAGGGCATCCATGGATATTCTGCTGGGGGAGGGCTCCCATTTATTTCTGGTTGGAAGGAAACACATTTGGGCATATAGGTTGCAGGGGGAGGAAAACAATTCCCAGCCTTCTACATGTTATACAAAGCACTGTAATTTCAGCCAGTTTGGTGTAGTGGTTAAGTGTGCGGACTGTAATCTGGGAGAACCGGGTTTGATTCCCCACTCCTCCACTTGCACCTGGCTGGATGACCTTGGGCAAGCCATAGCTCTGTACCAGCTGTTCCCTCAAGGACAGCTTGGGAAAGAGCTCTCTCAGCCCCACCTATCTCACAGGGTGTCTGTTGTGGGGAGGGGAAGGGAAAAGGAGTTTGTAAGCTGCTCTGAGACTCCCTTGGGGAGTGGAGGGCGGGGTATAAATCCAATCTCCTCCTCCTCTTCTTCTTCAGTACTCAACTTCACTGCAAGTTAGCTGGACTCAAATCCAGTAGCACCTTCAGATCCAACAAGATTTCTCAGGGTATGAGCTTGTGTGAGTCAAACTTCCCTTCATCAGGGAATGGTGACCAAATAAACTAAGCTTATTAGTCCAGTCTGGCCTTAGCATCTGTCAGACATCTTCATGATGTCGTATGCTGATCTGCTGCTCACCTATATGTACGGACTGGCAAATTCCATTTCAGTGTATCTGGAGAAGTGTGCATGCACACAGAAGCTTATACCTTGAATGAAACTTTGTTGGTCTTAAAGGTACCACTGGACTCGAACTTTTTTCTGCTGCTTCAGACCGACATGGCTACCCACCTGAATCTAACTGGTGAATGAACTGCAAGATTAGGACATTGTAACAGGGTCAGAGGTGCTGTGGGATGAATAGGGAAAGTTACTTATAGGTTGCAAATGAAGACGTCTCAGTTTTCCTACGGTGGCCAGCCAGATGCTCCGAGAAGTCCTACCGGCAGGGCAAGGAGGTCAGAAGCCGAATTAATAATAATACAGGCAGGACAGGGAGGCCAGAGCCCACCCCTGAATTCCAGCTGGGAATGTGGAGGTTCCATTTAGTCAGCCCTTGGTGAGCCTGTAGCTGAACCAGCTCTGTGTCAAGGCCGTTTATTTAGAAGAACATTTATAATCCGCCCTCACCCATTTCACATGCATACTGCTGCAGTGTAAGCAGCGTCTGCATCTTTGGCACTTTAATCCACGTGCTTCCTTTTGTTCTGGTAGGAAACGCACAAAATCTACAAACAGAAGCTAGAGGAGCTGACCAGTTTGCAGTCGGCCTGCAGCAGCTCAATACAGAAGCAGAAGAGGGGCTTACGGGACTTGCAGTGCGGTTTTCAAAGGTATGTGGGGGACGGCAGCTTGCTCCGTGGGGTTTTATTGTGTTTTCTTTAAGGCACTTCTGTGCTGCTTGCCCAGCCAAATAAAGTCCTCCAGGCGGCCAACGATCAAATCTGAAAACATACACCAGTTGGGTCCTGTGTCTTATCAGGGATGGTCCAGCATGCCCCCTCCTCTCTGATTTAAAAGATCCCCATTCTGTCGTAGAAAGAGCCCAAGAAGGTCAAAAATCTTCAACCCCCTGCTCGGAAGGCAGGACACTCCACAGTTGCCTATCAGAGAAGATAGCCTGGGATGGGCCAGGTGTGTCTGACTTGGTATTAAGGTCGCTGTATAATTTTCCGCACTCCAGACCACAGGACAGAGAGCAGAAGGGCTGTGGGACGCTTTCTGCAAGGCCAAGTAGCCGCAAGAGATTCAGCCTTTGAGCTGGGCCTCAAGTCCAAGTGTGTCATCTGGAGAGCTCCAGGGCTTTGTCGTACAGGTACCAATCTATTGTGCCCAGTGTATGTAAAAGTCTCGGACTGGAGCCTCTGAATTTGGTCTGCTGACTCATACTTTTTTTGCAATGGGGGCAGGCTCCTCACACTGAGAGAAAATGCTGCTGGTAGCTGAACAGATCCATGGGATCCAGTGCTAGTTTGGCATAGTGGTTAGGAGCATAGACTCTACTCTGGGAGAACCGGGTTTGATTCCCCACTCCTACACACACAGCTGCTGGTGCGCCTCTGGATCAGTCACAAGTTATTTCAGAGCTGTTCTCTCAAGGGCAGTTCTCGAGAGAGCTCTCTCAGCCCCCCCACCCCCACCTCACAGGGTGTCTGTGGTGGGGAGGGAAAGGAGATTGTGAGCTGCTTTGAGACTCCTTCGGATAGTGAAGGGCAGGATGTAAATCCAATCTCTTCTTCTTGATTTGTAGTCATTCTGAATTTGAGGCACTAGGGTGGTTGAACAGGAATTGGTTTCTTACCCCCCCCCCCCCCTTCAATGGTACTATTAGTATGTATAATACCACCACCTCCCGCAGACAAGCAGCCACCCAGATGAGATAGGACCTGCCTTCCCGCCTTCTGCTTCTAAATCCAGTTACTGCTTTGCCTTTTAACTCCCCCCCCCCACACACACACACACATGAATTCCATGAGTTTTCATGGACGTGCTGTTTCCTTCCCAGGACAACAGCTTAGGGCTGGCAGTGAGAGACATATTTGGTGGGAGGTGTTGCTAGGCAAGGGGAGCCATAGCTTCTTTGTCTCTGGTCCTCTTTTCTGGTGCATATCTGCAGTCGTGCAGGCTAAATCTTAGCCCATGGAAACCTGAAATTGATAAGGATCAGTGAGCGGCATAAAACCATAGAACTGCCCTGTCGTATCAGGCCCAGGTCCGTCTATCCCAGTATTCTGTTTCCAGCGACAGGCAGCCACCCAGATGCTTTGGGGAATTCACAGTGGGGCATGGCTGTGGTCGCTTTCTGTTTTGGGTCTCTGCAACATCTGGGACGTGACCTGGATAGCCCCGGCTAGCCCAATCAGATCTTGGAAGTTAAGCTTGGGTTGGCCCTGGTTAGTATTTGGATGGGAGACCCACCAGGAAGTCCAAGGTCGCTACGCAGAGGCAGGCGACACCAAACCACCTCTGAATGTCTCTTGCCTTGAAAACCCTATGGGTTATAATAAGTTGGCTGTGACTTGACCGCGCACACACACACAACACATCTGGTCATTAGAGAGAGACTGGCTCTGAAAATGGAGGTTCCATTCCTAGCTCTTATAGCTCTTAGCCATTAGTAGCCTTATCCTTTCTAAAATGGCTTATTTCTCTTTAAAGCCAGTGTCCATCACTGCATCTTGCATCAATGAGTTCCATAAGCTAGTTATGTAGCTGGGCTCGCTGATAGAGCCTCTGCTCTGCATGCAGGAGGTCTCAGGTTCAGTCCCCGGCATCTCCAGTTACACAGTCAGATAGTAGATGGTGTGAAAAACTTCTACCCAAGACCTTGGAGAGCTGCTACCAGTCAGTCGCATCTGACCTTGACAGACCAAGGTGTAAATATAAATATAAGGCAGCTTCCCAAGCTCATATGTTATGCAAGGAAGGGGTTTTTTTGGCTGTCAGCCAATTTCTTTGGTGACCCTGGGTTAAAATGCATCACCTCTGCACTGAATCCCACTGGCCTTTGAATTAAATAAGCACAAGAGGAAGAGAACAGGATCTGCTGCTGTAGCTGAATGGGGTGCTAGAATTTGCTTAAATACATATGCGTCCGTTTCTCTCTCCTGTCACCTCCCTCCCAACTTCACAGATGTAAACGCAACTGTAGCCAGGAAGAATTGGAACTCGTTGAGCAAATCAACAGCCAGATCAAAGAGCGGCACAATGTCTTCTTCGACATGGAAGCTTACCTGCCAAAGAAAAACGGGTACGTGTTTCCTTTAACGAGGCGCCCCTGGGCACAGACAGGGTCTGTTAAGTCATTGTTCACCGTGTGTGTTTCCCAGAGGGAACCCCCTTGAGAAAAATGCCTTTTTCTCTTGTTATTGGAACCTGCTGCTTGCGCTTCCCTTGGGACCGTTGCTCTCTTAGCTGAGAGCAAATGTTTGCCCCGAGCCCGCATTGTCCAGAAGGGGCACATGGACTGGCAGTGTCTCTCGTGCGCATAGTTTCCCACTTTAGTCATGGTGCCACTGGGGAGCCATCTGGGGAAGTTATTATTAGAAGACCCAAGGGAAGAGGAGGTGGAAGAGATGACTCAAGGGCTCAGGGCTCATATTCAAGCACATCCTTGGTAGAAGATGGTTTTGATTGCTCTGGCGGTGGCAAAGCTGCATGCATGCAATCATGGAGTTGGAAGGGACCTCCGGGGTCATCTAGTCCAGCTCCCTGCACAATGCAGGAAATTCACTACCTCCCCCCACTCCCCCAGTGACCCTTGCTTCATGCCCAGAAGATGGCAAAAAACTCCCTCCAGGATCCCTGTAGGGAAGATCTGAGACTGGGATGCTAGCCAGGTCAAAGTCTATGCTTCTCCCCCCTCCCTGCTACACAATGAGCACTGTATAAACCCTCCTGCAAATAGTTACTCTCAAGACAGATGTTTCCCATTTATGTGGATTCCACCCTTCCTGCTACACAGTGAGCATTGCCCCATTGAAGCTGATAATTCCTACTGCAAACAGTGGCTCTTGAGACAGTTGTCTCATCCCCTATGTGGATTCCATGATTGACCTTTGTCTACTGAACGCTGATGCAGCAACCTAAGGGTGTGGCGTGTCAGTCTGTGTATGTTTAAAAATAAACCTCTCACTGCCAGGGGCAGACTTGAGTTTTCCCCTTCAAACTCACTTGTCTCGTGTGCAAGTCCTTCAGATCCCCAGCCAAACTGGCCTGGAGAAAAAAATACTCCCTGACCACAACGTGGCCATCAGCATTTCCCTGGGTGTGTAAGAAAGGGCCACAAGAACTAGGCACCGACGCAACCCTTCCTGCCCTCCTTTCTCATGATCTGCCAAAGTTCACAGAATCAGCATTGCTGTCAGATGGCCATCAAGCCTAGGTCCTGCCTAGAAGGCCCAGATCCTGCATGTCTCTCTTTGAGAGGATGAACAGTTGCTGCTTAGTCGGAGCAGGACTCAGTGGGACTGGTGGTCTGGTTTGGCACTGAGAAGCTTCAGTACCTACTTGATGCTTTTGGGCTTCCAGAGATGCAGCGGCTTGAAGAGACGGTCTCCAGCCCAGCTCTTGGAAATTTTAGAAATTTATTTTTATTTACTTAGCTCATTTATATCCCGCCTTTCTCCCCAATGGGCACCCAGAGCAGCTTACATCGTTATCCTCCCCTCCGTTTTATCCTCACAACAACACTGTAAGGAAAATTAAGCTGAGAGAGTGTGACTGACCCAAGGTCACCCAGCGAGCCTTCCATGGCATGAGCGGGGATTCGAACCTGGGGCGTTCCAGGTAATGGTTGGACACTCCTATCCACTTGATCCAAGATGTGAGTCCTCAGGTAGTTATGCACTCAGTAGGCTTCCACAAGTCTTTGGCTTAGGAGCTGTTGGGGGGGGAGCACTACACCTTGCAGGAAAAGTTATTCTGTGGGGGGGGGGCACAGACCTGCAGATGGTGTTCCTAGGTGTATGTGCGGAACATCTTATCTTGCATTAAGGAATTGTATCTGGCCTGACAGCTCCTGAGTGGGATATGTGGGAGAAATTTAAGAGCCTGATAAAGGGGGCCCAAGCTGGAGGTTAAACCATCTGTTCCTAGGGATGCCAGCCTCCAGGTGAGACCCGGAGATCCCCTGGAATTGCAGCTTATCTCTGGCCTACAGAGATCAGTTCTCCTGGAGAAAAAGGGTGCTTTGGAGGGTGGACTCTGTGGCATTGCACCTCACTGAGGTCCCTGTCCTTCCCAGGGTCCATCCCTAAATCTCCAGGAGTTTCTCAACCTGGATCTGGCAATCCTTCCCTATTCCCTGCTCGGGGCCAGGGGGGACCTGGGACCCTAGCTGTTGCTGATTAAGTCTATTGCTGGGTCAAATTATTTAAGGGTTGGTTGGATGCTAATTCTGACTGCAGTGTACCGTTATATGCAATTATACATATTCTTGGGGGGGGAGGTTTGCATGAGATTATCTTCCTCATGATGATAAAGGTGCAAAAGAGAGAAAATGAAGGGGTTAGAGTTCTTGGCACCAGAAAGAGTGCACTCCAGAAGTTTTTGAGAAAGGGGGGGAAGGGTGGACCAGACTGACACCAACGAAATTCAAGAAAAGCGTTGCTAAATCTCCAACAAGTGTGTCTTGAAGCAGGAATAAAAGACAGCACACTTCTGGGGAAACGATCGTCTGCTGAATTAAATATAAGTGCTATTTCTGTGTTAAAGTGAACAAACAGTATGTCCTCTTACCTAATTTAATTGCAGACATGTTCCAAGATTATTATAAATCACTCCCTACTTCTAGTAAACCGAGCAGTGAGATGACAAGACTCAAAGTTGTTGTTGGGGGGGGGGGGGGGGATATCCTGCAAAAATCTTGACCTAGTGGTTTCTCACCATTGATAAGCAATATTAATTAAAACTGCAACTGGAAACATTAAAACCACACGTTACTTATTACAGGTTTTTAAAAGTGCCTGAGAGAGAGAGCGCGCAGAGAGGTGGGTGCCTAAAACCAGGTGTTGTTGGGCATCCACCCACGTTGCCTCCAGCAGGCAAGCCAAACAGGGGCTTGGCAGATAAAGGATCGTAATTCACAGGCAGGCTCCAATAGGATCATAAAAGTCTTTTAAAAACCTTTTGTCAGGCTGAGATACATACTTAGCAAGTTTGTTTGTGACAGCCTGCCAACAAAACGTTGAAAAGAATTTCCTCCAGACAGTTGTTTTGTCATCAAAACCATTCTCTGCTCCCTGCGGGAAATGTCTTTGTCCTGCCGCAAAGTCAAGGAAGCCTCCTCTGCAGTTGTGTAACTGTTGTGTTTCCGAACGTGTTGAGTTGGAAGTCTTAAGCCACCGCTCTGTGAGTCTGACCGTCTGCTGCCATTTCTCCTTACAGTTTGTACTTGAATCTGGTCTTGGGGAACGTGAATGTAACGTTGCTAAGTAATCAGGCAAAGTAAGTGATTTCTCTTCTCTGGTTCTGTTTGTTCTCTGTGGGGAGGAAGTGGGGCTGCCAAGTAGGTGGTCGACACAAGGGGCACAAAATGCTCAGGGCTTGGGTCACGGGGTGATAGGGAGGGGCAGGATCCCTGTTCTGATTGAGCTTCCGTGTATCCTTCCGAATATGAGTGGGGCTCCCGAGGGAACCTTTGTCCGGGCATCAGTGGAGGTACTTTGCAACTCTGGAAGAGTAGAGGAGGCGGTGGCGCTGGGATGTTGGTTGAGTCATGTCCACAAGCTAGGCTTGGTGCGTATCCTGACCTCATCGTTGTGTTCCAGGTTTGCCTACAAAGATGAATATGAAAAATTCAAACTGTACTTGACGATAATTTTACTCCTTGGAGCAGTTGCTTGCCGATTTGTTCTGCATTACCGGTAAGGCTGCAGCTTTATTGGCTGGAAAAATGGCTTTAGGCAGGGGTCACCAACATGGTACCCATAGGGGTCTGCCAACACTTTTCCCTGGCACCTGCCAAGTGTTTTTCAAAAGAGGGCAGGGCCAGGGGAGGGTTTTGTCCAGCAGGGCTTCTTGTTGGCTACTGGAGATCTGATTGGTTGGGCAGATTTTTTAAAAAGTTGCTTTGGCAGAAGCTCCCACCACAAGACAATAATCCTCACTGCATGCAAGAAAAATCCTTTTTAAATAATAAATTCATTTAAAAATGTATGTTATTAAGGAGAGCTTCTGCCTGAAATATTGGAAGAGTTACTATTAGAGTTATGCATAACCTCACTTCGTGACAATTTTGTGGTTGGCTCCTCCTCTCGCTGCAGCCATTTTGTGGCTGTGCCCACTACCCTATGTCAGGATTCCAAAGGTACCCGTGGGCTTTAAAAGGTTGGAACTCCCCCCCCGCCCCTTCATGCCACAGTATGTTGCAGCTGACTTAAGAATCGTATCTCAGTGGGTAAAAGGATTCTGAGTTCTGCTGATGACAATTCAAAGCCTAGTTTACCGAGCAAGGCTTGGTTAAAGACAATATAGTTTCACACGTTCTGCTTTCAAGGGAGCTCTGCCTGCATCTGTCTGCTGCAGAACCACAGCAGGCTGCTTAAGTTCCATAAGAGTGTGTGTTCCAGGGTGCGCTCAGGAGCCAGTGCCACAGTTGGCATTTCGCAGGAGCATTGCTGGGGACGTGTCCTTAAGTGTGATACACTATTACACATCTTCTCTCAATGACCAGCCTGTGTTAAGCTTTCAACAATTCCTTGAACACTGTTTAGAAGCTGTTGTGTTGTGCAGTCCTCAATATGCAGTCCTCAATATGCAGCAAGCGTGTATTGAAGGGTTTCCCCAGGTCTTTGACGTTATAACCAGTCGGTCTGTATTGCTCTTCCAGTTGATTGGATTTATCTAGGTCTAATGGGATCCCCTCAATGAATTAGCCCTGTAGTGCGTTTGTAAATTGGATCATGTGCTGCTAGTCTGGCACACACATGCCCCTCTTCAGAAGGAATTAGCATCACACGGGCAAACTTGCCTGCCCGGGGACACTATGGCACTTGGTCTATAAGGAGTACCTTAGTGGAACGGGTCCGCCTTCTCTCTCCAAATGTTGGGTACTTCATGGGGCTGTCCAAGAACCCCAAGCCCTGTGAGATGCTGGTTTCTGAGGTTCTGCAGCAGGCCCGCTGCTTAGGGTCCCTAACAGTGCCACCCTAAGCAGAGCTGTTCTTTTCCAAGTCCATTGAAGTCAGCGGGCTTAAAAAGATGTAAGACGGCTTAGGATGGCACTGAAAATGTGCCTCAGGAGGGACTCTCGGCATAGTGCCTGCTGGATCATCCTCGAAAGCAGTTTTGCATAGGCCTTGGGCTTCCGGAAGATCACCTACAGGTCCCAGTGTAACTGCTGCTCTTTTATTGAGGTTGTCTGTAATAACGTTACACCACCTTGAATTGTTTGTTTACTTTTATTTATGTAAAATATCTATTGCCCATCTTATTTGAAAAAAAACAACACCCTAGAGGGTCACAACAATAAAAAATAAAGTATCCAAAACAAAAACCCTAACAAGGAATCAGAACAGTGGAATAAAAATACTGGGCGAAATTGATGCAATTATATTTTCTTAACTGCTGGTCGCTTCCTGTACTGCCAAAAGGGAAATACTTGATGAAATATAAATCTTGTTTCCTTTGCAGCTGGTGTCAGTGTCATACTCAATGAAACACCAGAGGATTATTATTTCTTTAAGATGGGTAGCCGTGTTAGTCTGTTTGGATCAGTAGAAAAGATGAAGAGTCTAGTAGCACCTTAAAGACTAACAAAATTTGTGGCAGGGGAGGAGCTTCCGTGAGTTGCTGCTCACTTCTTCAGATACAGCTAGAATGTGAGTCCATCTGTCCTAATACCTTGGAGAGTGGAGTGATTTCAGATGCAAAATGACAATAGCAGGCATGATTGGATTAGGTGTGCTATGCAGAGGTGTAGCAGGCATGGGAAAATGAGACAGGAAACCTAGGTCTCAGTTCAGTCCAGGAGTATGCATTGTCTTTTCATTTGCAATTCAGCAGTCTCTCTTTTAAATTTCTTTGTAAGGGAACTGCTACTCTGAGGTGCTGGAAGGTTAAAATGTTTCCCCAGTTGGTTTTTGAATGTTGTGGTTTCTAATGGCAGACTTATGTCCATTATTCTTTGTTGTAGGGCCTGCCTTCCATCCTCTACATTAGACAAACAGGCTAGTTCCTATGACGAAGAATAAATGGACATTAGTTTTATATTTAAATATTTATCATCTCTGCAGAAATTTTGCTATTCTTCTTCCTTCAGGGTGACAGATGAAGTGTTCAACTTCCTCTTAGTTTGGTATTACTGCACACTGACAATAAGGGAAAGTATTCTTATCAGCAATGGATCAAGGTATGAGTCCTCAAGATATGAAGAATGCTTTAAGCCCCTTTATGAGACAAATCACACAGTTACCTTATCAGGTCCTGGTAATAAACCTGGCTGCCTGAAACTAGTTATATTCTCATTGGTTTAACTGAGTTTCTCGAGATGTGTTTCAAGGGTAGACGTGGGGTTTATTGAAGTAAAAAAAGAAAAAGTTAAAAAAGGCATCGGTACATCCCCAATGTGATAAGTCTGGGGTTTGGATCAGGGAGACTCAAGTCCCTTTTATAACGTGAAGCCTATTGTATGACACTGAGCCAGTCATTATAGACCTACCTCATAGGGTTGTTAGTAGAAACATTTGAAGGAAATACCATCACCACCAATTCTAAACAATACTCTCTATTTAGACATCCCAAGGTGATTTACAATCTTAAGGTTAAAAATATTGAAAATACAAAAGACTGCTGCATCAATAGTTGAAAGCAGTATACAAAATGCATCATAGGTCGGCAGCAATAAAACCAATGAGATGGCTGTAGCAGCAGTAATAATATTCTAGGTGGAGTTCTTGTTTTGAAACTTTCATGATGACCAGTTTTACAGGTAAAGTGATATTTATTTATAGTAAGCCTGTCTGGCTTTCCTTCCTTCCAAAGGCAACACTTTCCACCTTGTGTTGCCCTAGCTAAGGGGTTAGGGTTTTAATAAATGGGAGGGTTGCATTTTTTTAAAACTTGTGTTATATTTTAAAGGGTTGCTGCATACACTACCTTCAGAGGTATATACAAAGCACCCTGATTCCCAGCTAAAAACGTTTAAGTTTGAATACAGTGAAAACTTGTTTGCAAACATGGGTACGTAGATATATGTCACTTGCAAACCACTTCACATAGATGAGTGCAGCAATCTCTGCAACACTCCTATGAGGTAGGCCAGTTTGATTATCTGCATATGGGGGGGGGGGGGCTGAAAGAGTGGTTTGCTTACAGCCACCCAGTGAATTGGCTGCTGAGACAGGGATGCCAGCCTCCAAGTGGGACCTTGGGATCCCCCAGAATTTCAGTTCATCTCCAGGCTACAGAGATCAATTTCCCTGGAGAAAATGGATGTTTTGGAGGGTGGACTCTATGGCATTGTACCCCACTGAGGTCCCTGTCTTCCCCAGACTCCATCTCCAAATCTCCAGGAATTTCTCAGCCTGGATCTGGCAACCCTACCCTCTCTCCAGTGCCCTCTGGTGGCCAGGGGGACTTGGCAACCGTATGCTGAGATAAATGGATCCTCATGATCACAGCCAATTTTTTCAGACTCTTCCCTATACCAGCTGTATAAAGCAGTGGTCTTTTTAGGAAGCCCTAATTGGGCCATGGCTCTTTCTCTACTCTACAGTTGATGGCAGGCCTGGCTTTGCCTCCATATAATGCATCAGAAATGTCATCTTCTTTTTCAGGATTAAGGGTTGGTGGGTGTCTCATCATTACGTCTCAACGTTCCTATCTGGTGTGATGCTAACATGGTAAGTCCCTCCAGGTTAAACAGAGTCTGCATTCCACCTTGGAAACACTAGAACTTGAACACTACAACTCATTATAGGAAGGGGCCCTATTCAGGGAACCTCTGCTTCTGGGGAAACTGATACTATGGAACACTGTTTATTGGAATGCCCCTTTTGCTCAGATTTGAGAGAGTGGTGGATTATTCCATCCCTAGGTGGGACGGTAGGTGCATCAGTGAGAGAAGAATTAGGGAGACTTTTGGCTGCGTTGGATTCAGAGGTTACTTTGGAGGTTGTGAAAAAAAACCCTCATACATTAAGAGCAAGCAGAAAATGACTTCAGGATGATTTTTCAGCCTGGTTTCTGCAGATTCTAATGTGGCACTACTTAAAACCTACAGGTTACTTTTAAGTAGAACGAGGCAGAAGATAGTTCTAAATGCATTTAGACTCTGGGGATGGGGGGGGGAGAGAAGTCTGTGAATGCGGGGGCAGCCAAAGGGTTGGATCCAGGCAAAACTGGCTGTTCCCAACCATTCCCCCTTCCAACTGCAGCCTCTCCTCCTGTCATTCCTCAGAGTGTCCTGTCCTCCAGGATCAGTGCTTCATGGAGATTGGGGGGGGGGGGGAGGAGGTGGCAGTAAAATTTAGTCGGGATCCAACCCAAAGGACTGAATTCCACTAGGGCATTTTAACAGGTCTCGTGTAGAGGAGTTAAAAGCTGGGATACTGATTAAGGCATTGAGGAGGGGTATGTTTCTCCCCACCACCACCCCTGAGCCTGCTGTGGTGGGGTGGGTGGGATATAAATGAGAATATAAATAAAATAAATATAAATAATGTGCAAATTAATTCTTTTTTAATTCTCCACCATATGGAGCAACCCCAGCCTTGCCTATGAGAGGTCTAATTTCTGCACTTCCATAATAAACGCTCACCCATGAAATCTGATTATTACAGGGACCTAGTAACGATTCAAGTGCAGCTGATCTAGTGCAAGGCATTTTCACATGGTCATAAAACTGAATATGAAAAGTAAAATGCAGTGCAAAATGTTCCCAGGGTGTGTGTGTGTGCTCAATATAGGCATATTGGAAGGGTGGCTGTTGTGGCCTTCTGTTGGCATAGAAGCTATTTCAGTATTGCCTATTCGATGGCTCCACCTATGTAAAGAAACTACTTTGCCAGTATGATTAGCCCAGTTTTTTCACATGCTTGCTTCCTTTTTTGGCTTTTTTAAATACACGGGATCATCGAAAGGTGCCTTTTGACTCTAGCAGTCTGTGGTGGTAAAGGTGGACTGGATGGGCCACTGGCCTGATCCAACATTGGCTTCTCTTATGTTCTTATGGAAGGATGCTACTTTGGCAGATTAGGAACTGAATTTGGGAAATGTCACCTTATGTTGAGAAGTACTTTGGGGAGGGGAAATGGAAATTCCTGACAGCATCAGATTGCGATATAGAAGGACACTGTGTGTGTGCGTGTTTATACAAGCATCTTGTTTTGTTATTCTTCCAGGCCAGATGGTCTCATGTACCAAATGTTCCGCAACCAGTTTTTAGCATTTTCAATTTTCCAGAGTGAGTATGTTGTTTATTAAAATCGGAATTTTTCTCTTGATGCTTGAGACGTAGCATGGGGGCGGGGGGGGGGGGGGGGGATACTTCGTGTACTGCAAGCCGCCCTGCAGATTTGAATCAGAAGACAGGTATGTGCATTGAAACAGACAGGAAAGAGTAAATTTAACTAGCAAACTTATGCAAAGGCCCACCATTACACATTGATCCTGTTCCAGGAGAGGAGGTAGGTTTGATTAATTGTAGTGGCATATCTGTGAGGCAAGCTTGTTTGAGAAAGAGCAACCAGTCCAAGCTCACCTGGCAAGCTTCCATCAGAGGAGGGGTCTGAACCTGGGTTGAGATCCTAGCCTGATACCTTGACATTCTAACTGCTACACCACAGTACAGGACAGAAAACTCCAAAAGTGCTTTTAGGGCAAGTTCGAATGAAAGACCAAGACACTTGATAGAAACTCATGAAAGAAGGATAGAAGAACATCACGACATCGGGGCTCTTTCCTGTCTTTTCTTTTGACAGGGGAGATCGCTAAAGTAAAGTGTCACATCTTGACACGAGGAGAGAATTGTTTGTTCATAGACGTACCGTTTTTTAAAAAAAAAATCTCAACCTGGTTAGTTTGAATAGGTCTGTTACTTCCTCCCAGGCTGCGTCCAGTTTCTACAATACTACTATCAAAGTGGCTGCCTATACAGACTTCGTGCACTGGGGGAAAGAAACCACTTAGATCTCACAGTGGGTGAGTCTCACGGTGGGGGGAGTTGTCATCTTTAAAAGCCTTTATTCAGAGTCAGAATACCAGTGGGGGAGGGGGAGAGGGCAGCAGGGAGATGCCTTGGCCGCTGTGCTCTGTGATAATGCTGGTCTACCTTACAGGGTAGTTGCAAGGACAGCATTAAGATACATGAAGCTCTTTGAATGCTGGAAATGCTACATAAGTGCTACTGTCTCCTCTGCTTAAATCTCTCTTGAAAAACCTGGTGCCTTTGCTTTTTTGGGGTAAAGCAGCCCACACATCTTCCCTCCTCGCCTCTGTTCCAGTTGTCTGGTTGATTAGGTCAGGCTTCTCCTCCTGCAGAATGGAAGGGGTGATGTGGCTGTGTTTTCTTTTAAAGCAGACACTTGGCAAGATTCAGGGCAAAATAGATGTGAGGCTGTTTTGGTGCGGACTAACTTGGCTTTCGTCATTTTGGCCTTTCCGCAGAGGGATTTCAGTCTTGGATGTGGCGAGGGCTGACATTCCTCCTTCCCTTCTTGTTCTTTGGGCATGTAAGTTGGATGTCCTCTCTTGTTCACAAATGTATTGGCAGAAGTGGCGGAGAAATCATTGACTTCAGTAGCTGTGTTGCTCGTGGTAACACGATTGTCCTGAATCATACCGGTTTTGCCTGCAGTGTGTGCTGCAGGATCTCAGGGTGGATGGGAGATCCATGAATGGATTTCCTGCTTTCTAAAATCTTTAATCGTAGGAAGCAGCCACCAAGGGTGAGAGGCAATCTTGGTCAGTGCCATGGTGCTGGTGGTGGGTGGGTCTAATCCTTCCTTCTTCTCCCCCCAACTGCAGCCATACACTGGTTCCCTGGTAGAAAATGCTCTGTAGAGGTATTTGCCATGGGGGTGGGGGGGGGGATAGAAAGCACCCCCTGGAGCCACAGATGCTTGTAGTATGTACCAGTCAGACTGCGTAGTGGAGGGTTAAATATGTGACCTGGATGGCTCAGGCTAGCCTGATCTTGTAAGATCTCAGCAGCTGAGCAGGGTCAGCCCTGGTTAGTATTTGGATGGGAGATCTCCAAGGAACTCCCATGTAACATATAGCTTAGGGCCATATAGACAAGATGTTGTCCCTGGGTTTGCCTTTGACATCTATTTTGTAGGGTTGGGGAAAGCTGTTTAAGAACACTGCAGGGTCCCAATTCTGGTCAGGACCATTACAGCCTGAGGGGAAGAAGGGATCCTGCCTTCCCTCCCCCCTCACTAGTTTTCTAAACCAGAATGGCACTGGGGGTGTACTTGCACCAGATGTATGGGTCGGCCATTACAGGTTGGATAAACAGTGTTGGGTGGGCGGGAGAACCCTCTCCACCATGTTGTGGTGGTCCCGAGTAGACTAGAGATCCCATGATGCTCTTAAATGGTTTTTCCTGATGCTACAAAATGGAGGAAATGGAGCATCTCATCTCAATTGGCCCTTAGGCTCAGCATAACACTTTCATGCCATGTTTTGAGAGTAGTTCTCTTGTACCAAAAATGCCTGCTGCCTGGCTTCCAATTTGCATAGATTTTTTTGGGGGGTGAAACTTGAATACAGACTGTTAAGTTGTAATTTTGGTTGGTTGTTTAAATTTTCTGCTTGGCTTTTCCAAAATATAGTTCTTCTTTCTTAATCCTTTCTCCCATCTTGCCCCCATCTCCTTTTAAGTTCTGGCAGCTCTACAATGCTATCACACTTTTCGAATTGTCAAGACATAAGGAATGTAAAGAATGGCAGGTAAGTGTTTGCTCTAAAAGATCAAGGTTGGGGGGTGTTTATAGTCAACTTGTTTGATATTGGGAGAATACAGTAACAGATGAAGAAGAGAAGGGGACCACTGTCCACGTCTTGTTATTGGTAAATGTCTGATGCTACGATGAGCTGGATGGTCCCCTCTTACCTTTGGAAGGGGCTGTGACTCTGTGGTAGAGCATCTGCCAGGCATGCAGAAAACTGCAGGTTCAATCCCTGGGACCTCCAGTTAAAGGGATCAGGGAGTAGGTGATGTGAGACCTTTGCCTGAGATGTTGGAGAGCTGCTGCTTGTTTGAGGAGACAATATTGACCTAGATGGACCAATGGTCTGATTCAGTATAAGGTGGCTTCATGTACTCATGTCATCATGGGAGATTTAGGTTTCTGTATACAGTACTCCTCGGCAGGGCTATTTTTGGGCAAGAACGCACAAGGAATGGAGTTCTGGCTGGCTTCTGAGTTGGCCACGCCTACAGCCTCCCCCCCCCCAAGGTTCCCCAGGTGCCTCGCAAGCTGTGGGGTGCCTGGGGAAGCCAAGCCGATCCAGGGAAGGAAGGCAGTTTAAGCTGCCTCCCCCCCTCAGATTTCCCAGGTGCCCCATAGCTGGGGGCCCCTGGGGAAACCGATCCAGAAACTGCAAGCTGCAGGGCACCTGGGGAAGCCAATCCTGGGAGGGAGCTGCACTGTCAGGGGTGTGGCCTAATATGCTAATGAGTTCCTGCTGAGCTTTTTCTACCAAAAAAGCCCTGCTCCTTGTCATTTTGAGTGTTTTTTTTCTGGGGCATGTCTACATCAAGTACCAGAAAGTCAACCCTGTAGATTATCTAGTCTGCACTGATCCTATTTGCTGTGTGGATTTGGGATGGGGGAGGGGACTGGCAGAGATCAAGCCCTGCAGGGTCTGGATGTCGATTTAAGAGACTGGATATTCTGTAGGAGCTCTTGCTGTTGCTTGAGAAATACTAAATGCACTCAAGAGTGCTCAATGTTGTTGTTTTTTTAAATGAATGAAGGTTCCATTCAAGAAAAGGCAAATGAGGAAATGTCCTGTTTGTCATTTTGCTAATTTTACAATGGGCGAATCTCAGTTCACTTATTGATTAGATATAATATATACTAAAATTATGCATGGTGTGGAGGGGAAAAAATTATTATTTCCCCATTATTATCATACAGCTCCACTAGAGAGGTGGAGGCAGGGGGTGGAGTGGATAAGCAATAAATACTTGTTCAAACAAGCCATTATTAACTTGTGGAATTCCTTGCCATAAGAAGCAGTGATACCCACTAGTTTAGATGACTTTAAAAGCAGATTAGACAGATTCATGGAGGAGAAATCCATCAGTGGTTCTTGCCAAAGATGGCTAAAGGGGAACCTCCATGTTCAGAGGCTGTGTACCTCCAGATACCATTTCCTGGGGGTGAATTTGGGCTCTGTGTGGCCTTCTGGGGCATTTGGTTGACTCCTGTAGAAAACAGAATGCTGAACTGGGTAGACCGCAGTCTGATCCAGCTGGGATTATTTTAAACTCTGACATGGTGAGTCAGTCAGGTATCACTTTAGCTATTTGCTAAGTGTTTTCCGATAGTGGTTTATCTTAATTAGTTTTCGTTTTTTTCCCTCCATACTGCAGTGTATGGCTATCTAAACTGTCTGTTTTCTTCCCTCGCTCCTCCAGGTTTTTGTGCTTGCTCTCACATTTCTGGTGCTCTTCCTTGGAAACTTCCTAACGACTCTGAAAGTAGTGCACACCAAACTCCAAAAGAACAAAACGAAGAAGTTGTGAAAAGAGGACCATACTTCTGATGGCTAGAACTTGGGGTTTGGTTCCTTTCTGCCTCCCCTTTGATTAGACTTGTGTTTTGGACAGACTTCCTGCTCAGCCACTAACTGGCCCTTCAGTATGCAAACGACGGAGGAACTTCCATCCTCGTTATGCTATGAAGTCTTCCCCAACTGACTTAATTTTGCAAGTGCCGCTTTTTCCAGCTGGTAGCCCACTATTTATGTTTAACTTAATCCAGCACCCATTTGGCCTTTCCTGGGAATTCAGCAGAGATTAATCCCTGCTTGGAAAAAGATGGATTATCAAGAGAGAAAGAAGACTTCACTACTTTGGAATAAACCAAGCTTTTGATTAAAATGCTGTCTTTGAAATGCCAGCAGGTATTGGACTCTTGGTGGCCGTTCCAGGCTACTACGTGGTACCATTTGCTGAGCCCCGTGCATTTTGAGACCCCCATTTTTGAAGCAAAAAGGGCCCTGTGTGGGAACAGCGCTTGTGAACTTGAAGCCGCGAATGGCTCTTCTCCACTTGCAAGTTGATTGGAAACACTTTCAGTGGCTCGTGAAACAGGTAGAGGGAATCCTTTGCCTCATTATTGTAACCTACTCCAGCTAGAGTTGCTTAAAAAAAAAAGCTAAATAGAAAGCCTCTTGAAATCCAGTGAAAGATACGATGTAATGTGCTTTGTTGGCACAGAGGTTAGATGGATGTTTCGTTTACAGAGCTCAAATATTGTTGAGACTTGGAAGGGGTTGGGGGGGAAGAAAAGATAGCAAATAAAAAAGAACTGCCTCATCCAGGTCATTTTTAATAGGTTTTATTTCACATTGCCGTCAAACTATAGGTCTCGTGTTTAAAAGTTATCTTGGAGGAAATGACATTAAGGGTGGTTGGAAATGTGTAGTGAACAGGGCACAGGATTGGAAAGTTCCTGCCTGTGACTTGAGCATGCAAAGGTGCCTACCAACCCTTGGCATGTGAGCAAAATGGGACTTGGATATAAATGCTTCTCTCAGAAACAGAAGTTCCATTTCCTGGCTTGCCCAGTTGTTAGTGGAGTGCTCTGTCTTCAGCTTAGGAGGGTTGTTGACTACTTAGGAAGGATTCTGGGGACAGCTGTGAAGATGATAAAGGGATTTTGAAGACAAAATTTTTGAGGAAAGGCTGGAGAAGCCTTTTGGCCTGCAGAAAGATTAGAAGTGATGCACGTCAGAAGATAGATCCTGCATCTGTCCCTGTATGTTTTGCTTTAACTGGTTTTATTCCCTGGTTTCAAAAGATTTATAGACCAGCACAAGGTTGAAAGTGGAGACTGAATGATACGCAGTATAAAATAATATCAACAAAGGAGACTTGGAATAGTTCTGTTGCTATCCCTACCTTGGTGAACAGAAGAAGCAAAAGCCTTAAACTATACTTAGAGAGAGAAAATCCACCAGCACAGTTCAGCAGTGGAGCAAGGTGAAATGAGAGACCTCTGGCTGAGAGCCACTGCCCATCAGAGTAGACTAAGCTAAATGGCCCAATGGTCCAGCTTGGTATAGGGCAGCTTCATACGTTAACAGGAACTGAACAAGGCAGGAGAGCCGGCAACACTGCTTGACCCAACAACGTGCTTCCATTTAAGCAGAAACATGGGCAAGCCCCTTCTGCCCTTTTGGGCATTTTGACTGCTCACTACTCCTTTCCTGTTTCTTAATTTGTTGGTGGGCATGCACATCTGAGGTGCATAAGGGGAAAGCTTCACCAGAAACTTTTATTGCTTGAATCCACTGACAGAGGGTGCTAAAGAATTCAGCTTGGGGGAGGGTCATTGAGGTGCATGAGAGTGTGAGGGTTGGGGGTGAGTAGCTGTGATGTGAACTTCATAGTGTCTGTTTTTGGCTTCCAGCTGCTTATCTCTGTAGTATACCTGAGAGCCTGTTTTTTTTTTCAGTAGTGTGTTGGATTGGATGTCTTGTAGCTTTCCTGTCTAGTTCTTTTGACATCTAGTGACACTCAGGCTGGGCACAGAGAGGTCTTTGTGGGTCATAGGGTAGCATCAAATGATGTTGGGTGGTCGTGTGACAAAAGGGGTTTCAGTCCTGAGCCTATGTTCTGGATGTGCCGGATGAGACCAAAACAACTGCTGGCTCTTCTTCAGTTACAAAATCTAGGAGCTCCTTCATTGATTCAAGAAGACCATGATTTGACTTTTTGTGTGAAGAGGCTCCAACTCTCGCTCCCAGCAGCATTTTTCATTTGCTTGTTCAAACATATCAAGTCCTGTGTTTCTGTGCCTGCTACGGGGTGCTAACTAAATTCTGCTGACCGAGTTCTGCTTATAAGCTCTTGTCCTACGGGAGGTGTAAACCAGGGCTGACATTTGCTCCATGTAATCAGTTGGCACAGTTGTCCAAGGCTTCATTCATTGCCTTGCCATTTCTGCATCAGAGAAAGATTAACTCAGTGCTCCCTGTTAGTCGATGGTTTACATAACAAAATAAAAATCATCTAAGATGCCAGTTTTAAAAGAAAAGGAGAAAAGGGAGGAGGAGGAAAAAGTCTTCAAACACGAACTGTAGTTAAAGTAGGGGGATGTTTTTAAGGGGCATAGTTAGAGGTAGTTATTCAGGATCAGGTGGCCTGCACAATTAGCTTTTTAAAAACCCTTCTGTATTCATGGGTTACTCAGTATGCTTTAACAGGCACCTGGCCAAACCTCAATTGGACTCTCACAGTCTCCTTGCCTTCATCAGATGCTCTGTGACCATTCTCTGGATCTAAGTAATCGGTTACTTAATCGCGCAGGGTGCTTTGGAATCTTGTTACACCTTCTCTCAAATGCATTTCAGCATGTTGCGATGGCCGTGTGGCCGTGTACTACAACTGGAAAATATCCCAGGGTCAATCCCCGTCTCACTTTCACAGACAACAAAGAGTCGGTGTTGAGAGTGACCGTTTCCTGCCTGTGCCCTTGGAAAGTTGCTGCCACTCAGAGAAGACAATATTGAGAGAGATTGGATCAATGGGCTGCTAGCTCTATATTTATTTATTATTTATTTTACTAATTAGATTTCTAGGCTGCCCTCCGCTGCTGGCAGGGCTCAGGGCGCCTTACAACAGCTATAGGAGACAGCTTCATACTTCAGTACGTGAATGGCAGCCATCTCAATAATAATAAGAAGAGATTGGATTTATATCCCGCCCTTCACTCACTTAAGAGTCTCAGAGCGGCTTACAAACTCCTTTTCCCTCCCCCTCCCCACAACAGACACCCTGTGAGGTAGGTGGGGCTGAGAGACCATAAATATTTAATAAGGAAAAAATTGGGAGAAGAATTTTATTCTTTAGCAAGCAACAAAAAAAATGGTGTTGTAACATATGTCAAAAAAGATTTGGAACCTAAAGTAATATTTAAAGACAAAGATGGAAGATATTTAGCTATTGAAATTTTACTGCAAGGATTATTGCCATGGATCTTAATGGAGCACAGGCTGTTTCTTTTGAGAACATTTTGATTCTTCAAAAACTCGTTTTTAAAGAAAGTGTTTTTTTAATGTACAAACAAATTATGGCAAAGCTCTGGTCCTGCAGACCTTACCTTAGCTGCTGTGCTAGTAAGTCCCTACCCCTCGCAGGAGTGCAAATGAAAGACTGGCAAATCGGTACTGGCCTCTGGAAGTGGACTGGCTGTCCTCGCAGCTTAGTTTCACTCTTCAGAGAAGGTAGGACAAGCAGAAGCCACCGTATGAGAACAAGTCAGTATTCCAGGTAAACTTTCAAGTAAGGAGAACAGTCAATTTAGAAAATGCAAAATAAAAAAAAATCCTCCTTGCTCATCATTGAAGGAAAGCCAGAAATGCTTTCTTAGTCCTCTTCATTGTGTAGATTGCCATCACAATAGCGCACACGACCTCAGCTTCTTCTGCTGCTTTTTTTTCATAGCATTCAGTGCAATGCTTGCTGCTTCCCTAAAAATGTCCTCAATGTTTTCACGGCACTTGGCTGAACACTCTAGGTAAGTGTCTGCGTTCATCTGGCGACGGGCTTCTTCACCCTGGAGGACGGGAATCAACATAAGCTTCAGAAGAACAGAGGCAGGCCAGAGGCAGCCAATGAACAAAACAAGGGGCATTAAGTGACTTAACTGAGAGCTTAGTGTACATAAAGGTACACTTGGTGCTTTGTGTGTCTACTTCCTTTAGCTAAACTTTACAAATGTGTATGCTTGGGTTTCTTAGGCTCCTGTTGATTGCCAAATCTGACTCTCTTTGCTGCTGTCAACACCAGGTCTACAGATGAAGCCTAAAAACTCTGCTGTGGAAGAATGATTGAGCAGTCGTGTTTAAGGCTGAGAAGGGGCTCTTGCACATGTGCTTGGCATGTCAGGTTCAACCGCCAGAGCTTTCTGGATTTGTGGTCGCAAGAGGAGGGAAGGGTTTCTTCCTGAGGCCTCTGAAGCCTTTGTCAGTCAAAGCAGATAATGGAAGCCTAGATAAATCAATGGTCTGGTTGGGCATAATACAGCCTCATATATTCATTAGACAGTGTTTGGAAGAAGGCTTTGTTGGTCAACACAGGCTCAACGGTTCCTAATCTACTTAGCTTCACAAAACCAAAAGCACTAGAAAGCCAGAGGATGAAGCATAGGACCAAAGATCCATCTGGCCCAGGCCCTACATAGCCCTAGCAGAGCTGCCCTACCTCTATGTCAAATACTCCCCCCACCCCCTGCTGCAGCCAAGTAGGGTCTTTGCCTAGCAAGGCTTCTGTTTGGCTGTGCAGATTTTTTTTAAACAAGCATTTTTACTGTGTGACTGAGGGTAAACTGGGGACCATTTTGTGGCTGCTGACTCCACCTACTGTAGTTGCCCCCAATGTGCTGTGTCCGAATTCCAAAGGTGGCCATAAACTCAGAAAGGCTGGGGGGGACCTTTGTGCTATTCAGTCATCATGGCTAATAGCTCATATCCTCCATGTATGAGTCAGTTTCGCCCTATGGGGCAACAAGCAGTTGCTGAAAACATTACAGTAGGAGAATCTAATATCTGCCTGTTTTAATTTGAGCTCTTGATCCTACCACTATGACAGACATGTAGACTTAAGAGTGCATCCCTAGATGCATGGAAATGTTCTGACTTGTATACCGATCCAGTATTCCATTCTGTTTACCTGGTTGTAAGTGATTGGCTCCTGCTGAGCTGAGCGGAGTTTCCGCAGGTGTTCCTTGTCCTTTCGGAGATCTGTTTTGCAGCCAACGAGTACTATGGGGATTCCTTGGCAGAAGTGGCTCACCTCATGAGACCACTGGCAGAGAGAAATCGAAGCGTTAAGCCCATCACTAGAAGCGACTAACATACTGACATGACTTTTGAAGCAAGCAAGGTTTGGGGGAAGTGCAATTGTCTCCTTGATCATTTGTATTCAATGAAAGTTTTTTTTGTAAATCTGGATGGCAAGAGAAGATTTTAAACATTCCTGTACATGGGAGTGTTTTACTCATCATATCTTAAGTCCTGAATAAAACAGAAGTGGGAGGTAAGGCTTATGCAGTTTACATATCTGAATCTTACCTTGTGAGTATGTTAGTGACTTTCCCTCCAGCTGATTGCTGGAAAACAAGCCAGGAGGAAGAAGCTGGTCTTTAGGGCTCTGGGTTTTTATTCTGAAGCCCTGTTTGGATGCTGTTTTGAGGCATTATTACTGCTTGTCCTTGCTGCTGCTGCTACACCACTGTACACTTCTATATCGACACTTTTTTGGCATCTAAGCTGACTTATGGTGACCCCATAGGGTTTTCAAGGCAAGAGATGAGCAGAAGTGGTTTGCCATTGCCTGCCTTGGTGTAGCAGCCCTGGACTTCCTTGGTGGTCTCCCATCCAAATACTAACCAGGGCTGACCCTGCTTAGTTTTGGCAATCTGACAAGACTGGGCTATCCAGGTCAGGGCACAGCCATTTATAAAGGCCCTATAAATCTCCACATTCAAAAGGAAACTGATGTCTGCAAAGTCCTTCCACAAGTTTCCCACAGCTTGGGGAAATAGAAGTAAAATGCTTCCTTCAGAACCCTATAACGTGTATGCTTCCAAGATGTAAGCCCTCTATGGGGAATTTCTTACCTTAATTAATACATTATCAAAGCTAGTAGGATTCATGACATCATAGCAAACTAAGACCACGCTGGTGTTCTGGTATGAAAGTGGTCGTAGCCGATCATAATCCTCCTGCCCTGGAACAAAGAGGAGAAAGGGAAGAGCTTTTTATTTGAATGCATCCGAGATGCCACATCACTGTGACGTCACACACAGAAGGTAACTTCTGTTGGCCAACTATTGCCAGCGTCAAATCATCTGAGAAATCACAAGGTCTGTGTTTCTTCATCAGAAGTCTTCCTTGCCTACTTGTGGAGGAGGGGAGGGTTCCAGAGAAGGAAAGTATGAGCAACACTTTAATTAAAGTAGCAAAAGAAGTTTCGCCAGGGATGTCATTGTCTTGCCATGAAGTTCTCCGTTTCTAAGAAGTTACACAGTGTGTGCGTTTTTGCTGGGTACTTACTTGGAACAAAATGCAGGCCAGGCTGTCCTGATGCCCCCTATGGTCATTAGGTAGCAAAAGCATTAATTTTGGGGGAAACTTCAATTCTTAACCACCATAGGTAAACAATAGCTTATAAGGCTACTTGAGACCCCTAAGAGCCAGTTTGGTGTAGTGGTTAGGAGCTGTGGACTCTAATCTGGGAGAACCGGGTTTGATTCCCCACTCCTCCACATGCAGCTGCTGTGTGACCTTGGGTCAGTCACAAGTCCTCTCAGAGCTGTTCTCTCAAGGGCAGTCCTCGAGAGAGAGTTCTTTCAGCCCCACCTACCTCACACAGGGCGTCCGTTGTGGGAAGGGGGCTGGAAAGGAGATCGTAAGCCACTCTGAGACTTTTTCAGGTTAATACTCATAGTTTCTTGTCCCTGTCTTTGCTTGATCTTTACAGCTCCATCAGCCATGCAAAGCAAGGAGCTATATGCTAGTGTGTGACTTGTACAAGCTGGGTGTTTTTGATTCACAAATGCTTCTAGTGCTGAATGAGCACCAGCTATCTCTTGTTTTCTGCTGGAGTTCAGCTTTGTTACGTTCACTGAACCAGGCTGTGCTAGCTTATTCAGCAGGAAAGCATTTTGCAATGTACGAAGGTCAAGCTATGTACGTGTATAATCTACGATGACACAGCTCTGAAGTACGACTTCTCTAGAGAGGCTTAAATAGCAGGACACTTTTGTGTTACGTGAAAGGAACAGGCTGCTTTCATGTTTACTTCACTCTTACAGCAGGGATTGGCTCAAATCACAAGAGCAGGCCTAAGGTTTCCCTACCATCTACATGACCAGCTACCATTGCCTCTTGGGCCTGAGAGCTGGTGCAGAACTCTTTAGGCAACCTGGGATAAGCTGCTCCATGCTCTCTGAGCATCAGCCCCTTCCCTTGCACTGATGATGAGGCTTTTCTAGCTCACAGGGCTGTTATAAGGCTCACTGATTTTTCTCAGGAATCAGATCTGTAGTGACAGCACCAGTTCGCTGCAAGTTTTCAGTGTGCCTCCTGGGCTGAGTACTGGAAGACAAACGAATGAGCTGGGTCAAAAGAGTCTGTGTCTGGTGCAATGTACACTGCTGCTGTGAGGATAAGGAAGGAGGAGGCTTGCCAGGTAGGCACAAGAGACTATGCTTCCTGTGCCTCCCAGTGGAGGAAAACAGCCTGGATGACTTGTGTTATTTTCCTTTCCTTTTGTACCCTTAGACACTCATTGATTCATGAATCTTGAGCAGCAGAAGACACTTATTTCTTATTTTTTAGATGCAAGGGCTAAAATGACTGAGACAAATTTTGCAATTGCTAGAGTGATCTTAGGATCCTTATTACTGAGCAAAAGAGCCAGGGTCTTCAGAGTATAGGGGGGCATGACTTGTGTTATGTCAACTGACAGGTTAGATTGTTGGTGGCAGGTAGGATTGGCCCGTTGTTGAACTGGATTTATACCCTGCCCTTTACTCGGAGTCTCAGAGTGGATTACAATCTCCTTCCCTTCCTCTCCGTACAAGAACTGCTCTTGAGAGAACAGCTCTGTTTGCCAGTTTGGTGTAGTGGTTAAGTGCGTGGACTTTAATCTGGGAGAACCGGGTTTGATTCCCCACTCCTCCACTTGCACCTGGCTGGATGACCTTGGGCAAGCCATAGCTCTGTACCAGCTGTTCCCTCAAGGACAGCTTGGGAAAGAGCTCTCTCAGCCCCACCTACCTCACAGGGTGCCTGTTGTGGGGAGGGGAAGGGAAAAGGAGTTTGTAAGCCGCTCTGAGACTCCCTTGGGGAGTGAAGGGCGGGGTATAAATCCAATCTTTTCTTCTTTTTCTTCTTCTCTGAGAGAACTGTGACTGGCCCAAGGTCTCCCAACTGGCTATATGTGAAGGCATGGGGAATCAAACCCGGTTCTCCAGTTTAGAGTCCGCTGCACTTAACCAGTACACCAAACTGGTTTATTAACCAGTCAAATATTGAGTCCAGTGGCACCTTTAAGACCAACAAAGTTTAATTCTGGGTATTAACTTTGGTGTGCATGCACACTTCATCAGACTCAAACTTTGTCCTGTTGCTTCAGACCAACATGGCTACCTACGTGAACAAGTCACATACTGTTAGTAAAAATAGCCACAGTTTTTAAAGTTTAATGTCATTGTTTCACAATGACAGTTAATCTATTGACCAACAACAACAACCGCTTTGTTCTCAATACTGTGAATACCTGAAAAAGACTTGATCATGATTTGAATTATCAGTTAATCAAGTTTCTTTTTACTGGTCAGATGCTTAACTCTAAAAGCACAGGGGGCAGCTTGTAAAGCTTTTTCTCTTCACACTATTGAATGAGTGTAACTGAGTCCTAACTCTTAGTCCTTACATAAGCAGTAATTAAACATTCCTCTTCCAGGGAAACCTTTCTACATCGGCTCTTTTTCTGTAGCGGAGGATTGTGGGCATTATTTAGGGCACGAACTCTACACAGTCTGTTGGGTTTCCCTATTCAAGTTGAGAACGTGGAATCTACACAGCACTTTCCTGTAGCTGCATCAGAACCAGTGTAGTGAAGTGGTTAGAGTCTCAGACTCGGCTCTCGGAGACCCAGGACTGAATCCTCACTTTGCCATGGAAGCTTGCAGTGGTGACCTGGGGCCAGTCCTGGAGTTGTTGTCAGGATAAAAAATGGAGGAAAGGGGACTCACGTGAGCTGCTCTGTGAGAAATGCGAGGTATAAATGAATAAAAACTAGGTAATATTGCAGGAGAAGGTGGCAAGTTTCTTATAAGTTTCTCTGCCAGCGACCTGGCAAGCTTCTGATGAGTCCTGGAAAGCCCTGGAAATGTTGTAAATGGTGTAAAAGTCATTTACTGCTACTTAACTTTTTTTCAAAAATCTAATATTATGCAACTTGAGTCAAAGCCATACATCACCTACCCCTCTTGCAATCTCTTCTCAGCCACTACAGGAAATCTTAACCCACTGCTGGTTTGTGTCTGTATGTTTTTAATAGACTAAAGAAGGGAGTTTTCTTTGTTTCTTAATGCAAGATTACCTGCAGTGTCATACAAATGTAGGAGGACTTCTTTTCTGCCAACGGTGACGCTGCAGGTGTATTTCTCAAATACCGAAGGAGCATATTCCTGTCCAAGAAGAGAAATGAAACTGGTTAATGCGCTGTTAGAGAATACTGTTAAGGTCACGGTCAACAGCCCTTCTTCCCTCTGCCTCCAGCTTGTACCTGCTTAGCTTTCTACATACTGTGGTATCTGATGACAAGACCTTTGACTCTCTAAAGCTTATAACCCCAAAATCTTGTTGGTCTCTAAGGTGCTACTGGACTTTAGGCAGTCTTCTGTAATTATGTTTGATACTTTAAGCTTCATTTTTCTTTCAGAGGTATCTAGCATAATCTCAACTAAAATTTTAAGCTGTGACAATTAAATTTCTGGAAACAGGACCATTTAAAAAAAAACCTTAAATCTAGCTTTTGAGGAGAGTTGGTGTTCAGGCTAAAGAATCCATATGCCTATGACGGTGAGTCTTTCTAGACCAGTAGTTCAGCAGTTTGAGACTCGAGTGCTGCATAACGGAGTGAGCTCCCGTCTCTGGCCCCAGCTCCTACCAACCTAGCAGTTCGAAAGCAAGAAATTGCAAGAAGATAAATAGGTACCACTTCGGTGGGAAGGTAACAGCATTCCATGCGCCTTGGTGTCTGGTCATGCCAGCCACATGATCACGGAAACGTCTTTGGACAGTGCTGGCTCTTCGGCTTGGAAACGGAGATGAGCACCGCATCCCTAGAGTCTTATTCAACTGGCTTTCGAGCAAGGGAAACCTTTACCCTTATTAGCTTCTGGATGCAGAGAAAGCTTTTGACGACATATCTTGGTTATTTTTAATGAAAGTCCTACAAAATGTGAACTGTGGAACAGAATTTCTAAACTGGATGCAAAGTATTTCTACAAACCAACAAGCTAGAATTTTAATAAGTGGTTCCTTAACAGGAAAAACTGAAATTGCAAAAGGAACACTACAAAGTTGTCAAATATCACTGTAGTTATTTATTCTGGCAATTGAAATACTGGCTATAAAACTTAGACAAGATATCAGGATTTCTGGAATAAAAAAGATAAAGAAGAGTACAAGATGAAAAGCTATGCGGATGATGTGATTACATCAGTAACAAATCCAAATATTTCCCTGAAATATACAATGGAACAAATAATTAGATTTAGAACTTTTTCCGGATATAAATTAAACAAAAAGAAGTCAAAGATAATGTTACTAGTGGCAACCAGAGCAGAAGAAAAAAAGATAGAAAAAATAACAAAATTTGGGGGAAATTGAAAATTTTATGGTTAGGAAGAATTTCTGCAGTCAAAATAAATATACTACCAAGGTTGACTTTTTTGTTTCAAATGTTACCAATTCATATAGATGAAAAGATCCTTAAAAACGGCAGAAAATAGTAACAACTTTGTATGGAGTGGAAAGAAGCCAAGAACAAGATTTAAAGTATTACAGGATAGGGAAAAAAAGAGGTTTAGCTGGACCAAATATCAAATTATATTGCCAAGCAGGTACACTAGTCTGGATGTCTGACTAATTACAAATTCAAATCAAAGGAATATTAAATTGGAGATAACTGACTAGAGAAGGAATACATAACTACTCAAGGACTAAGAAATCACTACAAATAATTCTAACACAAGATGAGCCCGTTCGTGGGGAGGGCGGGGTAAAAGTGTGAAAAATAAATAAATATTTTTAGAGATGGTCTTTTAAGAATATGGCTTCAATGCAGAAATAGAATAAGTCCGCCAATCTCACCACTGACATTCCCAGTTGATGTTTATTGGGACAATAGTACAAGAAAGATATTTGACCATATAACTTATGAGTATATGATGGATAAACAAGGAAAAATAAAATCCTGGCAAGCAGTTCAAGATGAAGGGGAAAAATTCCATGGTTGTTATACATCAAATGGTATCCAAAATGAAAGAACAAATAGCAAAAGAAGGGAGCTGACTAAGACAGAAAACAACTTTTGAACAATTAATCATCGGAGATTTAAAGCATCTATTAGGAATCATTTATAAAATGTTATTGCAATATGATACTGAAACAGAGCAAGTAAAAAACTGTATGACAAAATGGATGCAAAATTTTGGAGAAAACATACACATGAAGCAATGGGAAAATCTATGGATTAAAGAAATTAAGTTTACTGAATGCCAAACATTAAGGGAGAACTGGTATCAAATGTTCTTCAGCTGGTATAGTACCCTTAAAGACAGGGCTCCGTTGGGGCCGGAGCGAACCGGAGCGCCGCTCCGGGAGAGAAGGGGCCGGGGGCGGGGCCGGGCGGGCCCCGTCCCGCCCCCAGTCGCCTTCCGCGGGGCCGCGGCTGGCCGCCGCCGGCCCCGCCGAGGAAGCCCCGCCCCGCCCCGGAAGCCTTCCGCGGGGCCGCGGCTGGCCGCCGCCGGCCCCGCCGAGGAAGCCCCTTCCCGCCCTGGACGCCTTCCGCGGGGCCGCGGCTGGCTGCCGCCGGCCCCGCCGAGGAAGCACCGTCCCGCCCCGGAAGCCTTCCGCGGGGCCGCGGCTGGCCGCCGCCGGCCCCGCCGAGGAATCCCCTTCCCGCCCCGGACGCCTTCCGCGGGGCCGCGGCTGGCCGCCGCCGGCCCCGAGGAATCCCTTTCCCGCCCCGGACGCCTTCCGCGGGGCCGCGGCTGGCCGCCGCCGGCCCCGCCGAGGAAGCCCCTTCCCGCCCCGGACGCCTTCAGCGGGGCCGCAGCTGGCCGCCGGCCCCGCCGAGGAAGCCCCGTCCCGCCCCCAGTCGCCTTCCCAGGGGCCGCGGCTGGCCGCCGGCCCTGGGAAAAAACCCTCCCTCCCCCAGTCGCCTTCCCAGGGGCCGCGGCTGGCCGCCGGCCCTGGGAAAAAAACCCTCCCTCCCCCAGTCGCCTTCCCAGGGGCCGCGGCTGGCCGCCGGCCCCGGGAAAAAAACTCTCCCTCCCCCAGTCACCCCCAGAACCCCCCCTCCCTCCCCCACTCACCAGTTCCCCGAGCCCAAGGGAGGGAGAAGCTGGGCCTGAGTGGCTTAACGCCACTCAGGCCCAAGCAAGGGGGGAGGGGAAATGCCAGCCCCAGTGGGGGGGAGAAGCGCCCCTCCCTTCCTTCCCTCTCTCCCCCCACCTACCTACCTGTTCCTTCCTTCCCCTCTCCCTTCCTCCCTCCCTCTCCCCTTCCTTCCTTCCTTCTCTCTCTCCCCCCAACTACCTACCTACCTTCCTGTTCCTTCCTTCCCCCCCTTCCTCCCTCTCTCCCCCCTTCCTTCCTTCCTACCTTCCTTCCTTCTCTCTCCCCCCCCAACTACCTACCTACCTTCCTGTTCCTTCCTTCCCCCCTCCCTCCCTCCCTCCCTCCCTCCCGTCTTGCCTTCTGACACACTGCCCATGACGTCAGGGATGTGTGGCCTTTTGACACTTCCGGTGACGTCAGGGGGTGTGGTATATGCAAATGAGTTATGCTAATGAGCTCCTGCACCTCTTTTTTTACGAAAGGACCCCTGCTTAAAGATATAGCAAAACAAAGACTATAATGAGAAGTGATGGAAATGTCAGAACACAGACGTAACATTCTGTCATTCTATCAAATATAAAAAATATTTGATAGAGATACATGAAGAAATGTAAAACATTAAAACTTAAGTTTCCAATGGATCTGTAAAATATGTTATTAAATATTGTACCAAGCAATATTATAAAAACACTGAATTATTTAAGTATATGGTGATTGCAGGAAGGGTAATATTTGCTGCAAAATGGAAGGCAGAGAAATGCCCAGACCTGAAGGAATGGAAGAATAAACTAAATGAATGTGCAACAATGGCAAAATTAATATCCTTTATACATAACAGACCAATTACAGAATTTCATGAAAAATTGAAAGTTTTTTTTAATTATCTAGCTGAAAATCAAGAACAAAATTAAATTAACATAGATAATGAGAGAAATAAAGAGTTTAGGTAACACATGTCCATAATAAAAATGTTATTAGATATGAAGATAGATGGAAAAGATAGAATAAAGATGTATAAACAGAAGTGAATTATTACATGTAAATTTAAGTAAATTCTATATTAATGTATGATTTGAATACAAATGATTATAGTTTATATTTTATGTTTATATGTTAGTAAGTGGAAATAAAATTAAAAATATTTTTTAAAATTACAGCAGCTTTCTTAAGCATTAACATAAGAACATAAGAGAAGCCAATATTGGATCAGGCCAGTGGCCCATCCAGTCCAACACTCTGTCACACAGTGGCCAAAAACACCAGGTGCCCTCAGGAGGTCCAGCAGTGGGGCCAGGACACCAGAAGCCCTCCCACTGTTGCCTCCCCCCAGCACCAAGAATACAGAGCATCACTTGCCCCAGACTGAGAGTTCCTATCTATACTTTGTGGCTAATAACCATTGATGAACCTCTACTCCATATGTTTATCTAATTTCCTCTTGAAGCTGTCCATGCTTGTAGCCGCCACCACCTCCTGTGGCAGTGAATTCCACGTGTTAATCACTCTTTGGGTGAAGAAGGACTTCCTTTTATCTGATCTAACCTGACTGCTCAGCAATTTCATGGAGTGCCCATGAGTTCTTATATTGTGAGAAAGGGAGAAAAGGACTTCTTTCTCTACCTGCTCTATCCCATGCATAATCTTATAAACCTCGATCATGTCACCCCTCAGCCGTCATTTCTCCAAGCTAAAGAGCCCCAAGCGCTTCAACCTTTCTTTATAGGGAAAGTGTTCCAACCCTTTTATCATTCTAGTTGCCCTTTCCTGTACTTTTTCCAGTGCTATAATATCTTTTTTGAGGTGTGGTGACCAGAATTGTACACAGTACTCCAAATGAGGTCGCTTTATACAGGGGCATTATGATACTGGCTGATTTGTTTTCAATTCCCTTCCTAATAACCCCCAGCATAGCGTTGGCCTTTTGCACTGCAGTCACACACTGTCTCAACATTTTCATTGAGTTATCTACTACAACTCCAAGATCTTTCTCTTGGTCAGTCTCTGCCAGTTCGGACCCCATCAACGTGTATTTATAGGCCCAAGCCTGTAAACCCTGCACCTAGTCCTGCAGCAGCTGATGACATACAGGTGCAACCAGGGAGCCTGCCTGACTTGCCTCCACAGGTGGTTCGGCTGAGGGAGTGGCTCTGCAGGGACTTAGCCACCCAACGCCGAGACGAATGCTGGCAGGGAAGACGAGCACTGAGTCCTGAGTATTAGCAGGAGTGGCGCTGCCACCAAGGGAAGCGTGGCCAGAGGCCTATATAGCTCCCACTCAGGACTGGCTCTCCGTGGAAGCAACAAGTTGCCTCTGTGCGGACCTAGCTTCTACCTTCGACTCCTGTTCTCACACTCTTACTCTGATTCCTGGCTTCCTGACCCCTGCTTTGGACGACTCCTCTTTTGAACTCGTGATTCAGCTCTCACTCTGACTGTCCTGGCAACGACCTTGGACTAGACCTGACTCCTGCCTTTCAGCCCAGCCCAGCCCATGACACTCACCATCTGGATTCTTTTAAATCTATAATAGTAGTATTTATGTATCTGATTTTTTATGGTTTTATATTCTTAGCTATTGTTGTACATTGTCCAGAGCCCTGAGGTAGCAGAGATTTGGTGATTCAGAAATTTAATAAATAATAATATTAATTAAAAGAATGGGAAAACAAACTTGCTGATTATGCAGTAATAGTGAAACTAACAAATTATTTGAGAAACACATCCATCTCAAAATTTGAGGAGAGATGGAGTGTCTATTATGCAGGAGATAAATTTAGCATGAGAAACAGTTTAAAAATGGTATTTAAATGTATTGTAAAGCATACAAATGCAATATAACGTGTCAAAAAGGAGAACAAGTTTTGAATATGAATGTATAAAAAAATGGATTTTGAACAAAATATTTATTATTTTTATTACAAGGTAGATTTTTTTTCAAACTTTGGTATATTAAAAATTATAGCTAGTATATAGTATTGATGAAATTCATAATATAGAATATGTATTAATGATGAAATTATTGTAGAAAATGTCTTTAAAATTCTAATGAAGGGGATGTTGGGGAGAAGTATTTTTTCTTTGTTTAATATATCCTGTCCTTTGCTTTGATAAATATAAATTGTTCCATAATCCCTATATAACGCCTTTCTTTCCTTCTGTATCCCTTTTACATTAGTATTTTGTTTTTAAAATAAAAATATGTTATAAAAAGAAGAAAAGAAGAGAGATTAAGATGGGTACCTGTGTTGGTCTGAAGCAGCAGAACAACATTTGAGTTCAGTGGCACCTTTAAAACCAACGAAGTTTTATTCAAGGTATGAGCTTATACCATGAATAAAAACAGTTCTCAGAACTCTCTCAGCCCCACCTACCTTACAAAGTGCTTGTTGTGGGGAGGGGAAGGGGAGGCAATTATAATCCTCTTTGAGACTCCTTAAGGTAGAGAAAAGGGGGATATAAAAAACTACTCTTCCGCTTTTTCTAGAAAAAACCGGAAGTGAATTCGGGCACTACCACCTCTTACCCTCCCCACCCAATCCACACAATTAGTCCTATATTTGTTGCAAATCCTCTGTTTAGGGAGTTTGCAAAGTGACCTGGTGTGGCCTTGAGCACTGGTACCATGCTGGAAATGACTCTTTACTTCTGCAAATGCCTGCAACATCAGTGTGCAACCCTAACTCTCAAATTGGCTAACAGCTACAGCCTTTACAGGAAGACCATCATCCACACATCCTGCTACTGTGTGGTTTAGATGCGAGCTGAAGAATTTCCTGAGAAACAGCCAGCCTAAAAAGCCTTTTGCCCCAGGCTTCGACAGGAAGTTGCAAGCACCTCTGCCATGCTGCTCTATCCTTAGCTCTAACCCATGCAGTGTTAACACTGAAGCTGCCCCCCATCTTAATCATTCTCCAAACCCAGCCCAACCATGTGTGGTAGGGAGAGTCTGTAATTATTGACCTGTGCCTGAGCCTCATGAGGATAACTTGGACTTTTGGGGCTTACTTTATAGGGTTACCCTCACCTCACCCTAGTACATAGCTTCCCCTGGGCAAGAAAAAAAAAGGTTGAAGCCAACCAGTTTAAAGAAACAACATACCTATGAGTTACGTGAGTGGATAATGTGGCATGCTATGAAATTGCTGCTGAACTCTGCTTCTATTTGAGGTGTTCTTGTTTCTCTGTGAGGGTATATGGTGGACTGCTGCGTCGGAATGGTCGGTTCCATGTGTGGGGGGGAATGCAAAGTGCCACACTTTATGAGGGTCTCTGAAGTTGCAGGCTGGCTCTGTTAATGGGGAGTAGCATGTACCCTTGCTAGACTACAGAGTTCTTGGAATGGGTGAGTTTCTGGGATGGGGGCTGAATGGCTTGTCTACATTATAGTTGCTGTGGTGCTAGGCACAGATGGGCTCTTGTAGGGCTGGGGAAATCAGTTCCACGAAGTTCCCTAAGAGTATGAACCTCAATAATCTATTTCAAGAGCCACATGTCCATGTTATTGCAGCAGCTGTGAAAGAATCTAGCCTGCAGAATTGGGAACTGTTTCTTATGGAGCTCTTATGTCTAACTTGATCTCAGAAGCTAAACAGACTAGGCAGATCTGGGTTCAAATCCCATCCATCCATGAAACTCAGTGGCTGCCCGCAGTTGACACTCATACACAATTTGGTTCATTTTCCTCCCAACAGTCCTTCAGGAAACTCATGGAAACATGTATCGTTCCCCCTTTATCCTCACAACAGCCTTATAAAGTAGGCCGAGTATGTTTCAGTGGCCCAAGGTCACCCTGTGAGCTTCACATCGAAATACAGATTTGACCTCAGGCTTCCTAGAGCCTATGCTGGCACTCCTAACTGCTACGCCACAACTAGCGCTCTTGCTCACTCTGCCTAATCTGCCTCACAGGGATGTTGTTGACGGTAAAACGGAGGATGGGAGATCCACCTAGGCTGCCCTGAGTTCTTTGAAACAAAGGTGGTGTTAAAAAGAATACTCTAACATCGCGTTACCAGATGTCCTTTTTTTAGAGGACCTGTCCTCTCTTTTTGGCGTCCATCCTCCGGTGGGCTCTTTTTAAAAAAAAAAAACTGATGGAAATGTCCTCTTTTGGGGTTGGAAGGTTATTAATGTTCCTAGTTAGCAGGGGCGTAGACTTTTGAAAATTCCCGGGGGGGGGGCTCCTTTGCGTGTGCATGAAGCGCGCGCACTTGCTGGGGTGATGTTCTCCCCCACCTGGAAAACCGCCACACCTCCCCGGGCCCTTCCGAGGCCCACCAGCCACTGCTGCTGGTGCGTCTCCCCCCCCCCCCCGCCACCCCTTCCCTCTCCCTCTCCAGCAGCAGGGGCCGGGCCTCAGAAGGACCCGGGGAGGCACGGCGGCAGGCACTCCGTTTTGCCGGGGGTGGCTGAGCCCCCCCCCCCCCCGGAAATTTCGGGGGTGGCTTGAGCCCCCCCAGACTCTACGCCTATGCTAGTTAGTAGCAATGACCAGTACTTAAAATGAGATTTGTCATACTGATCATTTATTCGAAATAGTCGGGGCATATTTACATGCTCTTTTTTGCTTTTCAAAATACGGTAACCCTACGTAACAGGGAACTCAGCCTCAGCTTTTCAGGCCAAACCGACCCATTAATAGTAAAAAAAGAGTAAGAGTCCCAATAGCACCTTACAGACTAACAAAACCTGTGGTTGGGTACGAGCTTTCCTGAAGCACTGCTCACCTCTTCAGGTACCTCACTCTTTCCTACTGCTACAGACAGACTAACAGGGCTACCCATCTTCAACTCATTAATAGTCCCTTGTCTTTGACCTGAGGAGGGGGGGGGGGGAATCATGTGGGAACTGTGGCAGAAAGGTCTAAGGGGAAAGGAGCGGGGGAGCTGTTCTGGAAGCTTCCGAAGGTCCCCAGGGCTGGTGGAGGCATCCCTCTGGGAAGCGGGAAGAGCGCGCGAGCTCTGATTGGCTGAGGGCGGCAAGGATAAAAAGAGGGATGCTGCCGCCGCCGCCGCCGCCGGCCAAACTCACCTCAGGGAAAGTGCCCCTGGCGTAGACCAACAGCAGCGACGTTTTCCCGCAGCCCCCGTCGCCCACGACCACCACCTTCAGTTCTTCCCTCTTCTTCTTCCCCTCAGCAGCAGCAGCAGTAGCCGGGCGGGCTTCTTCCACGGAGCCCGGAGCTGCGGGAGCTGTCCCGTTGGCGACGGCCATGAGGAGAGAGAGAGGGAGTCCCTTTCCCCCCCCTCCCCTCAGTGACAAGGCGCGGGGGAAAAAAGTTAGACGCTCGAGAGGCTGAGGGGAAAGCGCGATGGCGGCCCAAGGCCGGTTTCCCTCTCCCCTTCGCACCGGCGACTTGTTTTTATTTCTGGCGGCTCCTCGGGGCCGCCCGTCCTCTCGTGGAGCCGGCAGAGCCCTTTCTGAGGAGGCGAGGCGCCTCACCCGTCGAGGTTTCGCTTGCGGGAGGGCGGCCTCTTCCTCTTCGCATGACACTCTTTCCCCCCCCCCGCCCCCCCGCGGCCGCCTTGAGCGTGTGGAAAATGAGTCTCGAACAAATGTCTTCTCACACAGCGGGGGGCATTGCATAATCTGCTCTAAATTATGCCTTCAATTTTACTTACTGGAAAGTAAATTCCAGTATTTCTGAAGGACCTCCCAGTGTAATGTGGGTCTTTCTCCCCACCTTCAGGACAACTCTGGAAGGGAGAGCCCCCCCCCCCCCCCCAGTCACCCAGGTTGTCCTCTTTGCCATACTGGCTGGCACTCCGTGGCATCCTAAAAACTTTTTATTTTGTGCCCTTCCAACAAGGAATGTGGGGAAGTGCACGCGGTATCCTTTTGTCTCCGTTTCTATCCTCACAGCAACCCTGCGAGGTGGGTTAGGCTGAGGGTAGGGTTGCCAGCCTCCAGGTGGGGCCTGGGGAACTCCTGCTTTTACAACTGATCTCCAGCTGACAGAGATCAGCTCTCTTGGAGAAAATGGCTGCTTTGAAGGGTGGACTCTGGGGCATTGTACCCTGCTGAGGCCATTCCCCTCCCCAAACCCCGCCTTCTCCTGGCTCCACCCCCAAAGTCCCTAGGTATTTCCCAACCTGGACTTGGCAACCCTAGCTGAGGGTGACTAGCCCAAAAGTCCGTCCAAGGGAGCTTCGTGTCTGAGCGGGGATCTTAACTTGGATCCTTCTCGGCTGAGTCCTGAGTATCACACTGGGACCACCGCGCAGCATTCATTGTGCATGGTGCACAAGTGTAAAGAGTTCAGACATCCAGTTTCACCTCTCATGTTTAATTTGTTGCTCAGTTGCACAGTCGAGTCCGACTCTTCTAGTTACAGAGAGACCCAAACCCCCAAAAAACCATGGAATGTGACAAGGAGCAGCTTTGAAATCTCACTGACATTTTAAAGGTCCTCTAACAATTTTTGTTAAATCTCCAGGGGCAAAATAGGCACAGTTACAAGAAAATAAATAAATATACTTGGAGCATCCCCAGATGCTTTAAAAACGTATGGGCTCACAGCATCATACACTTTAAATCTGGAAGCCCTGCTCTCACTCAGATAGGTACTGTCTGTCTTCACTGGAGGTGGTAAGAGTGTACTCTTACCATGCTCAGAGTATAGCTTGCCCCAGGTTGGACCAGAACCAACAGGTTGAAATTAAATCAGAAGAGTTTTCAGCTAAACATTAGGAAGAACTTCCTGACAGCAGTTCCTCAGTGGAACAGGCTTCCTCGGGAGGTGGTGGGCTCTCCTTCCCTTGGAGGTTTTCGAATAGAGGCTGGATGGCCATCTGACAGCAATGCTGATCCTGTGAACTTAGGCAGATCATGAGAGGGAGGGCACGAAGGGTTGCCTCAGTGCTTAGTTCCTGTGGCCCTTTCTTATTTATTTGTTTAATTTGTATCCCACCCTCCCTGTCCAGGCAGGCTCAGGGTGGCTTACAGAGTATATGTAACTTACATGCCTAGGGAAATGCTGATTGCCACTTTGGGGTCAGGAAGAAATTTTTCTCCGGGCTGATTTGGCCAGGGATCCTGGAGGTTTTTTGTCATCTTCTGGTTGTGGAATAGCGGTCCCTGTGAGTATGGAGGGGGAGGTATTTGTGAATTTCCTGCATTGTGCAGGGAGTTGGGACTAGATGACCCTGGAGGTCCCTTCCAGCTCTATGATTCTATGATCCCAGTGGGATCTTTAAGATCAACAAAGTTTAATTCTGGGTATAAGCTTTCGTGTGCACGCACACTTCTTCAGAATTAAACTTCATTGGTCTTAAAGGTGTCACTGGAGTAACACTTTGTTCTGTTGCTTCAGACCAACATGGCTACCCACCCGAACCCATGCTCAGAGTAACTACATTATGGAATTTGTGATCACAAGACTAGTAACAGCCATTTGAATAAGAAGACATTCATGGAGAACAGGACAACTTACAGTTACTGGCCATCATAGAACCTCCATACACGAACGCAGTCCCTGACATCTGGTATCCAAACAGGAGATGTGGTCATGGTCCTGCTTGTGAGGGCCAGATATCTTTTGGCTACTGCTGGCAAAACATGCAAGAACTCCTCCCCTCCCCAAATCTTTGAAATGTATTGTTCCCTGAAAAGGTTTTAAGTCTTACTTGCCTTTGAAACTCCAAGTCTGAATCTTTAATCATTCTTCATAAAAAAAGTCATGACTGACATTGAAACATGCAGAGGGGATCGCTTTAGAAACCATAGCCACTAATACTGACAACCTATAAAGCTTGTTTCAACCATTTTGCTTGTCTACTATGTTATGAAACCTCCTGGGCCTATACTTAAGTAATTACTCTAGAATAGACCTCAGTCAGTTTCTGAAAACTGCTATTTAGAATCACCAGTCCTTCCTTTGCTGTTAAGACTATACCACATATACTGGTTACTGCCATGTGTTTTCGCCACCTTTCTGTTCAGACTGTTGGGAGTTGTAAAACTTCCAGGTGCAGTGATTGGACCAGGATCTGGGAAACCCAAGTTTGACTTTGAACCAGTCACCTGCTTGGACTAACCTACCTCAAAGAGTTGTTGTGAGGACAGAGAACAACGGCAGCTGCTTTGAGTCCCCACTGAGAACAACGGTGGGATATAAATGATGTATATAAAACTGCCCTCCATAACTGAGTTGCTGTAACATCCATGAGAACACACGTAGAGCTCCTGGAGGAGAGGTTCTGAACACACTGATCATTCTACCAAAACCCCAGATGGATGCAACATTTTCTATCTAAAGGAATTTCTGATGTGTGACTTCCACCAGGTACGTAACTCATGAAGCTACTGCTTTTATTAAGCCACTTACTAACAGCAGAACTATTTCTTTTTGCTTTCCCCTCCTACAGTTTAGGTGCTTAAGGTAGTAGACTGATAAGGCAGAATTAATTCCAACTCTGTAAGATGATGGGCAGGGTTGCATGTGTATGTGGATTATTTTGATTTAATCAGCACTTTCTGGCAGTCGAATAGACACTCCACTGAAAATTACTGTATTTTTAGATGACATCAGGCTATATGAAAGTTGGATTTATGGTATTTAGTCACCCATATGCATTTGAGAACCAGTTTGGTGTAGTGGTTAGGAGCGTGGACTCTAATCTGGTGTTTTTGACCACAGTATTGGACTGGATGGGCCACTGGCCTGATCCAACATGGACTTCTCTTATGTTCTTAACTGGGTTTGATTCTCCACTCCACCACATGCAGCTGCTGGTGTGACCTTGGGCAAGCCATAGCTCTGTACCAGCTGTTCTCTCAAGGACAGTTGTCTCAGAGCTCTCTCAGCCCCACCTACCTCACATGGTGTCTGTTATGGGAAGGGGAAGGGAAAGGAGTTTGTAAGCCGCTCTGACACTCCAGGTGAGTGAAGGGTGGGGTATAAATCCAATCTTTTCTTCTTCTCAGCAGCAGTCCTCAAAAGAGCTCTCTCAGCCCCACCTCCCTCACAGGGTGTCTGTTGCGGGGAGGGGAAGGGAAATGAGATTATAAACCACTCTGAGACTCCTTGAGGTAGTAAAGGGCGGGGTATAAATCCAGTCTCTTCTTCCTCTCTTCATCGTCACTTGATCTTACAGTCAAGTGACGAACATGGAAATATGAACAAGACAACAGCAACTCTGATCACAGTATTTGTTATCAGTATTTGTGAATTTCCTGCATTGTGTAGGGGGGTGGACTAGACCCTGGAGGTACCTTCCAACTCTGTGATTCTCAGTATTTAGCACAAACAGTCATAGACATAACAAGCAGATTATTCCAGATGACTCTCATGACCCAAGAAGTCACTGTGTGACTTTCATGAACTCCAGTATATCACATTTCCTGTATGTAAATTTAAAAGGTTCTATTTGTTACCATTCACAAATCCCAACTAAAGTGAGACCTAATTCTTTATTTGGTCATCCTTACAGGCAACCTGACATCCCTTGCAATCTGTGTTACATGTACTGACCTGACTTGTGGGTTTTAAGAGTTTAAGGCCAAACCTAAAAAGATACCTTACAGTTGTGATTGGAGCTTCTGTAATCTTTTTTTTTCATGAGCTTAAAAAGCTACAGTAAGAGGTATACACACACACACAATTTTTCCAATCAAGGCACTCTTCTGGGTTGCAATTATCCTTGTTAACAAACCACTTCTCAACATCTCTTGCCTTGAAAACCCTATGGGGTTGCCATACGTCAGCTGTGACTTGGCTTTGATGGCAAAAAACAAACCTTTGGGGCTAATTGTAGCCCACAGAGAGGAACCTGATTGGGGAAACCACATGGGGGGGTATAAGAGCAAAACTCCCTTTGCCCAGTGTGAATTGGAGCCCATAACAGGAGTGTTTGAGTTAAAAATAAAAATAGCAAGAGTTGATCATCTTGTATTTGGAGTCTCTCATTATAGTTTTACATTTCCACTACTTAGCTGTACCACTAGATGGCCTTCTAGATCTGAATACCAAAAACAGCATTACACTTGAAACAAGCTGTAACCTGGCAGCAGGGGTGGTGGGGAAATGACCTTCCCCAAACTGTACATATGTACAATCAGCATTTCGCCTTTTGATAGGTGCCAGTACTCATATATGAGTGTCAGTAGAGTTTGGCATGTCAGCACATGAGGCTTAGGATTTGGGACAACCCACTAAAAACATGCTGGTAACTCAGGACCAGTGACTACTGTCACAAAAACAAACAAAAAAAATCTGTGTACAGTTCAGCAGGGCTTAACTTGTGTTTCTTCAGTAACAGCCCCACAAGCTTCACACCAAATCACTCCTGAAAGTTGGAAAATTTCACAACTTAGCTGGCATTATCAGCAAATCCATTTGATACACACAATATTGAAGAATGTCTTAAGTGGCTCTTTAGATCTCCCAGTCTGGCAAACAAGAAGCAGAAACAAACAACACTTTTGCAATTTAACTTGTTCTTAGTTTTTTAATAGCAGCAGCATGTATAACAGATTTTTCAGCTCTTTCAATACTGCCAAGCTTTACAAGAAACCAAAACACACTGTCCAGAGCCAGCTTGACGATGGTAGGGGTGTTTGGGCAAGGCATCGTGCTTCACTTTAAACTGGGACAAGTGATATGTGCCAGTTGAGAATTTTCTCACATAACCTTTGACCTCTGACCGAAGATCTATGCCGCTCATCTTGGGACCCCAGAAAATGGCCAATGTCACACTCCATTGAAGTTAGTGCAGGGTTTAATTTAATGGTCTTTTAAAGCAACTATTTGTAAGCTGTACCTAGTGAACTTGCAATGCTTTTTCTTCAGCGTTCTTAATGCTATTCAAAAGAGGTGTTTTCTACCAACCACTCTTCATATTGTGCCTGTACAGCCTAGACCTAGGTATGTTGGAAGCAAGCCCACAAAGTTTATTTCCCAGCTGACTACAAACGGGAGTGCAAACTTAGTCCCAGATTCTCTGACACCCAGGGGTCCGTTGGGGCCGGAGTGAGGCGGAGCAAAGCTCCACCAGCTCAGGAGTGGCCACTAGAGCAGCCACAGGCCGAATCAGATTCTCTAATCTGATTCAGCCTGCTGCCGAATTGCCGCCAAAATTCGGCGGCAACTTTAAAAGCAACTGGAGGGGAGGGGGTTTGAGGGAGAGGCTCCAAACTTGCAGGGTAGCTGCTGGGGCCTCTCCTCGAAATACCCACCAAGTTTCAAGAAGATTGGACCAGGGGGTCCAATTCTACGGGCCCCCAAACAGGTTGCCCCCATTCCCTCCATTGTTCTCTATGGGAAGAAAAAAGTTAACATTTTTCCCCACCATAGAGAACAATGGAGGGGATGGGACAACCTGTTTGGGGGCCCATAGAACGACCAGTGGTTACTTACCGTGAGGGGTCCTTCTCCTCTGAGGGTTGGAGGACATCTTGTGGGTGATTCCCACCTATCTCCAGGGAGGCAGGATTAAGTTAAACTTCTTCCTGTTTCCTGTGGTGGGCGTCACCCTCAACCCAGTTCGGGTGCTCCCAAAGCTGAAGAAAACTTAGTCACACATTAAGAATAGTATAGGAACAGAAGAACAGATATAACAGGAAGAATGAAAACAAATTAGGAACTGTTTCGTAAACCAAATTTTTGCGATTACGTGAGGTTAATCGCTCAATCCAATATAAATTCAATAAACAAACCTCTCTCCAACTCCACTCTCTCTCTCCTTTTCTTAAGAAATTCTGTAATGGTCCGTTATGTGTAATACATTTTGACGATCCGGGAGGGCCAAGATGTCCTCCAACCCTCAGAGGAGAAGGACCCCTCACGGTAAGTAACCACTGGTCGTTCTCCCTCTGAGGTGGAGGCCATCTTGTGGGACCTCCCAGAGCAATGGTCCTAATCGATGGGTGGGGGATCGTCATCCTCATGTACAATTGATTGAAGGACCCTACGACCAAAGGTAGCATCAGCCGAGGCATAAGCATTGATCTTGTAATGCCTAATGAAAGTGGACAGGGATGACCATGTCGCTGCCCTACAGACTTCATCCACTGAGGCCCTATTAGAAAAAGCTGCATTAGTGGCCGCGCTGCGGGTAGAGTGAGCTGTGATACCTTCTGGAACTGGGAGGCGCAGGGCTTTATAAGCCTCCGTAATGCAGGACCTTATGGTCGAACTGATAGCTGGAGTGGACATCTTTTTTCCTAAGTGAGGAGGTGAAATGTTAATAAACATAGCTTCCGTCTTCCTAAAGGGCGCTGTTCTGAGAATATAACCTTTAAGAGCCCGACGTACGTCCAGTGTGTGCCAGATCTTTTCCTTAGGGTGTGATGGCTTGGGGACGAAGGAAGGTAGAAAAATCTCCTGAGATCTATGGAAATTGGCATTGATTTTTGGGCGAAAGGACGGATCTGTGCGAAGAACTACTTTGTCCTTATGGAATACACACAGGTCCGATCGGATGGAAAGGGCCCCCAGTTCTGAGACCCTTCTGGCCGTAGTGATGGCTACGAGGAATAGTGTCTTCATACGGAGGAACTTGATTGAGATACTTCTGAGGGGTTCAAAGGGGTTCTTTGTCAATGCCGACAGGACTGAGTTAAGTTTCCACGTAGGAAATCTATGGTGTACAGGCGGGTCACTGTTAGAGGCTCCTTGGAGAAACCTGCGTATGTGAGGGTGTCGAGTGATAGGTAAGCCTTTATAATAAGGCAAAACCGAAGCTAACGCTGCCATCTGTCTCCTGAGCGTGGATGCCCTGAGGCCCGCCGACTTGCCGTCTTGGAGGAAGTCTAGGACTGAACGGATCTTGGGGTGCAGAGGATCCACTTTCTTCCTCCTGGTCCATCTAACAAAGGCCTTCCAGGTAACGTTATAGATCCTGTTCGTGGATGGTTTTCTGGAATTCAGAATAGTGTTGATGACAGAATCGTGGTAACCTAGTCTGAGGAGCTTCTCCCTCTCAATCTCCATGCGGTCAGATGAAACCATCCCGGGTCTGGATGGCAGATGGGACCCTGTTGAAGCATGTCTACTCGGACTGGCAGACGGAATGGAGGTGATACTGCTAGTTCCTGTAGGGAAGTGAACCATGGCCGTCGCGGCCAATACGGAGCTATGACTATAATCTCTGCTCTCAGGGCCCTTATCTTGCGTAGAAGACGAGGAAGTACTGGTAGTGGAGGAAAGGCGTAAAGTAGACCCGCCGGCCATGGGGCTAGAAGTGCGTCTGTCTGCTCTGCTGTCGGATGAAAAAAGCGAGAGAAGAACCTGTCCAGTTTGGCATTGTTCGGAGTTGCAAAGAGGTCTAGTAAAGGCATCCCCAGCTTTGAAGCGATCAGCAGAAAGATGTCTTGGTGAAGAGACCACTCCCCTTCTTGGAGGATCTGTCGACTGAGCCAGTCGGCCTGGGTGTTGATCGACCCTTGAATGTGTTCCGCTTGAAGGGATGCCAGATGCGTTTCCGCCCATGTCAAGAGTAAATTCGCTTCTCTTGACAAGGCTAGAGATCTCAGACCGCCTTGTTTGCTTAAGTAAGCCTTGGCCGCAATGTTGTCCGTGCGGATAAGAATGTGTTTGTCCTGTATCTGAGGTAGGAAATGCAGTAGGGCTAGTCGGATAGCTCGTAGTTCCAACAGGTTGATGGGTAGGAAGGTTTCTGATGGCGACCATGTTCCTTGAGTCGGTTGATGATTGAGGGTCGCCCCCCAACCTGTCAGACTGGCGTCTGTGAATATTTGGATCTGTTCGTGACTCCAGAAGGACTTGCCCCGACATAAATTGGAAGTTTTGGTCCACCATCGAAGGCTGGACTTCACGTGTAAGGGAACTTTTAGAGATCTGTCCAATTTGAGCGTAATGTAGTTCTGAAAAGGTCTTAATAGGGCCTGAAGAGGTCTTGAATGAAATCTTCCCCACTGTAGAGCATCGAATGTGGAAACCATCATTCCCATCAACTTGGTGAGTAGGGAGAGGGACGAGGTGCGAGCCGTGATTATTTGGGTTGCAATCCTTTTGAGCTTGAGGATTTTTTCCTTTGGCAAGAGGAGTTTTGAGGAGTGAGTGTCTATCACGACTCCTAAATGCTCTAGACGCTGAGACGGTTGCAGATGACTCTTTTTCCTGTTTATCAGGAAGCCGTGTTCCTCCAGGACTTGAATGGTCTTGGCTACATCCCTGTAAGCTTGCTGTTTTGAGGACGATCGGATCAGCAGGTCGTCGAGATAAGGGTGAATGTGAATTCCCAGTTTTCTGAGACAGACGACAGGATGAACCAGGACCTTGGTAAAGACCCGAGGGGCTGAAGAAAGACCGAAGGGGAGTGCTCTGAACTGCCAGTGCGCTTCCCCCGTGCAGAACCTCAGGAATTTTTTGTGTTGGTGGAAGATTGGCACGTGTAAATATGCCTCCGTCAAGTCCACGGAGGCTAGAAACTCTCGGGGTTGAAGAGACTCTGCGATAGACCTGAGGGTTTCCATTCGAAAGTGCCTGAGATGTACATATTTGTTTAAGTATTTTAAATCGAGGATTGCTCTCCAATCCCCGTTTCTCTTGGGCACAGTGAAGAAAATTGAATAAACACCGGTCCGCTGTTCTTGGTACGGAACCGGTTCTATTGCACGCGTCTGACTGAGATGTTTATGCAGTTGGTCTTTTGTCCCCCTGCCGGATTGTTCTGGGTAAGGTCTTCTTTTTGTCTCTGGTCTCGACCAAAATCTTCTCTAGAGGTTCCCCAAACAGTTTGTCTCCCTGAAAGGGGTAAGCTGATACCATGGCCTTAGACTGATAGTCAGCTGGCCAGGACCTCAGCCATAAGGTGCGACGTGCGGCTGCTGCCGTGGAAATGGCTCTAGCCGAAAACACCATAGCATCCAGTGTCGCGTCAGCGGAAAAGGACATGGCCTTTAACAGCCTATTTGCCCCTTCGAGTAGTCCACGATTTCCTTCGGGCAACATTTGGATGAGTCTCCTCATCCAGACTATGGAGGCTCTGGAGACTGTGGATGCTGCAGATGATGCCCGAATGGCTAGGGCATTGGCCTCGTGTGCCCTGCGTAGGGCGAATTCTGCCCTCTTGTCTAGGTTATCCCTGAGGGTGCCGTGGCCGTCCTCTGAGACTACACCAGAGGACTGGAGTGCTGCTACCGGTGCGTCTACCACTGGAACCTGTAGTAAATCATAAGCTGAAGAATGCAAAGGATAAAGCCTTTTGGTAGAACTTGGGAAAGGCTTTGCTGTGAGGGGTCTCTCCCATTCTGCTTTAACCTTTCTTAAATAGAAGCTCGGAAAGGGAAAGGCTATTTCAGCCGGGTCCACCGGGGGAAAGAACTCATCAAAAATCTCACTTCCCTCTCCTTGTTCTAGTGAGGGAGGGGTATGTTTTTGTATTTTTTGACTGCTTTGTACTTGTAGTGCAGCCAGTGTTTTTGAAAGTAAATAGTGCAAATCCTCTGGCTTAAAAAACCTGAAAGACTGTTCTTTGGCAGAGGGAGGTTTTGGATTTGCATCTGTTTCATCCTCGTTAGAGGAAAATTCTCCCTCCTCCTTATCACTGGCAGATTGGGAAAAATCGTCTAAGTCCGAATAGTGGGGCCCTGCCGCTTGATGAGCCGTCTGGCTACTCTTTTTGGCTGCCTTAGTGGGCCATTTACCCCCTGAACTCAGGTGTTGGGTAGAAGGGGGAGGAGAGGGAGAGGACCCCGGTCTGGGTGTAGTATGCCCCCCCGAGGCACAGAAACGAAAAATCTCGGCCCTCATGGCCCTTTGAAAAAATGCCATGGCTGCAGGGGAAAAGGGAATGGGGTCGTCGTCTACATTACCCTGGTCGTCTTCTACCTCGTCCTCCTGCGCCTCTCCACATGCGAAACTCTCCTGTATCATCCTCACTTGTTCTTCCCCGGATCGGCTAGATGCCCCGGGGGTATCAGAGTGCGGGGGGGGGCACGAAAGGCCATACCCGACTTCAGAATCGCGGCCGTGTTCAGACAAAATGGCCGCCGGTGCCGCTGCCGCCGGTCCCCTCGCGCCCTCTGGCGTAGTAGGGCGGACCGATTTGGCGCGCTTTTTGCCGCCGGCGCCATCGCTGCGAGGCTCCGTGTCCCGGTTGTGAGGGACTGGGCGCTTCTTCGGCGCGCGGTCGCGCCGCTCCTCCGAGTGCCCAGCAGACTCCATAGAGCGCAACGGGCTTGTCCTAATCCCTTTTCGCCTCTGCGATCGGCAGCGGGTGGAGGGGGGGGTATAGAAAAGACTGCAAGGAGAGGAGGGAGGAGAGGGTTCTTTTTTTTTTTTTTTTTTTTTTTTTTTTCGGTTTGGAGAAGAATAAAGAGAGGAAGCTGTGAAAAAGAAATACAGTATGGAAGTTTGGTGAAAGTTTGGTGAAAGTAGAGGAAAGGGTTAGGCAGAGCCAATACCCAGCTGCTCTCCCTTCAGAGGCAGGAAAAGAACTGGGTTGAGGGTGACGCCCACCACAGGAAACAGGAAGAAGTTTAACTTAATCCTGCCTCCCTGGAGATAGGTGGGAATCACCCACAAGATGGCCTCCACCTCAGAGGGAGAATTGGACTCCGTGGTCCAATCTTCTTGAAACTTGGTGGGTATTTCGAGGAGAGGCCCCAGCAGCTACCCTGCAAGTTTGGAGCCTCTCCCTCAAACCCCCTTTCCTCCAGCCCCTCATATACCCTATGAGTTTTTGCCATTGATTTAAATGGCCCATAGGGTATAATGGGGCTGAAACTGACATTCCCTTTCTGACACACTTCTGATGATGTCAGGGGACGTGGCATATGCTAATGAGGTATGCTAATGAGCTCCTGCACCTCTTTTTCTATGAAAGGACCCCTGCTGACACCAATTGTAAAAAGCACAAATCAGTCCTACAAACTACAACAGAAAAATAATGCATATCGATTAAACTCATTTGGACAGTTCAGTAGCTAGTACAGAGGCTTTTTTTTTTTACTTTTGACACTTTGACACATAGTAGCACTTTTTCTATGAAACTAGAAGGTTTAATGAAGTATTCTTAATTAGAATTGAGCATATTCTGCTTCCTGTGTGCAGTACTACGGCTGAAGTCCTATCTATATATACTAATTTTCAAAAGGCAAACTTTCCTCCCAGACTTAGGGAAATGTAATTTCACCTATTCTGTACACACAGAGTTTTTTGTCAGTTTATATGCTATGACATATTGGGGGTTTGTCCTTGAAAGCAAACTCAAAATGAAAGCAAGTCTAGTATGTGCAAACTCAAAATGAAGGCAAGTCTTAATTTAAATCTTGAATCAGTTTAACTATAGGCAAGAGCATGTGATCACAGTAAATCAAGGGAAAATCTCACTTTAACAATCTACCTTCTCTCCCTACCTTCATTGTTTTGCAGCACTTCCAATGTATCAGTAGTATGCACTGGTACAGACACTACACAGAGAGGTAGTAAGTACATGAAACCTTTTTACTGATTCTTCTTTTACAAATTAAAACTTCACTGCTACTATACTTGTAGATTTTATGAATATTAGTAAACAAGTCCTGATTAAATCAAACTCACACTGTTCTCCCCTATATATTATATACAGCCAAAAGGTAGTGAAAATTGTATAGGACAATGTATAAAAAGATCCACATGGCAAAAGGCCAGTTGAAATAATCTGAGAGATTACTAGCTATGGTCCTCTGTTTATGGAGTTTATCCCACCCTGTTCCCCCACCTTTTCTTCTTCAGGGCATCCATGAATTAATTGCTGACTGGAGCTTCATGCAGAAGTGAAAGTCTAGAGTGCTGATCTACCCCCACTCACATGGTTAGTGGAAATAAATCTGTCAGAATACTGGAAAAGATTTAACAGCCTGTGTGAATCTTCAGAATGATCTTTACCTAGTCACTAGGCCACAGAGAATATTGGAAAAGGAAGAGGAAACAAAGAAGATGACAAAGAACAAACAAATGAGCATGGAAGTTATACCCCATTCAGTTTTACTCGCTAAATTCTTGAAGGGCATCTGGGTGGCAGGCTTCACAACTGTCATTCTGACCTGTGCTCCCTCTAAGCTGTGGGGTCTTGTGAGCAAAAATTCTACTTTGTGAGCTGCTGGCATTAAAGTTGTGAGTTGTGGTTACTGCATAAATTAGTTTGGCTACTGCACAAATTGCTACTGCATAAATTAGTTTGCTCTGGAGCCATCCTTCCTGAGCCAAGATAGAAATGTGTGAGCCGGAGGCTAAAAAACTGTGAGCCATCTCGCACTGATTCAGCTTAGAGGGAACCCCGATTCTGACCCCCCCATGTGGAATGCAAACCCTGCTCAAGTATTATCCCTTAATTAATGTAAGCAACTTTTGAATTTCCCTAGTAAGAAACACAAATATCAATACTTATGATTTTTCCTTCTTCCTCAGATACCAAGGCTAGCTACAATGCAGGTTTTTCCCCCTGTAATGACAGTTCTGGTAGCCCACACATGTTTGTACTCAATTGATATTAGATTGTCAGAAGTCTATGGCTAGCTACTATGTTTTACTTGCATGCACTAACTTACATATTTTAATGTACTAAACCATCACAGTGATATCTATTTGTTCCTCAAACATATTGGTCTGTCTAGACATAAGTTGGGCCAGTGCTAGAACTTCTACTATAAAACATCAAATCCTTGAGTACTGAGAACCATAACACTCAAAGCCAGACCTAAAAACACAGCTATGCTACATATGCAACAACATGCACCATTTCAATGGCATGTGTGATCCACTTACTCCAGGGCAGTGCTAGCAAAGCACAGTGAGGAAGTAGGCTAAGGCCATCATTAAGTGTGTTTAGGAGCAGCGCCTCAAGCTTCCTGTGTGCCTGTAACAAACATTAAGCAATCTGGTTTACGCTACTTCCTCATTTATCACTTATATGCCATAAGCCAAGTTGTTTTACAACAGGCACTATAGTGCAACAGCACGCTGTTGGTTTCACCACTCTGTTTCATAGCCTTACTAATACACAAGTTTATGCAAGATACTGCACCACGTTTTTTTTTAAGGAGCTAGTATATAGAATAACTATAAAGCATAACATAGTCTCCATGTCTTACTAGAGGAACTGGTTGATTATGCAAAACTGGCCACCATGATCATTCCACTGCTTACTTTGGTGCTGCTTTCCAGATTAAAATGCTGTAGTGATGGTATAAGTGGAAGAATTCCCATTATGATTCAGCAACCCAATTTCATTTCTACTGGCCAAATATGCCTTCCCTGCCACTACGCCTTGTGCAAAACTTTGTCCCAGCCCTGCTTTCTCCTGGCAGCATTCTTTCTTCAAGTCGATGACTTCACCACTAATTGCATCAGAGCTCTGCTTCTGACCACTGTATGTTGTATTTGAACTGTCCTGTTTCTTTAGCACCCTGACCTGGATAGCCTAGGCAAGCCTGATTTTGTCAAATCTCAGAAGTGAAGCAGAGTCAGCCCTGGTTAGTACTTCGATAGGAGACCACCAAGGAAGTCCAGGGCTGCTATGCAGAGGCAAGCAATGGCAAACCACCTGTTTGTCTCTTGCTGTGAAAAACCTATGGGTCGCCGTAAGACAGCTGCGACTTGACAGCATGTTCCACCACCACTTCTTTAGCAGTTTTTCAAGTAAGCATTTTACTGTAGGCCAGTCTTATTTGATCTCCTGCACTAAGAAGTTGCTTAAAGCCCTTCTCCACCACTGATGCCTCACTCCATTATCTCTCCTGCCTTTTCCCTCAAGCCTCATCACCCTCCACCTCCAGAAAAGTTCTTCCAGTTCAATGACTATTCTATAATCATATTTCAGGGTTCCTACCTTTAGCTTCCTAGCTTCCTTGGTCCTATGAGATTTTAATCCCAACCAGATTTAGAAACTTCCCCTTTCCTTGCTGAAGCTGGTTTATGAACAGTTACTGAGAGTTTCAAGCCATTATGCCAGCCAATATCAGACACTTCATTGCCACAAGCATAATAGCAGGCTGAATCTGCAGGACCAGAACTCAACCTACTGCAATCCAGATAAATTTCCTTCCAGATCTCATTTCTCTATCTGCTGTAACCTTCCTAGCAGGGGTTTCCTCCCACCCCACCCCACCCCACCCCACCCGTAAAGCAAGCAACAAAACCAAGCCATTTGCACTACAGTACTACCTGAGTTACATTAAAAGAAAATCCAATAAGCACCTCTCATAGACATACAAGCAATTTAACTCAAGATTTATGACATACTGGCCTGTGACTAGAAAACGACCAGATTAAAACACAACAGTTATCTACAAGAAGCCATGCACTCTACAAACGATCTCAGTCTGAAACACTTTGGCTTTTAAAGTTTACAGAAATAAACCCAGTTGGAAAGGGCAAGCACACCCAAAGAACATATATAAATATATTCAGGAAACACAGCATTTCTATTTAGACTTCAGCCTCGAAAAGAAAGGGAGAAGGGAAAGCAAAACCTATGGGAGTAGTTAATGAGGTTGTGCCGAAGCTTCCTTAAAAAGACATGCTCTAACTAGCTTCAGTTTGCCATGAGATCTACTGGGGGCATTTTGCCTTGAATTGTGCTATATTTGTGCCTGAAGACTGAAGTCCTCAAAACACTTATTGCCGAGAAGTTCCATTGGCTTTGATGGCATTGCTCATGTGACTGAGCAATGCAGCTGAAGATGTGATAACGTTCAGACTTGGAGTAAGGCCCAGAGTTGTTGCATACAGTTAATCAGTGATATTGAAGAAGAAAGTTTTCCATTTCAAAGGATAAAATTAAACCAAACCACCACATGGCTGCAGTATAAGGACAGAAACATCTAGACAAGTGATGGTGAAGAAGGGAGAAGCCCTAATAGCTCTAGTAAATTAGTTGCTAGAATTATTTCAACCTAAGTATTAACTTTTTATAAACAGACAAGGTTTAAAGCTGTTTGCCACAGGCATGATATCCGAGAGGGTAGACAGACAAGATGTGCCCTCATTCACAGACAAGAGTACCAATGTCTATTAGCAGGTTATCAGAGCATACAAGCTTCTTCCAGGGTGGGTTCCTGAAATCTTACAGACTATAAGGAACTCAGTACAGTTAGAATATCCTACTAGGAAAGTATGGCTTCTTAAACACACATAACACGAGTCCTTGCTAAAAAATGTTATACTAACAAATATACTGGACTAGTCTATAAGGGTATTTTTGATAGATTGCAATAATGATTTTGCAACATTTCACATTGATCATCTTCATGTGATAATAATGATTTCGTTTCCCAAACCTGAAGAGATTTCTGCCAGTTCAGTTGGTCAGCTTGCTCTCTCATTCTGAGTAGATCAATGGAAGGGCTGCCGCATCTGTGGCATAGGAGCTGGGACTTACTGATTCAGTGTGAGCCCTGGGAAATCCCTAGTTCAGGTCTCAGCTCAGCTTTGAAGCCATCAGGAGGCCGTATGAAAAAAAGACTATTCTCTCAGCTTCAGCATATCTGCAATATGAGAACAGTACAAGTCTACTTCACAGGGCTCATCTTTTAACACTGTGTGATAATACAATGTACCTAAGCACCAAACATTCCGTATGCTTTTTATGGGAATCCTGACACATACACACACACACCCAAGCAGGCTTAACCAGTACAAGGCAGGAGGAGGAACATACCATTATATTATATTATCCTGACTGGAAAAAGAGCAGGGTGACAAGACAACACAGCCAGGATGTACAGAGGATTGGGGAGGATGTCAAAACAAGCCTACACTACCTGCAGCACCTGCCCATGCCTCTTTTGTACTCACTGAAAAGGAATTTAAGAGCACCAAACCAGCACACAATTACAAAAGGGCTCTCAGGGATAAATAGCCTGGCTGACCGGCCTGACCCGGTGTTTTACCACATCAGCTTCTTAAAGAGCAAAGCCTACAAGAGAACATAAGTCTACAGGAGAATATTTTCCAACAGGTCTTCTAAGTACTAGCAGCCAGGCCATTTAAAGAGAGAAAAAGCACACACGCACACATACTTTAACACAAATGTACACAACCAAGCCCCTCATCGTGAAAGTAGTGCTAACTGAGGAACATGCTGTTCTTCAGGGTTTCAGCATACCTAGTTCAGTCTTCTTGCAAAACAGCCAGTCTTCCCACACTCTCTATAAAGGCTAGAGAAAAGCATGTGCAATGGGATCAGAAGCCTATTTACTCAAAAGTAAACTACAGCACAGTTCCACAGGATTTCCTCCCTACAAAGTGTGCTTAGGGTTCTATCTCCGGTACAAGCCATACCTCATCTCAGCAAGCTTCTTATTTAAGCAGTCATTTACCCCCTTTCCTCCCACACAGACCAGAACATGACACTGTCCAACAGCTAACAGGCAGCTGGTTCCTCTGCCAGTTTTGTGGAGTCCTTGGATTTGCTGCTTAAAAACAGGTCTGACTGCCTGAGCTAATATTGGTATGTGGTGGTAGAATGGAATGCCTTCCCTCCCCGCAGAGAGTGCAGAGACAACACCCCTGGCCTCACAGCAGAATATTTTTTTCCACAATAAGCTAGCAACAGGGGAAATGTACAAGCCAAACCTTTTCACGCCATCCATAATGGTGGCAAGGGGAGAGCAATGTCAAACAGCGATTTCTCCTTGATGTCTCTACCCTCTAAAAGCAAAAAAAAAATATGTCAGCCTATTCAAGAGGCTGCATTGCGGAAATCCTGAAAGGAAGTCAAGGCCAGAGACTTTCCCCAACTTGATTTTCTGAAATGTCTGAAGAGGCAGCCATTTCTACCCCCAGGATGGATAACAATGCAGTGAAGAAACTTGTCAGCGGCTCAACGGCCCCAGGATCTACTGCCAGGGTTGTCAGCTCAAATCTGCAGGCACTCCAGAGCTGTGGCTGTCTGGGCTAAGCAACACCCACTCATTATGTTCCAGGGGGCTGCAGTGCTGAGGAATCCTCGAGACAAAGAAAGTCCCTGAAAGCGAAGCGCGGCTGGCGAGCCCTCCCTACCGCAATCAGGCAGAGAGATGCCATCAGAAAGCCCTCTCTCTCTTCTGAGAACAGGCCACGTACTCCCTTGTCAGCTCCTCCTCCTGCTGCATCAGCGTGGATCTCACCCTTTCTAAGGGTCATAGGGGAGAGAGATTAATCATGCTGGGAGAGACCTGTTTTGAGACACGTGGTAAAAGAGACCTGTTCAAAGGATCGTCACAGCACTACTTCAGCCAACCTTCTTCTCCGTCAACCAAAACAGCGAGTCTCGGCAAGCTTGGAGAGGCATCTAGTATTTACCCCCGGGGGAGAGTAAATAGCCTGCACTGCAGAAAACCATTCCCCCTGCACTAAGCAACTTTCGGGGCTTGGCATTGTTTTCGCCACTGCTGGTTATGTGTGGTTCTGTTCCGCACGCCACCAGCTTTCTGTGCAAATGGAGGTTTGTTCCTAGACACAAAGGACTGCAGTTGCATTCGGCTATGCGCCTTTGTCTCTCTCTCTCTCTCTCTCCCCCTTCCCCCACCCTCTCCGACTCAGCCACAGGAGTGTTCTGCTCCTTTAAGAGCAGGGCTGCTAGGCTACCCCCGGTCTTCCCCTCCCCCCCCTGCAGTCTCCAACCCTCCCCCACCCCCGGGAGTGCCTAGCGGAACAGCAGGCAAAAGTTGGAGCCCGGCCAAGAGCTCCTCTTACACGCTCTTGCTGGAGCGTTTTTGCTTTGCCATTGCAAAAGTCTCTGCGTGAAAACGGCAACCATTTTTCCACCGCTCTCCTTCCCCACCCCCACCCCAGACAAAAAAACAAGGCTTACTTCTGTTTTACTTTCCTCAAAACCTGCACAGACCGGGGCGGGGGGGGGGGGGGGGAGAGAAGAAGAGAAATAGAGAGAGGAGGAGCTATTTTCTGCCTTGATCGAAAACAGAAAGGACGCCCTCAAAGCCTTGGAGAAATCAAGTGTTGGTGCTGCCTGAGAAAACAACAAGCTCCCAGGGAAAGACAGCCGCCATTACAAAGCGCTAGTCCAGGCACACAATATGGAGTACGAACTGCCAGGGCGTACAGAAAAAGCAAGCCACTCAGACTCTCCCAGGATACCCACAGCCATTGTAAACTGGGTGGAAGGACTTATTTTCTCCCTCTTTTCTCCAAATAAAAACACCTTTCTCAAAAGCCATCGAGCAACCTGAAAAGCGTAGACCTGCTGTGTGCTATCAAACGCGTCACAATCCTTTTCAACAGTACAACTCAAAAAGACTGCAAAGCCTCTTCTGTAAAGAAGGGAACATACTCCATTTTGGATTTACTGTTTCCAGTTCTTCATTAGGACTGCCTCGGACGGAGACGACTTCATTTTAGCAAGCCAGGGACCTCTCTCCTGTCCAAATTGCTGCGGTTCTTAAGGAGATATTCGGCTGGTACTCCATGATTATTCGTCTTTTTTTAAAAAAACAAAAACCAAGAACACCTCTGCGGAGAGATTGCCTTGAGAGGCGTAGTTTAAAGATATGTAATGCCATTATGGAATTGGAAAGAGAAACTCCTGAAATCAGAAAGACGCAGCTGGGCAAAGGATTTTGGTACCGGGGGAAGGGGGGAATAAAAGAAAGTATCCCCTGGGGGAAAATGGCTCTGTATAGTACCTACAAGAAGAACATTAGCTACCTTTCCCCCCAACAGAAGGTAACTCGGATATCCGCCCTGGACAAAAACATTTGTTGCATAGGCCTGCTCTATATGTTTCACTGCAAGGGCAAAAGGGTTTACTTACCCACACACCATAGTTGAATGCAGTTCTGAAGGTGACGTTGCAGGGATTGTTTAAAATCTACTCCTAAATATAGATTTATGTTCTGTATCATCGTTTCTCTATCCTGAGTTTACAAATCAACATCTCATTAGACATTTAGAGACATCTACGGCTTTGACAAAAAAAAAGGCTATTAGAAAACATCCACTTATTCTAACTAAGCCAGTATCTAGTGATATTTGTTTGATCTTAGGCATAAATCTAAATTCCTGTGACATTTACTCTGCATATAAAAAGGACACCTTGTATTTCCACCCACCCACCTTACATGATCTCAAATATTTTTAAACCTGTACACGTTAGTGGGAATACCCCTGGTTAATAGTCACTGTATGTAAACATTTTAGGCATCTCTTGCTAATTTTTTTATCTAAATAGTATTTCAGAAGCAATTGGTTTAGATAAACAAGACAAAAAAATGACATGCAGATGAAGGCTGGAAAAAATATATAAGAACTCCAGTAACATTAACATGAAAACTACACTTATTAAAAAGGACAGAATGGATTGGGTACTTACAATGTAAAAGGAAAAAAAAAGCTTTATCCTAACGATTTTTACAAGAATTCACGTTTCCTACATCTATATTTAAAACATTACCTTGTTGGCACGGAAGGATTTAACTTAAAAGATGGCCAGGTATTTTAAGTGTTTAATACAGGAAACTATATAGATATATATATTTAAAAAACTGTATTGTTCAGGCAGATAAATAAAATCCTTTAAAAATAAACACAACCCCCCCCTCCAAAAAAACAATGTATTTACTTTTTTGTAACTCAAAACTGTTACTGCTGGTTTAAGGGCGTGCCATGACCTAGTTATATACAAGACAAAGATGGGTTCCAAATCAAAGGGAAAAATCCAGATCTTTTTTTAAAGTCTTCCTTCTTCCTTTTAGTCCTCTAAATGTTGTCAGACATTAATACAAACACTGAGAAGTCCTGAAATGGATGTTGTGGATTCATTCAAATCAAGTATCCCCTTTTGGAACAAAGGAAAACCCAGTTGGCCATTTAATTCCATTGCAGAAAAATGGCTGCCTGATCTGTTGGCCTCTCCTTAGCTGTCTGCTGAAGGATGTTTTTAGATCAGCGTCTAATAACTCAAGCCCAATGGAAGCTGCGCGCTGATTGGCTGCGGCTGCCTGGTGCCTTTAACCAGCCAATTACCTAACCACGGCCAAATTACAAACCAAAAAGCACAAGGCGAGGCTAAAACAACACGAAGCCCCAGCAGGGCGACCGGGGGGGGGGGGGGGGGAGAGGAAGCTAAAGAGAGAGGGAGAGAGAAATTCCGAGAGAGAGCCTTCCACAGTGGACTTTCTTTAACTGAAACAAAATGGAAGGTCCGATCTGATTGGCTGCTCTGGACCTTTAATAAGCAAAGCTGCTACTTTCCTCCCTCCTCCCACCTTGGAAGTCGTGAAATTGACAAATTGTAACGAAACAGGGGCGCCCCCCTTTCAATCAAGCACTCCATCGGAGGTGGAAACATTGCGGTGTCTTCTTGCAATATATCAGTGGGAGCAGCGTTGCCGGGGTCGGTCCCTGCGATCTAACTTTCCGAAGCCCGAGCGTTCAGTTTCCTCCCTGTCCAAAACTTGTCCTACCTATGTCCATCTTGTTTAGGAACAGTTTTGGCGCTTAGGTAAATGTAGCCGGCAGATTCCAAGGGAATTTGGGCGTGCAATTAAAGCGGAGGAGAAGCCGCTCTGGGGCGCCAGACGGCTGGGGAAAATGCATGGTCCTTTATTTGGGGTGGGGAGGCGCTACAGGGCTGCGGGTCCGGGGGCTTTGCAGCGCGTTGCAGCTGCTGTGAATGTGCATTCGGTTGAGGGCGGTTAGCCATTAGCTGAGCTCCATAGCGGTGAATTGTGGGATGCCTGAGAAGCAAGCAGAAAGCACACACACACACAATATGTGTTGGCTCGCGAAAAAAAAAAGAGGAGGCAGGAGGCTTTCAAAACCAATGTAATGTAACCAGCCAAATGTGAAAAGGCGCTCGCCATTCGCGGCAAGGAGAGACGATCGGCCACCGAATAACAATGTCTTTCAAAGAGATCAAGGCAGGAGAAAAAGCGAAGCACACCGAAGACCATGGCAAAAAACAGAGTTCAAGTGAGATTCGGTCTTTTTTCCCTCTCCCTCTTCTTTCTGTCTCTTGTCTTACTCTGAACGGGAGGAGGGTATACAGCGGGGGGACACCCGTTTCGTCTCTGTCTGTATCTTATTTCCCAGCTTAACGGCATTGGGGGGGGGGGGGGCGTCTCTGAAATTCTAATATCTCGGGCATTTTTTTTTAACTTTGTTGTTTTTTTCCTCCTTCCCTTCTCTCCTAGGCTGGATCAACGGAATGGAGAGCAGCTCCCAAGCTAGCACCTCTGCCGAGAAAAAAAATCACCATTGCAAAAGTTACAAGTTGATTATTGACCCAGCTTTGAAAAAAGGACAGCACAAACTCTATCGTTACGATGGGCAACATTTTAACATTCCTGTAAGCAATCAATTTTTAAAGGGCATTATTATCACACTCCTTATCATTTCTGTTCCCCCCCCTTTTATTTTATTCTTCTCCTAACCATCCTTTTAGGGGGGAGAGGGGGAGGGGGGAGAGGAATTCCTTAAAAGCTTGTTACAGGAGAGATTGTAAAGTTACACCTCCGGATATAATGCAGCCTGTCAGAATCCAAAGGTAAAACCTGCAGCTGTGATTCCCAGCACAGTTGCAGTTTGACATGTGTGTAGTCCCTCCACCCCCAAACATTCCCTTTAGTTTTTATTATGTTAAACGGTGTCAATCTGCATTTCAAACGTTGCTTCTGTTGCATCTGTGCCCCTCATTACCTCGGTTGCTTCTTCTTCTCAGAACTCTGGTCTTGCCCCAGTGGATTGTGTCAGAGATCCCAGGATAGGACGAATATGGACCAAAACCAAAGAGCTGGAGCTTTCTGTCCCTAAATTTAAGGTACACCTGTTTTGATAATTGAATAGAGGCTTAAATCACTTTTGTCGCTTTACTGATAAAAGTTATTTGGAAAGCTCAGTTTAGCAACCTTATAAAAGTAGTGAAATGTACCTTTCTAATAAGATCGTGCTGTTTGTCAAAGTGTGCTTGACTAGTAACTCAGTGACCTCTTTGGGTCTTGTGTTTTTAAATTAATCAGTTGAGAACAAGTGATTAGTGGTGTAGTAGCAAGATGTTTCCCCATGAATTGCTGTGGTATTGAGGAAGGAAAATGTCTCTAAACTTGTGTAGCTGCTTTTTAACTCTTTGTACTCCAAGTGATGTCCTTATCGACTGCTCACTCCTTCTCTGTTCTTTTTTTCTTTTTCTTTTTTGCTTTTAACTTGCCGCTATGCTTTGTGCAAACATAAATCTTCAGATTGATGAATTCTATGTGGGGCCAGTGCCTCCCAAACAAGTCACATTTGCCAAGCTGAATGACAATATCCGTGAGAACTTCCTCCTGGACATGTGTAAGAAATACGGCGAAGTGGAAGACGTGGAGATCCTCTACAACCCCAAGAACAAGAAGCACCTTGGAATTGCCAAAGTGATCTTCGCCACAGTCAAAGGGGCCCGGGAAGCTGTACAGCACCTGCACAACACTTCTGTTATGGGCAACATCATCCATGTGGAACTGGATACGAAAGGTGGGAAAGCTATCTCTGAGCATTCTGTCCTTAGTCCCCCTCTCTCCTGACCGGTGGTGGTGAGATGCACTTGCAGATTGGATTGGGAGCAGGGACCAGTGATTTATCAAAAGATACTGTTAAATAGCTGTCAGTCTATTCCCCCCTCTATCTCTCTGCTATTCTGTGGGCCTTTGGTAGTCACGTGGAGCTGAATGTGTTGTCTGTTGCTAGGAGACAGTCCTGTAATTTACAAAATGCTACCATCCTCTCCATTTCACTCACTCATTCATGCTGACACTTGGCTTGCCAAACTGCAGCCCATCACCTCCTTGCCAAAAAGTTCCCTTTGCACTTAGCTGAAAACTTAAAAAAAATTTTTTTGATGGAGTTCAGAAATTTTATTTTAGAAAAGACTTGAGAGAAACAAAATCTCATAAAACATTGTCTCTAAAGTCAGTTTACAGCAGTGTTATTTTTTATTTAGGCAACAATTCAGGATAGAATCTATGTACAAGGGGTACTGAAAGTCGTCTTTTTTCCACTTTTGTCTCTTAAAGAGACAGTAACACTTAATTTTTTAAGGTCTGCATTACTGATGGTGTCAGGGGAAAATGAACAATACAACTGCAAATGTAAAACAATATAACTATGAATGCATTGTTTATTTCTATAGTTTGTAAAAATATCTGAAGTGCTTTAAGCTGCAATCCTATGACCACTTTCCTGGAAGTAAGCCCCATTCAAAAAAATGGGCCTGATTTCTGAGTAGTTCTGCTCAGGATTTGCTGTATCCCCCCCCCCCCCCCCGGGGTCACTTTGTTTTTTTCTTGTATTCTCTTAGTAATTTTTTTGTCATTTTTCTTTTTGGCCTGGAGCAGCGAAGCATTTATAATACTTCAGACTAGTTTGTTGTTATATAGATGTGAATGTCTCTATTAAGAGAGACAAGCTTTCTTTCCTGTTAACTGTCAAAAGTACTGAAAACATTTTTAACTTCTTAAGCAGACTGTTTGGACACCATGCCAATGTTCTATATGTAATAGAACATTTTTTACTTTTTCCCCTGTATTAAAAAGTACTTAAGTTTTGAACTGCGTTTTCATACAAAGAGGTATAAGAGAATGCCAAAATACGTTTTTGCCTTTGTTGCTGGAGTTTTGATTCTGAAGCACTACCCATCTTTTGATTAAAGCTGAAATATGAGGACGAGTCATGCATTTATGCTAGAGAAGGGATTTGAATGAGGTTATGAGATGATACATGTTAGAGGATGTTGAGTAGATAAATATATTGTTCAGTCTTATCATTTTGAGTAACCAAGACATAAGCTATTCAGAGAGGGGCATAGGCAGTGAACTAACCCTCAGTGTGTGATTTGAGCAGTGCAGGTTGAAAAACTTGCAGGCTGATCCATGTGTCAAACTGGGATCTTTAAACGTGCAGCCCAATCCCACATCAGTTAAGGGGGGGGGGGGGGGATTCCACTTTGTTAATAAGCTTTACTCCCAAGAAAATGCACTTGATTACTTAAGCAATCTAAGTGAAGTCAATTAGGCTGAATTTCCCTAACTCTCAGCCTAACATTGTAGTTCAGACTGTCACTGTGTTAAAATCTGTTTGTTCTTTTGCTGATTCTTTGAATACTTACAATAAGCCCTCTGTAGGCAACTAATCTTAGCCTTCAAATACTTGTACTCACTTGCTTTAAAGGGTCTCTCACTTCCAGTATTTTGTGACCTAACTCGATACACTGCATTCATTTTTTACATGTGATACCAAAAATAAATAAGCAAAATATGTAGATGAACAGCTGTCTATTTTTAAATCCAACCATTTGCCAACTTGTCTGTACTTTTAAATCACAGCAAAGTAATGTTAAAGGGAACATGACATTTCTAGTGTCTGTTTTAATAGTTATTTGATGAGCTCAGAGGGCTACAAGCTTCTAGCATGTAAACTCTGATTATGGGCCCTAGAATGAACTCTAGCTTTCAGTGAGTCACTTAAGGTGAAATCCTGACAGCATTTGGCTGTTGTGTCCCATCCTCCCCAGTAGGGTCTCTTCTACCTTAGTTTCTGTCATCAGTAGCACTGTAATGTCCTTTATTTCAGTTCAGTATTTGGGGGGGGGGGGGGATTTTTGGCGTGTGTGTGTGTGTCTGCACCTGGAAGTCACCTTGACCTCTGGTGACTGACCCATACTGGGGGCCTAGAAGATATTCAGAGAGGTGGCTGAATAAAGCCTGCCTCTGTCTTCCGGATTTGGTATTCCACAGAAGTCTCCCATCCAAGTACTAACCACAGTCAACCCTGCTTAGCTTCTGAGGGGCTTGGCTGGGCTATCCGGGTCAGGGCTTTTTGTTAAGTATTTTAGAGCTATCTCAAACCAGGGAAACTTCAGGCAGAATCTTCACCTCTGCTTTGAACTCAGTAGGTGACCTTGACAGAGCTATTCGCTCTCAGCCTCAACCACTGGTATGTAATGTGGGGTATGCAATACTGCCCTGCATTACTACACTGGTATAAGGCTAGCTGAGAAAATCCATATGTAGCACTTTAGTGGTCTGAGTTATATAGGGTAGCCATGCTGGTGCACAGTAGAAGAGCTGGATTCGAATCCAGTAGCACCTTAGAGACCAACAGAATTTTCAGGGTATGAGATTTCAAGAGTCAAAGCTCCCTTTGTCAGATACTTGTTGGTCTCGAAATCTTGTTCTTCTCTAAGGTGATGCTGGATTTGAATCTAGCTCTTGGTGGTCTCAGTAATTCATAAATGCTAAGCATTATTTTTAGAGGGGATAAGATAATTTGTATCATGTGGACTGGATGGCACTTGTGGTGGTAACAATTGTGCCCCTGCAAGTAGAGACGTATCCTATTATTATGAGTAGAAGAGTATGTTAGTGAAGTTGTGTGCCACCCAGACCCTGTCCTGTGCAATACGTTGGTTGAATTGCATTAACATAGTTGCGCTATCTGTAGTTGCTGCATCAATGCACCATAACTTTGAACACTGGACCAGAATCTCTCAGTTGTTACCCTTGCACAGCAGACCATTGGATAGGGTTAATATTTGGGCTCCCAGGATTCTGGCAAGAGTTTATGGACCTCCACAGGGCTGCATGTTTAACCACACCTGTTCTAGGCCACATGTCCTGGTCCTATTCATGTTTACCCATATGTAAAAGAAGAAGGGGATGGCAAAGGATGAGATGGCTAGACAGTGTTATTGATGCAGAGAACGTGAAATTAAGCGAACTCCAGAGCACGATGGAAGGCCTGGCCTGATGTGGTCCGTGGGGTCACTAAGAGTCGGACTCGACTGGGCAACTAAACAACAACAAAGTCCTACTAACTGGGCTTATTCCCAAACAAGTGTGCATAGAATTGGGATATTACTGTTCTGTGAGAAATGGCCAACTTTTTGAGTTAGTTTGAATAAGAGTGTACAATGTACCTTTCCTGGGGGAAAGTGACAGTGTCAGATTCTAGTGTTCCGCGCCATGCCATTTGGATTTGTAAAACAACATATTTGACATTTCCTGTATTTGAGTAGAGGCCCACATGCAGTTGGACATTGCTTTTGTTGTTGCAGTTGTTACAGGTAGACCAGTCTCTAAACTTATCGAACTATTTATTTTGAGAAGAGAAATTCCTCTGAAAGACCTGTCAGTGTAGAGAGAGGATTAACTCTGATGCTAACCAGTTTTGCTTTGAAGAAACCCTCCTTGGTAAAGTGTTCTAAATGTACTGTGAAACTGGACTTAGCTTTGCCCTAGCTAACCCTTTTCCTTTCATAAATGGCATTCTGTTGCTGTATCCAGCAGATCACAAAGAGCGTTAAAACATCTGCCTCATCATGTTCGTGAGAAGCATAGTTGCTTGAGTTTTCTGTGAAAAGGTATTTTCCCCTCATTTGACCTGACAGGCAGTATTGAATATCTCAGCAGATCCAGGAAGTCCTACTCTTCTGTTGCTAAAAAGAATGAATAAAATGAGGATTTTAGATGGAGGGCAGGGAAATTGCTATTTATAGATGCAATATGGTGTGTGTGTTTAAGTACAGTTTTTGTTACTTGTCCAGGTGAAAAACGTATGCATTTCTATGAGCTACTTGTGAACGGACTCTACACTCCTCAGACCCTTCCTGTAGACAATGAGCCAGATGCTGCTTCGCCCACTGTGAACGAAACTCTGCAGGTATCTTTGACTTGGTTATTTTTAACAGTATGCACTAAGTTTGATGGTGTGTTTCAAGCTTATCTCCATTTATAATGAATGGCTGGTTGTCTGTCTCCTTGAGAAGTTTGTTCTTTTCATTCTTCTCCAGATAGCTGCCACCTCTAATGTCCCTTTTTGGGGTAATGAACAGAACCCTGTTGAAGCTAAAAGTGTACCAGGAACGTTGATCCAGTTTACAGAACTGTGCCCTTAGGTTCTGACTATGGCAGTTACAGGATACATTTGTTTTTAACCTGCATATAGAAATTGACAGGGGCAAAACTGATCCTCATCAGTCCTGGTTAAGGTCCCAAGTTTTATTCCATTTAGAAGTTGAATTAATCAAGCAAATCGTTGGATGAGCAGTTGGTGGGGCTACAAGTTTGTTTGATTTTTTCAGGCTATTTTAGTTCAGGGATGTTGCTATAGTAGAACGTTAAATATAAAAATATGCAAAATAGCCTTGAGGCTTTGGCAAAATGCTCCCATTTATATTTAAAATAGTTTAAAAATAAGATGATTGATCCATTAAAACATTAATTGGCTGACAACTCTAATAGATATTTTCGTGGAATTTGTTACCATCAGTCAGGAAATGTCTCAGAACCACAGCTCCAGAATCTGTGTTGGATGGTTTTAGGGCACAGTGCGTGGTGTTAGTATCTCAATCTATAAAGTTTGTAACACTCTGTTGTAGGGAGATGTTAGGGCTTTCAGACAATATATTTTCCTTTCAAAGCCCACATCTCTTTGAATCTGGTTCCTACAGGACCAAAAGAGCTTCCTTCCCTACCCATGTCCAATGTTCATCTCTGAGAGTAAGGTTTATCTACAATATTAAAGTCATAGTTAATAATAGGACTTCAACATTACAAATTCAGAGGTGTTTTTTTTTTTACAAATTGTATGCATTTAGTCACTGCAGCAGAATGTTTAAATTTCTTGGGCAATTTGTGTAGAATTCCATAAATAGGTATCATATCAAAATAAACAGCTCATGATTTTTGTGACTTGATGAGTCCTGGAAATGGAAGGGGTTGAGTTAAATTTAATCACTGGCTATTTGCTTAGTCTACTTGTACAGAATCCCCCTTGGGACTGGAAGACTCTGTCCTGTGTGATACTAAGCATGTTTACTTGGAAGTCAGTCCCTGCAAGGTGTGCATAGGAGAGCCATCTTTCCAAGTGGTTAAAAGTTTCTTCTTTGAAGTGGTGATTGAATACCTTGAAATATCTATTGTTTTGAAATCTAAAAAATTAAGTATCTCCTAGATCCAGATATCTCCTAGAATTTTCAATACCTCTTTGCTAACCATTTGTTCTGTCTACTCAAGATTTCTTTGTATACTTAATTCCACACTTCAAAACAAAAAACACGCTGGTGAAGTGTAAAATAAATACAATCTATTTTGTGATTTTTGTTTCTGTGGAATGTCTTTTGTCAAGGTTAGATAGTTTGACTAAGAAAGCTGTTATGATTACTTCAAGGGTCTAATTCTGCTAGGGCTGAGGTCTTTGCGGAGTAATTTCTGCTTCTGTTATTGCTACTGTTCATGAGCGTTTAACATCTTGTTGGAACCCTAGTCTAGTTAATTTCATCATTTGTCTCTTTATGCAACTCTCATGACAAGTAGCGTATTTGACTCTGTTTTGTGACATTACTCAAAACTATAAGTTGCTCTTCTGTGTGTGTTTTTAATGCGGGTATCTGATATCTAAACTATGTTAATTTCATGCTTTTCCTCCTTACATTTTAACCCTGTCTCAATCAACAACTTTATGCTGGGTTTATTTGTGCAGAAAGGGAATAACAGAGTGTTCTAATCATCTCTCCCTTGTGGAAACACCTTAAGTGAGTGGCTTAATCACTGGCATTCATTTCTTCAACAGAGAATAAGGGAGGGGAATAAATCACAAGTTTCCAGTTGAATCCCATAGTTACTTGATGCCCTCTTTTCAGTATTTGGCTTTGTTGATCATGGCTTTGCAATTGCTGTGCTAGCTTAAAGGTAAATTCACACTGTGGACCCATGAAAATTGATGAATGATGTTTTTTATAGGTGCTGTTTAGTCAAATCTACATTAGGTACACTGTCAGCATTGTTTTGAAGATTTTTATTTTATCTTTCTCTGAACTTCAGACTCAAAAGCAGCCTGTTTAGAAAGACTGGTGAAGAAGGCTTCAAAATAAATTTTAATTGAAAGAAAGCAGTTGACTGTGCTTGTGGCTGCTAAAGAAATCCATATCTGGAAACATTCCAGGTTGTCCTTCTATGTCTGTGTTCAAAGATGGTTTTATTTTTTACTTTACCATTCAAACCCATTCTCTTCTAAAGGGAGTACTTTTCATCAAGCTTCTCTTTCCTACCCAGAGTAAAAAATAATCATGTTGGTAGGCAGGGCCTTTTTGGTAGAAAAAGCCCAGTAGGAACTCATTTGCATAATAGGCCACACCCCAACAGCAGAAACTCATTAGCATATTAGGCCACACCCATGACCATGCAGCTCCCTCCCAGGATTGGCTTCTCCAGGCGCCCCGCAGCTTGTGGGGCGCCTGGGGAACCCGAGGGAAGGAAGGCAGTTTCTGGGGGGCGCCTGGGGAAGCCGAGGAGGGGAGGCAGTTTAAACTGCCTTCCCTCTCTGGATTGGCTTGGCTTCCCCAGGTGCCCTGCAGCTTGCGAGGTGCCTGGAGAACCCAAGGAAGGGGAGGCTGTAGGCATGGCCAACTTGGAAGCCAGCCAGAACTCTGTTCCTGTGCGTTCCTGCCCCAAAAATAGCCCTGTTGGTAGGTGAAATGAAAGGGTGGTTCCAGAAACTTTCTGCCTTGTGTTGAATCCTGAGAGACTCGGACTGTGACTGAGATCTGCTATTTGACTCTAGTTGCCAGAACTAGGAAGTGTGTCTACATATGCCAGTCTGTATTTTGTTAAGTAATCCTTGCTGTTACCCATTTACTGGGGGGAGAGGAGGGAACTTATTTGTCAACTCTGCTGCTGAAACCACAGGCAGGCAGGTGGGCTGATAAACTGGCATAATGAGAAAACCAATATTTTGATCTGTGAGTGATGGTTGATTAACCACTGTAGTTTGAGAGATTAGTATCAGTTTTTCTTCAGTAATGTCGATCAGATCTTTTAATAGAAACTTACACTTCTTAATTTATTTAAAATATTTATGTGTTCACCTTTCTGTTGAGCCTCTCTGGACTGTATGTGTGTTTATTACCCTAGTAAGTGCTAATAGGATCAGGATTAAGCAAACAGTAGAAAGGAAAGATGAGACAGTGCAAGGTAGCAGGAGTAGGTGGAGCTAAGCACTTTTTTTACTTTATTTGTACCTCACTTTTCTCCCCAATGGGGAGCCAAAGAGGCTTACATTGTTCTCCTCTCCTTCATTTTATCCTCACAACATCCCTGTGATGTAGGTTAGGTTGAGAGTGTATGACTGGCCAAAACCACCGTGGCCCCACTGGGGGGGCAGTGGGACATCATAAATGTCTCCATGGTCAGCAGAAACTCACCCAGACTCAGTCAGGCTCATTAAAATTCATTTTGTCGCAAAGAACCAGGTCCACACAGGTGTCCATACAAGCACAGCTCCCTTCATGTGCCAGGTTTGCCCCTTTAAAATACCAGAGGGCTGAGCTGTGCCTCTGCTGTGGGGCAGTTCACCAGGCCTGCCCAGCTCTGGTTGCCTTATCTAAGCCAGGGCCACAGCTCCTCCTCTAGGTTCTTTTTCTTCTCTTCTCTGTACCTTCTCGGCCTTTCCCAGCCAGCTTGGCTTCCTCTCCTCCCTGTCTCTCTTGACATCTCCCTTTTTATTCCTGGGGTTCCGGCCATGTCGGCCAAGCCCAGCACTGCTCCTCCTTTCTCTGAGCTTTGTTCATCTCTTAACCCTTTCCTTGTTTTGCCCCACCCCAGCTGGTTTTGCATAGGGCTAGCCAGAGTCCCTTCCTGCCCGCTGTGCCCCCAGCCAGTGCCTTGGGGGCAAGCAAACCTCCTGCCCCTACTGCTGTGCTAAGCAGCTGGTTGGGGTGGGGGGAGAAGACTCTCCTACAGGTGGCCCACCCTCGCTCCTGCAAAGGCCATCGTGCTGCTGTACCTTCCAGAGTGGTGCTCCACCCTGTCCTAGACCAGCTGCTGCCTTAGGCCAGTCGCTGGAGCCCACGCTAGCCTCTGCTGCCACCTCTGTGCCATGAAGCAGAGCACGGGTTTGAACCTCAGCCTCCTAGTTCCATAGTAAGGCTGTAACTCAGTAATCAACATTATTAGACGCAGAGTCATTTTATTTATATAACACAAATTCTCCTACCAAATACGAAGTCTAGTCCTGACATCTAATACAAGCCCTTTAAGCAAATTTTTCAGCTTAAGACTTGGGGAAAGATTTAATTACAGTGTATGTATTTACATACTTTTATGCCCCTCAGACATCTCAAATCCCATTACATTCTTATTTTTTAGGAAAGACTGTTGTGAATGAGAATCCACAGAAGATGTATGTGTTCTGTTAATCGTTCTAATACATCTTGAGAGACATTTATCTGTATCTTTGTGTTTCTGTTTTTTGCAGTTGGCTGATACACTTAAACACCTAAAAGACAGTAGTCTTTCTTCCGTGGGATCATCAGTTACCCCAAACAGTAGCACCCCATTTTCCCATGATACAGCCTTCTCCAGTTGTCGGCAAGACACCCCAAACTCTTTCAGCCAATTTACCCCTCAGTCCCAGGGAACCCCTCTCACCCCACGCATGGGGACTCCCTTTTCTCAAGACTCGGCATACTCTAGTCGTCAGACGACACCATCTTACCATTTCAGACAAGACCCTGGGTATAAGCCCAGGAGACACGAAACAAAATTTACCGATGCCTACAATAGACGTCCAGGTCACCACTACGTTCATAATTCTGCAGCTGCAGGTGCTTTTCGAGGTTCAGAGCCTCAATTCAGCACATTCAAATCCCATCAGCAAGAAACGGTGCAATATTCCCACACTCCTCCTTTGAGTCACACGGGGTCTTCAACTTACAAATCGGCCTTCTCTCCGTACCAAGCACCAACCACGTTTCCTCAGCCTGAAGACCCACCCCTTCCCCAAACTTCCAGAGAAGTCGAGTACCAGCGACCTCCACTGCCTCCAGCAGAGTCACCAGTTAAAAGCAGCACTGCTACCACCCCTGATTTTGTTCCTGTGAAGGAAAAGCCTGAGGAACCCCCGCCCCTCCCAGAGTCGAACAGTCTTAATGAGCCAGTGGTGGTACCCTTCTCACAGACTCCAGAAAGGAGTGAGACCCCGGGCACCCCGACCATGGAATCTGACGTTCAGCATAACAGTTTGGACTCGAGGATTGAGATGCTCTTGAAAGAGCAGAGAACAAAGCTATATTTTCTCAGTGAGCATGACTCGGACAATGAGATTCGAATGGAAGGAAGTCCAATCTCTTCTTCCTCCTCCCAGCTTTCCCCGATCGCAACATTTGGTTCCAGCTCTCAGCCCGGCCACAGGGCACAAACCCCATCCTCACGTCCTTCCAGCACTGGCTTGGAGGACATTAGCCCAACGCCGTTACCCGATTCCGATGATGATGAGCCGGTTCTTGGGACAGCTTCTCTCTGCCAGAATTCAAGAGGAACATCAGACACCAGTATGACTCCTGTTGACCAGCTGTGTAGGACTTCTAAAACTGACTCCTCTGAGACTAAAGAAATGCTGCCTGGTAACCAGAGTCCAGTGTCAGAAAAAATGGACGAGGTAAGCCATTCAGATCAACTATGTGTGCCTGTCACAGGTATGGAAAACCTCTTCTCTGGGATTTGCACTGTTGATTTAAATGTTGCTGGTGAGTTGTACCAAAGGGTGGGGGGGAAGATAGATATATTTGTGTGCATGCTTACTGGTTCCCATGCACATGCAGTCTTTCATTTGTCAACTGGGCAGCTCATACCTGCTTGGAAGCTATGTAATCTACCCTAGGAAATTGGGATTGGTTACGTTTAAGTGGTGATTTTATCCATGCTCACTCATCTGGAGCCAGCTTACAGGGATAGGGAAGGAAAATGCCTCACTTGATGCATGATGACTACCTCGGTGATGTAAACATTTTGGGGGTTGAATGAGGCCCACCTATCTACCAGCTTGGCTGAGCTGTGTTAGAATTGCTGTTTAGGGAAAGAATGGCAGAAGGACAGTCTGTATGCTTTCCTGTGCAGCTTGTATGCCTGCTGTGGGAAATTATCTTTGGTTAGGGTATGCCTGTGCCACACACCTGGCTGTCACGTCTGACAGAGATAGGACTGCATATGTAGAACAAATTAGCCGGGAACGGGATATGTGTAAGGGGTTAGATGGAAAAGGGGTGTAATCTTGACAAAGCCCTAGTGTATGTAAAACAAGGTTTCAGTGAAATTCAGAGGTGCTGCTGTCTGCAAACTTATTCTCTTCCCTCCCAATTAATAGTTAAGTTGCCAGTGATTATTTTATAGTTAATTAGCTTACTACTGACTGGCTGTGGCCAAGCATATTACCTCTAGCATATCATGTATGGACAGGCGACAAAAAGGAGAGGACAAGAAGCTCCTTAGGGTTCTGGAAATGGTTTTGATGAGAAAAGGAACATGGGCTGAGCTACTGCTGCCAAGCAATGTGTTCACATGTCCAAAGGACTAGATGGTAAAGTTATCTGCTGTGACAGGAGATAGTTGCCTGTTTATCTTCCAGTGTTACTTTCTGAAGAATATGTAGGTGCTTCAGATAAATCCAGTAGGACACGAAATATTCAATGTGTATCAAAATATTCAAGATCATTAATGTTGCATTAGTTGGAATTAAGGCCCAGTGAACTTGGGTGGGACTTGGTTCCAAGTGGGCTTGTATAAATATCCTGTATCCCCTGGAAGGGCCATTTTATTTTATGTCTTATTTGGAATAATAGATTAGAATAGTAGATTGTAATGTAACATAATGAATAGTAGAAATCGGAATGTATTTCTTTGGTCTGGGGACAGGGGAGATATATCTGCACAGCCAATCGCCCCTCTTCAAAGAAGATCCTGTAAAGTCGTCTCCATGCTTGAGAGGAGACGGATGGCAGGGTCTCAATTAATGATTCTCAGCAGGGGTCCTTTAGTAAAAAAAGAGGTGCAGGAGCTCATTAGCATAACTTATTTGCATATGCCACACCCCCTGACGTCACCGGAAGTGTCAAAAGCTCACACTTCCCTGACGTCATGGGTAGTGTGTCAGAAGGCAAGAAGGGAGGGAGTGAGGGAGAAGGAAGGAAGGAAAGGAAAGGAACAGGAAGGAAGGTAGGTAGGTAGGTAGGTAGGTGGGGGAGAGAGAGAGAAGAAAGAAAGAAAGAAAGAAAGAGAAAGAAAGGGAGGGAGAGGGAAAGAAAGGGAGGGAGGGGGAAGAAAGAAAGGAAGGAAGGAAGGAGGGAGGAAGAAAGGGGGAAGGAAGGAAGAGAAGGACAGTAAGGTAGGTAGGTAGTTGGGGGAGAGAGAAGGAAGGAAGGAAGGAGGAGAGAGGGAGGAAGGAAGGAACAGAAAGGTAGGTAGGTGGGGGGAGAGAGAGAAGAAAGGAAGGAAGGGGGGAGGGAGGAAGGGAGAGGGGAAGGAACAGGAAGGTAGGTAGGTAGGTGGGGGGGGAGAAGGAAGGAAGGAAGGCGTTTCCCTCCCCCCCCTGGCTTGGGCTTGAGTGGCGTTAAGCCACTCAGGCCCGGCTTCTCCCTCCCTTGCGCCCCTTTCCCACGCCCCAGGAACAGTGAGTGGGGGAGGCAGGGGGCTGGGGCTTCTCGCCCCAGAAACTGTTGAGTGGGGAGGGCAGGGGGCTGGGGCTTCTTTCCGGGGCCGGCGGCTTGCCGCCGCCCCGGGAACTCTTGAGTGGGGGGGGCAGGGGGCTTGGGAACAGGTGAGTGGGGGAGAGAGGGGGCTTCTCCCCGGGCCGGCGGCGCTTGCCGCGGCCCGGGAAGAGTGAGGAGGGGGAGGGAGGCTTTCTTCTGGAGCGCCAGGAAAGCGAGCTGGGGGGCGGGGCTTTGCTTTGTGCCCGCCCCCCAGCCCCTTCTCTCCCGGAGCAGCACTCCGGTGCGCCCCGGCCCCAACGGAGCCCTGATTCTCAGCATTCTACGATTACAGATACATCAGTCTCCAATTTTGACATATATATTTCCTTCACTGTTTTTGCCACAGAATTGAACCCAAACAAATGGTTACCGTATAAACTAAGCTTATTATTCCTGTTTGATCCTTGTATCTGTTAAACATCTTCATTATGCTGTATGATAATTTATTGCTCAACCTCTACTTATATGTATGGACTGGTAATTTCCAATTTTGTTTCTGCCTCTGTCTTGACTCTAATTGGCCCTTCCTGGCAACTAACCCCCCCCCTCTCTTTCTATATGTAATGGTTAAGGAAATTATGTTTCACTGTATCTGAAGAAGTATGCTTGCACACAAAAGCTTATACCTTGAATAAAACTTGGCTAGTCTTAAAGGTGCCCCAACTGGACTCAAACTATGTTATCCTGTAGCCTGTCCACTTAACAGTAAAAAAGAGAAGGAGCCCTAAGGAACAAACATTTCTTTGATTTTTTAAATTCTGTTTGTGCATTCCCTTAGAATGTATAGATCAGTGTGGTGAGGGTTTCTGGCTTTTCTTGATCCACAATAATATATAAATGATCAAAGACCCCCCCCCCCCCCCACTCGCCTGTTTTAAAAGACGGCTGATTCAAGTTGGGGAGGGGGGTTGAAGGACTGAAGCTGAAATAATGACTACAGAACCATCTGAAACCTGAGATGTAGCCTTTCCAGCCTGCAAATGAGATGGGAAGGAGTGCCAGGTTTTAGCCTATGAAGGGGTTGGGAGCAGAGAAGCTCATGTTTCAGCCTATTGTGAGGCCGCTGTTCCTGGCCAGTCTTTCAAAGAATTCCTCAGCAAGAGGAGGAAAGCTAGGATCTGGGATTTCTAAAGCATTTGGGGCAGGAAAAGAGAAAAGTCTTTAACTGACTCTATCTCTTTACCAAAAGAAGATTCCATGAATGCCTTGTTTTCTTCATAATTCATATAACACAAACAAATGTATGTTGTTATATGCTCCGTTTGTGGACTGCAGTTTCTGTAGTGACGTGCCTGCTGGCTGTGACATCTCAAATGTTTTTGTAACCAAATTAATAATTCTGGGATGACTCTGTCTGAAATATGAATGACCCACCATTAGCCTATTCCAGAGCCTCAGTTCGATTTCCACCCACATTGAATGGAAATTGTGGCCATTTTTCTGGAAAAAGCACTAAGGCGTATATCAAAATCACTGTTTCCTTTTGGTGGCTGTGGTTCTTATTAATTTAAGTAGTACATTGTCCTTTTTTGTTTATCCTTGCTAGAGGATGTTAAGTATCTTAAGCTGACGGATAGTAGCATTCTCAAGGCCACCCAATTAACTTCATGGTTAAATGGGGGATCATACCCCCAAGCCAGCATGTGTGTCAAGAAGTCAGATTATTTGTTCAGCATGCAGGGCTTGTTGTCCATCCAATGGCATGCAATATTCTCTTTCGAGAGCCCTAAGGAGCTTCTTGCTCTCTCCTGCTTTTTTTCTCCTGTCCATACAGGATATGCCAGAGGTAATATGCCAGTCAGTAGTAAGCTAACTAATTATAAAATAATCAGTGGCAACTTAACTATTAATTGGGGGGGGGATAGAGAATAAGTGAGGCCTTGAGGCACAGGCTATACTTCTGATACTCAGTTTGCTCACAGTGTGTCTGGCCAAGTACAGCCCTTGACTTTTCACTTCCTCCCTTCCCTTTGTTTGCTGTCACACCAACATCTTCACAGGTAGATAATAAATTCAAGTGGGTAGCTGTGTTGGTCTGAAGCAATAGAACAAAGTTTGAGTCCGGTGGCACCTTTAAAACCAACAAAGTTTAATTCTGGGTATAAGCTTTGGTGTGCATGGACACTTCCATCAGATCAGGTCTTGTTGGTCTTAAAAGTGTCACTGAACTCAAACTTTGTTTTCAGGTGGATAATATGAGGGGAACATTGCCACATGGAAACAAAAAACCCTGTCTCTAACATTGTGCCTTCTGTTTATGATTCTTTCTTTGGCTGTGTCTTCCTGTTATATTTCTGATTTTAATCCCCTCCCCCAAATATTTCTGTTAGTGGATATTATCACCATATATATATGTGGAAAGAGTCCTACTTTGCCACGATAAGCGGAATTGTCTTGACCAGTGAATTTCCTGCATGTGGTTCAGTGTTTCTGAAAGTGTCCCACATGCTGCCCTGCATCCATTGTTGGAAGAAACTGATATAGCAATATTGCATTTAGCTCTTTCCATTCTGCCTCGGCGTTGTCCCTTTTTCCTTTCAGCTGCATGCGATGTTCTCTTTCTGCCTCCTGTTGTTTAGTGTTGTTTCGTTACATGCTGTTTAACAGATGCTGCAATCCTGCCTTAAAACCGGTTGTTCAATATTTTAGAGACTAGATTACTATATCTATATAGGCTGAAATTCTTTATTATTATCTATTGTTGAAATTGGTCCTTTTGATACTAACTTGATTGCTTCAGTGCCCCACCTCCAGTAAAATTTTACTTGGCTGGAAATCCAAGCATTGTCTGTCTACCAAAAGGCTTTTGAGCCTTAGCTGTGTCCTTTGCTTTTAATAACAGGGGGCCAAGGGAAGAACAGATTAAAAGAACACATGGCTAAAACTTCATTGCTGACTGAAGGGGAAACAGTGTTGTTTTGGGGAATGTCAGATGCTTTCTCAGATCCATGTTCCTTTGGGCTATTGCACAGGGTCTAGTTCCACAAATCCAGAACCTAATTTGCATACTGCTTGCTAATTATGAAAAGAAAGGATATTAATTGTTGTATTATCTATAAGTTGCTTTGTTCTTGTTTAACAAGCATGAAAAAAAAGATGGGGAAGGATCATAGGAAACACATTTACTAGATGCTTTGCCTCTGTTCATTTAGTCCTCAAGTAGATGTTCCTGCGCTGGAGATCCTCCGTTGTTTTTCTCCCAAGAGCTGAACCATGGACTGTTAAATAGTAAAAGCATGCACCCCTTAGCATATAGCATTTAGCCATAGTAGAAATGGAGAATCCTCATAGTCAGCTGAAACAAGATTTGGGCTGCTGTTCTGTGCCCAGTCATCTCATATTTGTTTCAGTGATTTTCTGTTAAATTTACTGTTAGTTAAGTTTCAATAGGATCACAGTCTTGCCTGGACCTGGGTAGCCCAGGTAAGCCCAATCTCGTCAGATCTTGGAAGCTAAGCAGGGCCAGCCCTGGCAAATATTTGGATGGGAAGCCTTCAAAGAATACCAGGGTCGGGAGGCAGAGGCAGGCTATCAAACCACTTCTCTGAACATTCTCCATGCCCCAGTAGGATTTGCCAGAGGTTGCCATGACTTCCAGGCACACACATACATGCACACGCACACAAAAATACAAAAAAATATAGGATCACAGCCTTAAAAACTAATCCTAACTTGCTCCCTAGGAGACGCCACTCAGTTTGACTCTTTTTGACTTGCTCATGCATCATCTAAAATTACTTCCCAATTTTGAAATTATAAAGCTCATTTTGTATTTCTGGTTTTCCCAACCTTATTGATAGAGTTGAGGAAGGAGTTGACACACACTGCCCTTTTATATTTTTAAAGGAAGAGACTCTGTTTTTATTACATTAGTTTCGCATTTTGGAATAATTAGGAAATTCAAGCAGGCATGAGATACTTTTCATTAAAAATTACTTGCTCTTAGAAGCCAGTTAAAGCCTAAGGAAGCAGAAAACGCCAACAGAATACCAATTGGTGTTGCAGGCCCTCCTAGCAAGGGGGAAGCAAAACATTTTGCTTTATCCTATTGTCCTCAGTTCTCAAGTATAAATGGGTGCTAGCCAAACAAGCCGTGTATAAACTAAGGCAGGAGTAGGAGCGGGCTAAGGAAGAATTGTGGTCTAGACAGAGCAGGACAAGGTAACTGTGGTTATGAGCAAAGTCTGATCATTCATAGCCAGACTGTCCCAGAACTGACCCAGGAAGTATAGAGTCAAGAGCATTCAAAGAGTTCCATTGGATGGCCAGAACATATTGTCTTGCCCAAGACCAATCAGTGAATCCAAGTGTGAAGAGGGATCTGAATCCAGTCCTTCCAAGACAAAGTCTGTTACTCTCATAACTGCCTGTTGACCATAAACTTATCTTCCTTGGAGATTAGTATCAGAAGGCAGTACAGAAATAATTCAATCAATTTAAAAAAAAGGTAGGAGGAGCCGTTTCCTTTTGTTGTTCCCTCAAGCTTGACTTTGATGGCTGTGTCACAGGGTAGATTAGAGATGGCCATCTGTTTGCACTTGGGGTTTATACAGATGAGTAGTGAGGCGCCTGTCCTCTTTAAAATTCCTTAAGCACTGTTCTGTATGCTACAGGTTACATGCCACTATTAGTAAAACTCCATCTACACTCTATCAAAGACATTATGCATCATTTGCCTGTTAACCAGTAGGTCCTTTCCTTAGGGATGAATCCCAGCTTGATTCCTTTCTGGTTTGACAGAACTCCTTCGGTCAGGGGACATTTTACTTGTGACCCTATGACATGTTGACACAAGAATCCCTGCAAGATGACAGACTTGCTGGAGCGTTGTGATTAAGCTACTTAAGGGCACTTGGCTTGGTTGGGAAGTGCTTTGTTGTTAATAGCTGTTACAAAGATGTGTGTGTAGTATTGAAAGGAGTTGAGGTTCAGGCTCCTCCACAACGAAACTGATAGGAAGAAGGGGTCTCTTCTGCTGATTGACGAATGAGATGTGATGGAATGTTCAGGATACTGAAGCAGAAGAAAGTCAGTTGTGGTTGTAGGCTAGAGTACTTCTTTCACTCTCAGGAGTCAAATTTGAGGCTTTGAGGCTTTTGAATTTTGCTAGGGGGGGGGGATCAGGTTTTGTTTGTGTCATTTGAATCAATTCCATGGATGTTGCTTCTGAGTAAATGCATTCCAGACCCCGTGTGTTCTTATTATGCTAATTTCTCTATTATGCTCAATAGAGAAATTACAGGTTAATACTGCCTTGGAAGTCACATCCTTTGACCTGGAAACCCAGCCTTCTAATCAGTGATATGCTGCTGGTGGCTTCTCAGCACAGAGAAAAATACACTCCATACATGCTCCAAAGTAGGCTGCCTTTTGTTACAGTGTCATGTATTTTGGAACCGAGAACAGGTCCTTCAGAACATGTTCCAAGGCTGAGCGCTGCCTGGATGTGCTGACATTCTAGTAACAGGAAGCTGCTTTGTATGTTCAAGCAGAGTGTTCTTTACACCTGAGCACACTCTATTAAAATGCAACAATAAAGAAAATGTTTTTCTTGTAGCAGACAGACTTGTTTCTGGAGGAACCAATTTAATCCCCAGCACCTCCTCCCTACATGTCAAAACAAGGACGTGGTGTTAGGGATGCAGGTTGTCTCTGTTCCAGTAATGAAATTCCAACTTGGGGGAAATACTAGGTGGTTTAGAGGCAGTAAACACAGCATAATCCCATCCTAAGAATGCTTCAACGGCAGCTTGCGAGGCAGAGTGGCTCCTGCCCAACTCCTGTGGCTCCGAGTGCCCTAGAAGCAGCTACGAGTGGATGTTGGACTCGAGGATTGCTACTGCGGATAAACGAAAGGCTTCACCTGAAGGGTGCTAATTTAAGACTCCTGTTGCCATTGCCATGCTGCCTTTGCCGCCCAAGTTGCAAATCATCCTCCAAATGTGAAAGTCCTTGGCTGATCTGCTTGCTGTCATTTCTCAGAACTGAATGGAATGCAGGAGCTAGAAACAAAGGAGCTCAGTTTTAAATCACACATGTCAACTTGGAAAGGATCATTCCATTTTGATTTGACTGGAGATGTGTCTGCACAGTCTTTACTGTGTCAGTTCTAAAAAACACAGTCTCAATTCTAAAAAAACCCACATAATTGTAAACCCTAGAACGCTATAATAGTAGAACCCTTTTATCTATTTCATGCCCCCGTGCTTGTGTGCATAGTCCCAGGGGTAGTAGTACAGGGGTTGGTGAACTGGCTACCTTATAGCAGGAAAAGGAACACAGCCTTTGGTCAAAATTACAAGGTTTTTCTCAAGTGCCCTTCAACACGGTCTTGAATAGCCCCGGGAGTACTGGCATCTCATCTGGAAAACAACAGGTATAGGTAAGAGCCTGAACCAGAGGCTATCGTATTAAAGCCTGTCTCACGCTGATGTTTCAGATGCAAAACAAAGCAGATGTTTACGAAGAGGGACAGTTTTGCATCCCCTGGAAACTCCCTCTTATAAGAAAGGAAAGCAACTTCACCCTTTCCAAAAAATGCCCTGTTGTGATCAACTGACTTTCCCACACACACACATACCCCCAATTTCCTTTCTTGCCTTTTTAAACCAATTTTCTCTTGGTGTGAGGCAGTAGCTAATTAGGAAGCAGCACCTGAGCCTGTCACATTGTGCGGCACAAACATGCACCGTGGTGGCATTTCTTTCCCAACCAAGTAGTCCTAGGAGTGAGTTGCTTTTTTCAGGGGAATAGTTTCCTCCACCCCTGTGTGTCTTGAAGGATCAGCTTAAATTTTCCCTATGGAGAATTTAACAAAGCAGCATAAATTAGACATGATATTGTGTGGTTTTTCTTTCCTTCCAGGAAGGTGCCCGTTTTGTATTTTAACAAGTATCTGGATAGGATCGCAGCTGTTGCCTGACCAACTGCACTGCACCATAGGTGACTAGGCAGGTGACAGGTGTCAAACAATGGCCTTTTGCTCCAGAGGGCCAATGGGCTTCCGAGCACAGGCGAAGGCCTATATAGACAAAGGGCACACTGTATGGTGGTTGCTTTTTTGGAGAATAAACAGCTGAGATGTGATACTATACCGCAGACAAACTGTTGACCTTTGTCTCCCTGGCTTATTGGTTCAAAGCAGTGCAATGCTAAAATATTTGTGAACCTTATTTTTTTATTCAGTCGTGTGCGTACATATCATCAGGGTCAACTAATACACATTAATGAAAGAAATGAACACATATTCTTAACCATTGTAGAGAGTGGGTGTGGTATATCGATTAGAGAGTTGGCCAGGAATCTGGGAAATACAAGTTTGAGTCCTTAATCTGTCATGAAGCTTGCTAAGGCACCAATCTTAAACAGCTCTCTTAAAAAGTAAGTCTGATGATGTTCAGCAGGGCTTCCTCCCAGGAAAGTGCCCTTAGGATTGCAGCCTAAGGAATCCTTTTCCAGTCACTTTCCCTCAGCCCACCCCACCCCACAGGGTGATTGTGAGAATAAGATAAAGACAAGAGTACCAGATAAGCTGCTCTGAGATCCTGTCAGGAAGGGCAGGATTTAAATAAACAACATACTTAATATATAAATTAATAATAATAGTCAGAAAGTTGTATCACCGGTTCCAAATTCAGGTGGGGTAGCCACGTTGGTCTGAAGCAGCAGAACAAAGTTGGAGTCCAGTGGGCACCCTTAAGACCAACAGCGTTTCATTCTGGGTAGAAGCTTTCGTGTGCAGGCACACTTATCTGAAGAAGTGTGCGTATACAAGAAAGTGCATTCCCAGAATAAAACTTTGTTGGTCTTAAGGGTGCCGCTGGACTCAAACTAGATTCCAGATTGGTCCATGATATGTTCAGCAAACAGTCTCCGTTAATTCACTTTTTTGTGAGTTTTAGTATTAATTTTTCCAATATTAAACCATTCCCATGATTTTTTTAGTCTAATTGATCCCTTCCTTTTTTTCCAAATATGATTCTTGCTACTGTTAATAAACATAGTGCCAGCTCTTATATAGATGCGGTTCTGATATTTTTAACAATATCAAGAGGGCACATTAAGGGATCCGGAGTTAGCTGCTACTGGAAGATATCTAGTGTCTTACCTCTCTTGCATTTCTCCCACAGGTTGGAATTTTCTTCTATCTATGTGGCCCTGTCAGCAGTTATATTACTTCCTACACTTACGTTGAGAATATTTTCCAAGTTATTTATGTCATGTGTAGTACTCAAGTCTTAATCTGGAGAGGCCTGCATTCAGTCCACTCAGTCATGAAACTGGTTAGATGACCACAGCCCAGTAATGCCATCTCATGCTGGTCTACCTGATAAGGGTGGTTGTCAGTTTCTTGGCAAAATAAAGTTAAGGAGTCCAGTGTTACCTTTAAGACCAACGAAGTTTTATTTCTTGGGAAATGACGGATAATACATGTAACAAATAATCTATAGTCCCTTGGTCTGGGATCTTTTCTGCGTGTTCAGATGTCCAAAGATGGATTATTCTTTATGCGTTTGTGTGCGTGACCAAGAGGTTCTTCAGAATGCAGAAGGGAAGCTCTGGAGCTCACTGGCAATTCCTGTTTTGTTCTGCTGTTGCAGAGTAACACAGCTATTCATCTGGGGATAAAAGTAACAGATACGGGCAAGAAAATCTTACTGTACAGTTTCTAAGCAGCTGACCCTGTTTCCCCCCCATTATGAAAGCTGAATAGGACTGTACCATTAGAAAAAGAGCTGGAATGGACAGTGAGAGGGAGGTGATTCACACATGCATGTTCATTGGCTGTCATAGCAAGTGATGGCTTGCATGTGTGAAATTGCTGGTTTATCTGTGGCAATGTCTCTTCAGGCAATATAGAGTTAATACCTTCACCTGATATTTATCATGTGTTAAGGGCCTTCTTCTCCAATCCTCCCCACCCCCATTTTCTTAAATCCTATTTGTGCAATGTTTAGATTGTAAACCTGCATGCCAGATCCTTTTAGTTTTGCTGTGTACATTGTCTAAGTCCTTAGATGTCTGACAAATAATAAATATTGAGGAATCAAATTATGAGATACCAAGTAATATATATGTAAATGTAAGAACCAGCCTATGGTACTTCTGCCTTCTCATCTCAGATTCTTTATGTTGCTGGAATCTTCTCAGATATTTTAAATGAAGTATTTAAAATGTCATGATAGTTGGCCTTTGAAAAATAAAGAAAACTTCCTATGAATTTACATACCTTATTTTTCATTTCCCCCTATAGTTTAGTCCACATTTTCCACCCTGGGTACACCCTCCTATCTGCTTTTGTTCTTTGCCACCATCCGTGATTTCTCTTACATCTTGAATAAGCTATTCATCCTTTTGAAATTATTTTAATTGAACTATGCTTAATTGAAAGCCTCCTTCTTCCAGCTGGCTTTCTTTTGAGTTTTAGTATATTGCCTTGTTCCTGTTTCCTCTCTGTTTCGCCGCCATTATATTTCTAGTCTATCGCTTAGGGTAAAACCTGGGTCACAAAACTTGTTCATTCTATGAATGCAGGTCAGTCACCAACTGTGAAGCTGTTGGAAGCCCAAGAATCTTTTGTGAATGTTCCTCAACATAAACTTCAGAAGAATTCAGTTGTACGCTTTCCAACTCTGCCAGTTCTTAGCCTGCCTGTGACTTATATTTCAGCCCGTACTGAAAGATAAACGTCATCTATGTCCATATATTTAAATACTTACTAAAATGTTCAGTGTGACCTTGATAGGAGAAACTAACTGAAGGCAACCAGTGGAAGGCCATGGTGGCAGGAGCTGTCCAATGGCTTGGACGGTATTGGATAGAATGGTATAAAGAGACAGCTAGCTAGGGTTGCATTCGAACGAGCAAAGACAGACCATGTTAGGTGTTCCTGTAGATTAATGGTTTCCAACTGCTGCTTTATGACCTTGCTAATCGTGGCAGTTACGTCACAAGGATGGAGGTCCCACAATTGTCTGAAGGGCGAGAGAAAATAATGCACTAGAAGATCAAATCAAAAGTAGATTCCATGTGCCTGGCCGAAGTGAAAGGTGGGTCCTGGGTTTGAGAAGGCTAAAGTCCGGAGTGGAATAGGATGTTCAGCAAGGTGTCGTGTGGTTATAGTGTCCACTCTTTCTCAGTGCACAGGAGCACATTCTCCAGGGAGGTCTGTTCACTTCCCACAAAGAACATCACTTTCAGTGAAGTGATATGAGGACATCTGTGAGTTAGGAGCCTCTCTTTCCGCTGCTTTCCCCATTTCTCAGTCAGAGAACTGAGGGTGGGAGAGGCGATACCTAGGATCTAATCTCAGGACTTCCACAGCCAAGTCCATTAGTCTGCTTGGCCAATTTCCACACTAAATTGTGTGTTAGTCAACTTTTCCTTACAACTGCTGTGTTATTGCTGTATTTAGAGTAGGAGTTATGAATGGCCCCAGTGCCACAAGCACTCCCTTCTGCTCTGGGCAATTTTTTTTATAAAATGTAAAATGCTTTCACTGGAAGAGGTTATTGTGGCTGCATATGTTAATTCTCTGCTGATTTGTAAGTTATTCTTTTAGACACAAGCTTGCAGACAGTGCAGTGCAGGCTGCCAGTTTCACTCTTTTGAAGCAGTTGCCCCCTGGTGGTAGCGTATTGCTTGGACTTGACTGAAGGCAGGTTAAAGATTCAGTTTTACTACATTTAGTTTTACATTGAGAACACAATGTTCTATAGTAAAAGGGACTTCTCGAGCATCCAGCAGCAGGGTGCTAGTCTGAATAACCCTCCAGTAAAAGCTCCATCTTTTTTACTGTGTCCAGAGACCTATAAAATCATATATAAGCCCTGCCAGCGCCAGGTGGGCAGCCGTGTTGGTCTGAAGCAGCAGAACAAACTTTGAATCCAGTGGCACCTTTAAGACCAGCAAAGTTGTATTCTGGGTATAAGCTTTTCTGTGCTTTCAGCATTCCACAGTTAAGAAGGGTACATCTGCCCATTTTGATATATTTATTTCCTTCACTATGTTTCCCTATGGAATTAAACCCAAACAAATGGTAGCCATATAAACTAAACTTATTATTCCAGTTTGGTCCTTGCATCTGTTAAACACCGTTTATTATGCTAATTTGCTGCTCACCCTCCACCTACATGTATGCACTGGCAACTTCCATTTCACTGTATCTGAAGAGGTGTGCACATGAAAGCTTTAACCTTGAATAAAACTTTGTTGGTCTTAAAGGTGCCCACTGGACTCACACTTTGTAGCTCTGCCAGCTCGTGCACCCAAGAGAAGAGAAAGCTGTCAGTCTCTTCTTGAGCTGGATGTCGTAAAGCAAATTTCAGATTTTTAAAAAATCTGAGTCCTCCACATTTCGGATACTGTTTGTGTTTCTGAAATGGTTTGTTGTTGTCGTTTTTAAAGTAGAAGGAATACGGCCTTGTCTAAACGGAATGTGTTTTTTCCCTCATAGTGTCATCAGTCTTCAGGGGAGGACATGGAGATCTCTGACGACGAAATGAACCTGTCTCCCATCACAAGCGCAGAATGTGCCAAAAACATTGTGGTGAATACCTCAGTCAACAATTCTGTGATGGCTCCTTCCATCCCCATGCCCCCGCCCGGGTACCCTCCCCTGCCCCCGCCACCTCCGCACCAGCCGGGCTTTCCGATGCCTCCGCCTCTCCCCCCTCCGCCGCCACCACCAACGCACACAACGGTCACTGTTCCGCCTCCACCCCTTCCTGCCCCTCCTGGGGTCCCCCCACCTCACATCTTGCCTCCCCTCCCTCCGTTCATGTTCCCAGTCATGCAAATGGACATGATCAGCGTCTTGAGCAACCAGTGGGGTGGCATGTCGATGTCTTTTCAAATGCAAACCCAGATGTTGAGCCGCATGATGCAAGGGCATAACACGTACCAGTACCACCCTTTCATGGGAAACCGGATGCAGTTTGTGAACCTTCCTCCCTACCGACACTTCTCCATGGGAGCAGCGATTGGCCGTGGGCAGCCCTGGCCACCTTTGCCCAAGTTTGACCCTTCTGTTCCCCCGCCGGGCTATGAGCCCAAGAAGGAAGATCCGCACAAGGCCACTGTCGATGGTGTCCTCTTGGTGATCGTGAAGGAGCTAAAAGCAATCATGAAAAGGGATTTGAACCGGAAGATGGTGGAGGTGGTCGCCTTCAGGGCTTTCGATGACTGGTGGGATAAGAAAGAACGTCTGGCAAAGGTAGGACTCGAGCAACAACAATGGTTTTTAAAGAGGAAGGGCTTTGCAGTGGGAGAAATCACAGGCAAGACTCCTGTGCCTGGAGGTACATAAAGTAAAACGAGGAGAAGTACATGGCAAGCCACAGTGGCACCTTCGGAGTTCACAGTTCTGTATGGGAGGAGCCATATGTATAGAATGCCCCTGATTCGAATCCTCTGTCTTAAAGTTTAAAAGGAATTTTAGAGAACAAAACTGGTAAACCCATTTATTTATTATTTATTTATTCATTCATTCGTTCGTTATTTCGATTTATATCCCGCCCTTCCCGCAAGCAGGCTTAGGGCATCTCACAACAATAAATTCAATATAATCTTAAAATAATCAGATAATAAATAATATTAAATCAATACAATAAAACCAGTGTAAAACATTTAAGGTGGGCAGCGTATTCCGTTTCAGTTCTGACAGCCGGGAAACGAGTGCTCCAGTGCCATGCCATAATGGTCTCATGCAGCAGCCTCAAATTACCCTCAAGAATCACTGCTAGTCAGTGAACCAGTAAACTAGTTCAACACAAGATAGCTCTGTAGAGATCTGTGTGAATGGGCTACTTCCATGGTGTGTATGCCTGTCTTCACAGTCCTGTATCGAAAGGTGGTCACAGTGGCTTTCCCAGAACCATCCTGTAGCCATTTACAAGCTTTCCTCAGGTCCCAGCTCTGCCAAAAGCCCAAGAAGATTATTCTGTAGCCTGTGTAAGATGCTTTTTGCAGCCCCAAAGTAGACCACGGTAAAGGAAGGTAGTATTCTGTTAGGCAGAGCTGAGATTTTGCAGTTAATCAGCAGACAATCTATAGCAAAGGAAGGAGCTACAGTCCTACCTGAGGTTTTGCCAGAGATCACACTGGCCATGTAACTCAGAATGTGTTCCGAAAAATAAAATAACTTGAGTAGATGATGATGTTGGCCCCTAGCTCCCAGTGTTAGTTGTGTGCACCTGTGTTTTATGTTCTGTTCAACTTCTGTTTGCTTGCACAGGCATCCCTCACTCCGGTAAAATCTGGAGAGAATAAAGATGAGGAAAAGCCGAAACCCAAGGATCGCATCACATCTTGTCTCCTGGAGAACTGGAATAAAGGAGAAGGTCTGGGCTATGAAGGGATTGGCCTGGGTATCCGAGGGGCCATCCGGCTACCATCTTTCAAGGTCAGAACTTCACTCTTCAGAATACAAGCCCTTCCTCCCTGTGGGATTCGATCAATTTTTTAGAAGTTAATTTTATCTGAGAGTGGCTCTTCACAATGCCAGCCAGATTATTTTGATGCGTAACAGGTGTGAAATGTCAGGGGGTGGGTCCCCTACTGTCCTCAAGAGAAGAGCAATTCAGGTGCTTTGGCTTGAGGCAAGAATGCAAACATGCAAAGTGGTTGGCAATCTCGGGGGAATTATTTTAACTTTTCTCTGCTTGGTAACTTTTAACGCCACTTTAAGTGACGATTCTGTCATGTGTTAAGAAGCCCTTCAAAAATTTTAAAAATTGAGGTCTTATTAGGAACTTTCTATTTAGTTTTGACTGTTATAATTCAGGCTTGCATTCAGCTTCATGTATTTTAGATTATGATACTGGATTTAGAGTGCACTCTCCCAACCCTGGGTGGTGGTAGTATTAAATGACGTGGAGTAAAAGCTGTTGACCAGATAAATTGCTCTCTTGGCTGCCTATGCTTTTTGTTGTTTGTTGTTGAAAAGGATGTTTGCCTGTTGCACTAATTACATCTCCCGAAATAGCCATGTTCTGTTCTTTTCTGGCAGGTAAAGCGAAAGGAGCCGCCCGAAGCTGCCTCAGCTGGAGACCAGAAAAGAATCCGCCCCTCCCCTTCAGTAGATGACGAAGATGAAGGTTGGCAAAACCAATGTTTTTGCTCCAAACACCATCTGGGTTGCTAGTTGCTGAACGTTTGAGCTTTCCTAGCAATATATTTCCAAATTGCCCACAACTTATGTCTAAGATGGGACCGGGGGACAGGACTTTCCTCCCTTTTGGAGCCTTGTGGCTGATGCTCCCCCTCTTCCCCATTTACTTTCACGCTTCAGAATCCGAACGAGATCGAGACCTGCCAGATGCAACCTCCGACCTCTCCAAGAAGGATGCAGATGGTGTTGGCCTCAGACGAAGACCCGCCCGTCCCCTGGAACTAGACAGTGAGGGAGAGGAGGAGGATTCAGGCAAAGAGGAGGAGGAGGAAGAATCGTCTTCAGAAAAGGAGGCGGAGCAGGAGGAGGAAGGAGTGATGAAATCAGTGTCAGACAAGGTAGGTCACACAGTTGACTGGAGTTGTTTTGTCTGCTTGAATTTCCAAGACAGGATCCTCCGGATGTGCCTGTAGTGTGGTTGAGGAGTGCCTGCCTTACTTCTGTACAGAAGACTTTATCTGCAGGAATATGTTACCCCCTTCCCTCCACCCCTAAAGAGGGTCCTGTTCAGTGATTTCATGAGCAGGTATCCGAGAGTGCTCCGCTTTCTAGAGAGGAGTCAGTCATCCTCTTAGTGGAGAACAGAAACAGTGCAGGATTACAGTAGAGCAGACCTTGCTCTGGTTGATTCTGTACTATCTAATCATCGTGGGTTACGTAGTCCTTCTTAAAGAGACATTTGTACTTTGGCCCCTTCATTGCCAGTGAGGAAAGGACAGAATGGGAGTTAAAGAGCACTGTTAAACTTTAAGCAGCTCTGTAAATATGCACTTGCTGTTGCATATACCACTGCTGGTATAGTTAAAAGTGACGTTTCGCCAATGCAGTTTCCTGCCTTTTTCAAAGCATGGCAGTGGGCTTATTCCTCCGCAAGCCTCTTGGCGAACCAGGAAGGTTGGTTGCCTGCCTTGCAAAGGTGGAAAGTGAAGCCGCAGAGAAGCCGCAAGGCAATTTGTAACATAGTGGAACAGGAAACTGTCTCTTAACCCACAAAGATCTTTTTTTTCTTTTACAGTCTCACTGTGTACTGCTGTGCTCGTGCCTAGCTGCAGTTGCTTGGATATTTTCACACATTTTGCACTTCTCTGATGGTTTTGTGTGTGTGTGTGTGTGTGTGTATGTTTTCCTTTACTACTCTTATCACTTCCTTTCTGCTGAGGGCTCCCTGCTGCATGCTCCAGATGGGTTGTTTGTCTTCTTACTTAAATGCTTCTACCAGATGTTGTACCAAACAGCCAATGTGGCGTAGTGGTTAGAGTGTCAGACCTGGGTTCAAGTCCCCACTCTGCTATGAAGCTCACCCAGGGCCAGCCAGCACTTTCTCAGTTCAACCCATCTGGCAGGGTTCTTGTGAGAATGTCATGGGGGGGACTGTGGACTCCACTCTGAGCTTTTTGGACAAACGGCAGGATAAAAATTTATTAAATATATGAATGTGCCAAATGTTGTTGTAGCTCTTTACAAGCCCTTGGACCTCATGTTTCCCCCTCTAAAAACCTGGATGCTTGCTGAATTTGTAAAATTTCATGTCACCCAAGGAAGAGGAGGAAGAAGATGCTAACGAGGATGGGGAAGAAGAGGAGGAGGAGGAAGAGGATGACGCTGAAGTAGAAACAAGTGAAAAGGAAGAGGAGCAGGATTCTGAAGAAGGTCTGAGGTCTTTTTGGTAGCTAAATGTAGGGGTCCGTTGGAGCAGGAGCGCACAGGAGCGCAGCTCCGGGAGTGAGGAGCCCAGGGGGTGGGCACATGACCAAGCCCCGCCCCCTCCTCAGCTTCCCCGAGCAGTGCAGAGGCGCAGCGCCCCGGGGAAAGCCTGCCTGCCCCATCCTTGGCCTGACAGAGCCCAACCAAGGGGACTGAGGCAGGGGGGAAGTCCTTCACGGCACTCCCGCCCACCCCATGGGGGGGAGAGACAGACGCCACGGCAGCCCTTGCTCTCCAGTCCTGTCCCCAAGCAGAGCCCTTTGGGGGGAGATCGACAGAGCCCAGCTTTGGGGGCCCTCGCCCACCCCTCTCCTGCCACCTATTTGTGTCTCTTTCTCTGTCTGGGGATATAGGGCCAGGGATCTTTCTGCCATTCTTGGGGAGTTAACTGCAGAGCCAGGAAGAGAAATGAGGGTGTGTTCTTTACGCCTATTTTTATTGCACAAAGTATTGGATGGGGAAGGGAATGGAAGAAGAGCAGGTCAGTTTCACTCACCTGTGGAGTGGAGCCTGAGGGGTGGGTGTTGCCTTCTGACACACTTCTGGTATGTTAGGGGGTGTGGCATATGCAAATGAGTTATGCTAATGAGCTCCTGCACCTCTTTATCTACGAAATGACCCCTGGCTAAATGAATCTAAGTTGTGCTCTTGGAGAAAAAAAATATTTGGGGGTGTGTCTTGATGGATATGCACAACTCTTTGGGCTGATTCATCTGCTGATAACCATCACCTGATCAGTCTGCAAATGATTATCGTAACTCATCCATGAAACCCAGTCCACTGAAAAGCGGCGGGTAATACGAAAGCTCCAACTCGGTAGTCTGATGGCCCATTCTCACATGCAAAGCAACAGTTAGCAAGCAAAGAACATGCATGTGTGACTCAGTTCCATGCAAGAGGATTTCTCCTGCAGAGCACTCCCCATACCAAAGATTGCCAGTACTGATTGTATTGGCCTGGTGTGAGATGCTGAGGAAAGTTTGGCAGCCTCGTGTACTGACTGCCTAGCAGCACAGCAGACAGGCTACTGAGCTTGCTGGAGGCGGTAGCAGGCTGGGCCTTGGATTTTCCAAGACTGGTAGTCTTTCATGACTTCAGTGTCCATGCTGATGCCTCCTCACAGGCTTCGGACCCAGTGTTATCCATGGCAGCACTAGGGCTCTCCCAGATTGTTTCAGGTCCCACACATCAAGTAGGCCACACACTGGACTTGATCTTTGGCATGGGGATGGATATTGATCTGATTGCCAAGGAGGAGGTGCCATGGTCAGATCAGTTTGCCCTGAAGGCTCGGTTGAATATCTCAGCCCCTCCTGTCTAGGCAGCAAGTGGATTTATGCTCGCCCGCAAAGACTAATGGACCCAATTGGGTTTCAGAATGCTCTGCGGGATCCGATACCCTCCAGTGACTCATTAGATGAGCTGATAGAGGATTGGAATTCCCATCTCTCTGAAGCCATCGGCGAGATTGCCCCCCAACATCCTCTCTGCTCCCAGTCTAGATTATCCCCCTGGTACACTCTAGAACTCAGGGAGATGAAACAGGAGCTGAGAGGACTACAGTGGGTTTGGCAGCAAACTCGTGATGAAGCTGCAAGAGCATCTTATAGGACATTTATAAGACATGAGATGGTGGTGAAGGATGTGAAGAAAGAGTTCTGTTCAGCCTCCATCACATCTGCTAGCTCTCTCCCAGCACAATTGTTTAGGGTGATTAGGTCGCTAACATCTCTCACAGAGAGAACCCAAAATACTAGGAATTTGGCCATTAGCTGTGATGCTTTTGTGAGCTTTTTTAGCTGGCTGCTTAGGAAATTTAGCTTCCAGTTCACAGGCGTTTTCCCCTCCATTGGAAACAATGAAGGATGGGGACACCTCCTTCTGAGGCCCATAGAATTGGACCCCTTGGTCCAATCTTTTTGAAACTTGAAGGGGGGGGGGTTGAGGAGAGGCACCAGAAGCTAGGCTGCAAATTTGGTGCCTCTACCTCAAAAAACAGCCCCCCCCCCCGAACCCTAGATATCCCCAGATCAATTCTCTATTATAGCCTGTGGGACCCATTACCTGTAATAGTCCCCTTAGAGTAGACTATAATGGAACAGGGAGGGAAAATCAGTTTTTTTTTGCGCACCCCTATTATGCTTTTCAGTATGATTTGTAAGATGCTTTGAGTCACAGGAAAAGTGGGATATAAATATTTGAATAAATAAATAGTTTGGGCAGGCTAACATTTAAGCAACTTCTTGCTTGTTAGGTTAGGCAAGGTTCTGGCAGTGATTGTTCCACCTTTGTTATACTTGACTTGTAATGTTAGGATTTTAGCGCCATCTTCAGTTCACTAAACTACTGTGTTTTTAACCGTTTTATTTAGTTTTAACTGTTTTTCTCAATGTTTACAGTATTATGTTGTATACTGCCCTGAGCCCAGTCCCACTGGGGAGGGCAGTTGATCAATTCAATAAATAATACATTAATTAATTCTGTATGCTGATTAAAGATTAGGTACCCTTAAGCCTCTGTGTTGTGCAAAGTAGATGACAAAGCAATGCATCAGGTCCTAGATGAAGTACACCACGGTGTCCTATTCAGTTTAGATTTTGAATTGCAGTAGTCATGGGAAACGTTGTGCTATGATTAAATTTGCCTTTCACACTATTAGGGAAGGGGTTAAAATAACTTGGCCAGTATCATATCATTATGGAAGCCATTGTGTGCCTAAATTAAGAATACTTTATATTGTTATTGTTACCCCCCACCCCAAAAAAGCTGTTGTAAAACTGGGGGGAAATCCTGAGAAGTTAACTAAAATGAAAAGGAGGAGCCAAACACCTTTCTTACAAGGAAAGGCTAAATAAGTTGCATCTTTTTAACACTGGGGGAGAAAAGATGACTATGGGACCTACCAAACTCTGAATGGTGTGGGGAAAATGAAGAAAGAGATTCTTTGTGTCCTTGGTTGTGACAAGAAATGTAAGAATGGTCATCGTAAAGAGCAAGGGGTCATGCAGTGAAAATTATCTGTAGTAGGTTCAAGATAAAATGAAGCATTTAACACAGTGTGTAATTAATTGCTTTGAGATGCTGTAATGGCTGCTAGCATAAGATAAATGTGCCAGTATTGTATAGTGGTTAGGATGCTGAACTAGACTAGGGGAGAGCCAAATTCAAGTAGTCCTCCTCACCCATCCATGATGGGGACTGGCCCAAGCTCACTGGATACTTTAGATAACAACTAACAAATTTAGATAGCAACTAACAATGTTAACTTTTTATCTCCCTTATAGAAGATATCGGAAGCCCTGCCTCCTCCAGGGCAGAGGTTGAGTCGTCTGATGAAAGTGATGAATCCTCAGAATTTGGAACAAGTTCTGATTCTGATGAAGATGAAGAGGAGGAGGAGGAGGAGGAAGAAGAAGAGGAGGAAGAGGAGGAATATGATGAAGGACGATCTATGGAGCAAGAAAGAGAAGCCATTCCCACGGAAATAACCGTAGAGCCTCTTGCACAAGAGCCTGAGGATGATGATGAGAAGGAGACCATCCTGGAATTGTTTCCAGTAGAAGACGACATGTACCTGCAGGGGGTTCCTCTAGCTCAAGTGGAACCTTCTGTGCCAGAAGGAGAGGAGCTAAAGGAAGAAGCCCAACCAGTGGAAGAGGAGAGTGGTGAGGTACCTGAGGAATCTCTTGCTGCAGAAGTGCTGATGGTAATGGAGCGTACTGAGGAGGAAAAGCTACAACAGTCCCCTGCAAGCCTACCAGGTATGGGTTTGATTCCACAGTCTAGGTATCTGTCCCTACCATACTAGTTCTCTCCCAGTATTGACTGTGGAGTTCTGAAAGTCTGTGTGCTCTGGTTTGTACTCTGTGCTCCCTTTTAACAAGGAAAGAGCAATTATTTTGAGGGGAGGGAAACATTCTAAGGTAGAACTGATTACTGCAGATTGGTTCATCAGTGGCTATTAGCCGTGAAGGCTGAATGGAATTTCCAAGTTTAGAGGCAGTGTCTCTCTTGAGTACCAGTTGCTGGAGGTCAACCATCCTGGGGGAGGCTTTGGCTTCTGTATGTGTGCTTGTGGGCTGGTCTGTGTGGGAATCAGGATGCTGCTGCCCATTGGTCTGATCCAGCAGAACTGTCAAATTGTCAACCATGCATGATGGCAAAGTCTGTTACAAATACTTGCTACTGATTTCTGGATAGGCCTGTGAATCACAGAGCCAATTCCAGAGGACAACCCGCTGTATGATTCTATGTGATAAAATGTTTCTGACGACATGGGAGTGACTTGCATGATTAATGTCACATCTGAACAGTTATAACTTCAGAAGAAGACTTATAGTGTCTGTTCTGGTTCCAAGGGCCTCCTGATTCTGTGTAGTTTAGGAACGACTTGGTTTCTAGGTCTCTGTTGTAATTATCACCAGGCTACTTAATGAGCAGATTTAAAATGAGCAGAGTGAAAAGAAATTGTGGCTTTTCGTGCATCATATTTAGCTAAAAGCCACAAAAGTAATTTATCTTCCTGTCATCTTCCAGTGATATCAAGCATACATTCCTAATAGTTGAAAAGGGCAACAGTCCAGCAGTACCTTAAAGACTAACAAAATTTGTGGCAGTGTATGAGCTTTCATAACTCACAAAAGCTCACGCCCTGCCACAAATTTTGTTAGTCTTTAAAGTGCTACTGGACTCTTGCTCTTTTCTACTGCTACAGACAGATTGGTCTTTTCTACTGCTGCAGACAGACTTTTCTACTGCAGCAGCTACCCATCTTGATGTATTCCTAATAGTTGTTCAGGTGTCTTCTTAAAAAAAAAAAAAAAAGACTGTGATAACTGATGTAAGCCCAGAAATAGTATAGCAGTGGCAGTACATTGAAATGATTATTCCCATGCACTTGAAAGGAAACCTGGCAAGATCCAGGGGAGTTTTTGTTTAGATTTAGAGCTTGAAATTAGAACAACAGTTAAATTCAGACATTCACTGGCTTCACTACCCCATGGTGGTTGCCATTATCCAAAAGCAGCTTTAGATAAGAGTCTGAAAAAGTGCTGTTGCTGTCTCTTGAAGACTTAAAACAAATGGAACTTTGGGCTAAACTACAAAGATTTTGAACTTCTATACTCTGCATGAATCCCTGCATCTTCTTTTTCCCTGTCACAGCAGCTTATTCTCAGTATATTCAGCATCCATTTATTTGTTAAAACAGTTATATGCTGCACACTGCAAAACACACATGTTCCCCTCACTTTTTATAGTCACATTTTGTTTCATTCCATGGTAAAAGCAATCAAAGAAACCGACCACTGGCTCACTGAAAATGTAAAACATTCTTCGTTACAGCTGTTTGCACAAGTGGAGAAATAAAATTGTGTTTGCCTGGGTTGATCAATGGGACAGTTGTGGGTAGATGAATGGCATGATTCTTGGGCAGGTGAGGAGGTGGGTGGGAGTCTAAACTGCCCTTTTAGACTTTCCAACTTGGAGCCGTGAACTGCTTTTGTAACCCCTGTATAATATATCCAGAAGGAAACCTATGGCAACCAAGTAACCTCACTTATTGCTCTTTTCCAGTGGAGGAGTCTGAACCAGATACTGAGCTGGAGCATGAGGTGCTAGATAGTCCAAAGCCAGAATCTCAAGAGGAGGAAAACTTCCGTCCACCAACACCAGTGGGGCTCTTTGGAGAGGTCTTGTCCAGCAAAAACTCATTTTTCACCAAGACTGAGGATTGCAGCTTAGAAGCCCAAGCAAAAAGCAATCTGCAACCTGCGGTGGAGGAGGAGCAGCAGCACCCTCGAACTCCTGGGCGGGATGTGCTGGCCCACATGGAGTCTTCTGCACTTCCTGTCCACCCAGTGCCCCCCTGTTCACTTCCCCTCCCATCTGTTGGGTCCATGAAAGAGGAACCATTGCTCCTTCCAGACAAGTTCCCCGAACAAATAACTGTGACCAAACCATCAGTGGAGGAAGAGCTCCCTCGGACTCCCGGGCGGGACATTTTAGCCAAGTGCTCCCACAGCCTCTCCAAGTCCCAGAGCACAGACACTGTCCCAGCCACACCTGGCAGTGATGCTCCTCTCACAGGAAGCAGCTTGACTTTAAGTTCCCCTCAAGTCCCAGGAAGCCCCTTTTCCTACCCATCACAATCCCCTGGGATCGCCAGCGGCATCCCTCGGACTCCGGGGAGGGATTTCACTTTCACGCCTACTTTCCCAGAGCCTGGTGCTACCCACCCTTGCCTCTTGTCCGTCAAGAAACTCTCCGAGGACGAACCTGATGAGAAAATCTTCAAAGAACCTCTTGGTGCTTCCTTATTGGTTGGCATGAACAGTGTTCCTTCCCCCATTCCCTTCGCCAGCCCTCCCGTCCCGGCTTTCCACACGCATATTGACCTGTCTCCCAACAAGCAGTTACCTCTTTCTGTCCGGCCTTGCTTATTCATGGAGTCAAAGATGTCTTTAGAAGAGTGTAGCACAGAGGGAAGAGCTCTTTTGCCCTTCCCAGAAGTACCCGCTACGTCCCCACCTCTCCCTCCACCACTTCCCCCATCCCCATCCATCCTGCCCGTCAGAAGGAAACCTGGTCGGCCAAAAAGATCATCTCCTCTGGGCCCTATGTTGGATGCCTATTCCAGCAAACCCATTGAGCCACCTCTCCTTCCAATCCCGGTTGCCTTGACTGAAAGTGCTGTGAGCAAAGAGTTGTTAAGTGGCCACCCAGATGCATTCTATTCTCTAAAAGACCCAGAGGCTGTTACCCTGGATTTCAGGAATGACAGCTTCCACGACAAGCTGGCACCAGAGGTTTTAGCAGAGAAGCTTCCCTTTAAGGAGCTGGAAAACCAATGGAATGAGGACCTCAAAGAAGAAGAAGCTCACTTGAAATCCAAAAGGCAGTGGAGGCGCCAGAAAAAGAGGCCAGAAGATGTCCCGACAGTTCCTTCTCCCGAGTATTCCCCGCATCGCTATCACTTTAGGCCCCGCTCTGAGTTTGAGGAGATGACTATTTTGTATGACATATGGAACGGGGGTATAGATGACGAGGACATCCATTTCCTGTGTGTTACATACGATCACTTGTTGCAGCAAGACAACGGGATGGACTGGCTCAACGACACCCTTTGGGTATACCACCCTTATATCCTTTTCTGCTGAGTCACCCAACCGGACTTGCCTTGGGAATATAGAGTTGTGAAAGAGCTAGCTTTATCGAGCATAGCTATAATAAGTATTCAGCTGTCATGGAACACAGATATCATTTTGGCCTGTTTTGCATGCTGTCTTGAGTTTTGTGCTCATTGTAGGACAGACTATACGGTTTCTAAAAATACCTGAGCACTTGGCAGTACAGGGTTTGATTTCTACACACTTCTTCCAATTTCCTACATCCACAGAACTTCCAGCTACTCTCCTGTCCAGGACGAGTTGCTCAGGAGAAGTGACCCTGTCTGCAAGCCATTGGCTGCCGTGGTACTCTTGAAACAGTATCCCTGTTCCCCTGCTGAAAGTCAAAGCTCATTAATGTAGCTCAGGATGAGAGTTTAGAAACTGCAGTGCAGCATATTTTGACAGGATGGCTGATTTTAGGAAATTGTAATTTCCTTGAAGGCTGACTGATCCATACTTGACAACTCCCACATAACATTTTCTGTCTTGAGCAGCTTACTGTGCAATTCCCATTCTGTCCAAAAGGAAATGACATAGAGACTGGGCCAAATGTGATCTTTTACTGAGCCAGTGTGGGTTAGTAAGGGAGTATGTGAGCTTTAAACCTTCATAACACTCTTCATTCGCTTGATGGAGAGTTCTCTGAATCTCAGAAGGTTGCATTCCAGCTGCGTTACCCTGAATCAGTGGTGCTTAGTCTGTGGCTTGCAGAGAGCCACACTGGCAACTATCAGAAACCAAAAGAGCCACGTGATTACTGTATGCTGCATGCCACCCTACCAGACGCCACCTCCGTAACATAAGATACAACGATTAGATACGTAACTATAACCATGACTGCAGAGAGAGCCAGTCTGGCTTAGCGATTAAAAGCAGCCGACTCCAATCTGGAGAACCGGGTTTGATTCCCCGCTCTTCCTCCCCATGAAGCTTACTGGGTGACCTTGGGCCAGTCACAGCTCTCTCAGAACACTCTCAGCCCCACCTACTTCACCAAAGGTGTCTGTTGTGGGGAGAAGAAGGGAAAGGTGATTGCAAAACTCTTTGAGACTCCTTAAGGTAGAGGAAAGCAGGGTATGAAAACCCACGCTTGTTCTTCAGCCACATGATTCTCCAGGCCCTTTACTTCTGCCCTAGCACGGGGCCTGCAGCTCCCTCACTCACCCTCCAGTCTCTCTGGTGATGGATGTTTCATGGGGGAAGCATCTGTCAGCAACAGGCTTTAGTGAGTCAATAGCCTTGCCCACTTTCCTGGAGCATGGGGCAGATGCCAGGCTGGGGAATGGTGCTCAGATGAGCCACGGAGTGTCATTTCCAAGAGCCACATCTGTCTCCCAAGCCACTGTGCATCAGTCTCCTAAACTGTGCAAGTAGATCTTCTTCTTTTTTAACCTTGCACACTGCTTTTTGTGTTGTGTTTTTATTTTTTAGTGAGTCTTAAGGCAAAACCTATATATGCTGTGCTGAGTAAGTTAGGATTTGGTGGCCAACGAACTGCTAGACTTCTCCCTTAACACAGAGCCACCAACCAGCTTTTTGACCCCAAAGAAAAAGAAACGGGATGATGGGATGCGAGAACACGTGACAGGCTGTGCCCGAAGTGAAGGCTATTATAAGATCGACAAGAAAGATAAGCTGAAATACCTCAACAACAGCCGTGCATTTGCTGAGGAACCTCCAGCTGACACGCAGGTAAGGCTTCATGTAAGGCAGGTTGGGAACTGGGTTTGATTGGGAGCAGGCAGTGATCCCCTTCAGTTTGGGTGGAAGAAACAAGAAACACTGATGCTGCACCTGGAGTTTCTGGGTGTTGAATCTGTGATGGCCACTTGGAGGCAAGATGGATGGAGTCCTGGGGTGAAGGGAGCTTTGCCTCAGCAGTGGGTAGAAAGGTACATGAAATTTCAGGATGTGTAGAGAGGATGCCTATTCCAACATTTCCAAATATTGTAATAAATAGTCTGCATGGAAAATCTGATCTCCCTGGACACTTTTTTGTCCATACCCATTATTGTTTGTTTTACGTATGTTCCTAAAGCAGAATATGGTTCCTCTCTTGCTAACTCCACTGTATTGCAGGACTTTCTTCTGCAAGTTTATTCTCTGCCTGGTTGCCATTTGTCAGTTTCCTCCTCTTTTTCCATGAATCCAAGGTGGAGGCAAAACAGTCAATGCCCCTGTTAGCCTATGGGTTTAGCACCCTCTTGTTTGGGCAGCCCTCATCCTTGTGACAGAGAGATAGATGGCTTTTGGAATTATTCAGCTACAGGACTTGTGTGTCCTTTCCCCCCTTTCTAATGCTTGAAATAAAACTGAGCCTGTGACAGCTGTGGGAATAGGGTCCTAATGCAAGTTCCAGCGCAGCCTTTGGTGCCAAAGACAGAGAGGATTTTATTAGGGGAAAATTCCTGATCTCAGAATGCTCAGCTTTCCCTTCCCAACCTGACCTTTTGACCTTTTCTACAGCCAAGGGACATGACATTTTGCTTAATTTCTTCTTCCTGGTGCAAAGGGCACCACCTTGACTGATGCGGTTATTCTTCACAAAATGCCTATGAGATGTAATTCAGCCATCTTTGAATTTCCCAGAATTCAAGGGGTGCTGGGCTTCTTGGCCTTGGAACTGCCTTCTGCACTTTGGATCCATATCCCCCTATCAGTGGTTTGCCCATCTTTGATGTAAATGAAGACTTGGATGTAACCTGGGATAAAGGGAGATGCCACCACATGTGTCTGTGATCCTGAACGGGATTGTCTTTTTATGCTGCATATAGAGGGAAGAGCCCTGACCTGGATAGCCAGGCTAGCATGATCTCATCAGATCTCAGAAGTGGAGCAGAGGAAGCCCTGGTTAATATTTGGATGGGGGACCACCAAGGAAGTCCAGGGTCCGTAGAGGGAGTGAAGGAATGGCAGGCCACTGGCTTTCCATCATTCTGAGTTCCCTGTTATTCTGATCTCTGACTTGTGCGAGTAAACTACTGCAGTCCGGGTCTCATAGTTACACGGGCACAGAACTGGTGCTGGGAGTAAGTCAAATAGGGTGTGGGGGGAATCATTTTCTGATTATCATTTTGCTAAATGGTAGAACAGGAACAGAAGTAGGGAAGGCAAGCACAGCTGACTAGTACAGCTGGCAAGCTGGAAGCATCCAGTTCAGAGATCTAAAAAGTGTTAATAATAATGAAAACAAAGGGATGTTAAGGTCTTATTCCCTTCCTGATGAGGCTGGGTCAGGTGGACCAGTGAATTGTATCAAGTGGTAAGAGCTCTCTGGGGTCCACAGCCCTCCGAGGCGAACTGGAGATGCCTTGAATTGAACCCCGGATCTTTTTGTACATACGAAGCACCTGCTTGGCCGCTGACAGATAAGCTCTGATGCAGAGATTGCTAGTTTCTGAGCAGTCGATGTTTACCCGCAGGGAATGAGCATCCCCGCCCAGCCACACGCTTCCACCCGGGCTGGCTCGGAGAGGAGGTCAGAGCAACGCAGGCTTCTGTCGTCCTTCACCGGAAGCTGTGATAGCGATTTGCTCAAATTCAACCAACTCAAGGTAAGTTGTGCCTCAGCCCTCTGGCAGGGACATCTCTGGTTTCAGAGTGACAAATGTTTGACAAAGGACTGGCAAGAGTTAAGTGATGCCACAGCGGATGGGGAACGGGCAGCAAATACTTCTGAGAAGGGGTCCAAAGGGAGGGGGAGGGAAGTATCTTAATCCCGGTGGCAGCCAGGTGAGAATTCCCAGAGTCATCTTTGGCTCACGATCCTTTTGATTAACTGTGCTAAAATGTCACAGTACACTGTACTGCAAGCCCTGGGCACCCCTATGTCATGTTCGCTTTCCAGCAGATGACTCACTGGGGTGGCGGGTTTCTTTTAATCCCTGAATAGTTCCGGAAGAAAAAGCTAAAATTCTGTAAGAGCCACATTCATGACTGGGGACTGTTTGCAATGGAGCCCATCGCTGCTGACGAGATGGTGATCGAGTACGTGGGCCAGAACATCCGGCAGGTAAGCCCAGAAAACGTTGCACAGCTTTCCAGGGGGGTGGGAGTGGGAAGGCTTGGCTGGCCATTGTTGGAATCTGAAAAGCCTCAGCCCCTCCAGAAAACAAGGAAGTATCACTAGCAGGGGCAGAATCCCAGCCCTGCTTCTCCGGCCTAAAGAATTCAGCTTAGAGGTGGGGAAACCCAGCTTCAGATCTTTTTTCACTGGGCAGCCCTGAACAAGGTGTTGTCTGTCAGCCTCATCTGCCAGCCTCATCTGCTTTCCAGGGCTGCTGTGAGGCAAACATTGCCACTTTGAGCAAACAGAAATATCCAAAAAGCAAAAGTGTGACTTTAATGGGCCTTTGTTGTGGGGAGGGGCAAAATACCCATATTGCACTGTTCTAGAACTAGAAGGGGAGGAGGGCCACTTGCTCTCTCAAAGCCCCCAGCCCACAGCAGCCAGGGCTCCCTCCTCCTGCTCCTCCTTCTGTACCAGCCTGTAGCCTTCTATTCAGCGGGCAGTCCTACTCTTGCCCCTGCAGAAGTGCCTCCCTCTGTGCTTTATACCTGGGAATCGTGCTGCTTTTTTTTTAGCAAGGGGAGGGTTTTTTGAATGGCAAAGTATTCATAGGAGTGGCGCTCCTGACTGGTTTAAATGTGCTCACCCTTGAAAAGTGTCCCCGAACGACGATTTTGGTTTGCTGTGCAGGTAATCGCCGACATGCGAGAGAAACGCTACGAGGACGAAGGCATTGGGAGTAGCTATATGTTCCGAGTTGACCATGACACTATTATAGATGCAACCAAGTGTGGAAACTTTGCCCGATTTATTAATCACAGTTGCAATGTGAGTATTCCTTGGTCTAACCATCAGGTATAAGTAAGTCCTGTTAAACCCCTAACAGCAACCGAATCCCCATAACAGACTGACTTTCTGTTATGTGTGTAACATTTAAACAGTGGTATTGCCTGCCTTTCGGTTGTGCATCTTAGGACCTGAGGTTCCTGCTGCAATAGTCTGTGCTCTTAGGTTTTGGTTCTGGTTTTTCGTCTCCTCTGTGGGATAGGAAAGAAGCTCAGTCTAATGCATGTCCTTTGATAGCCCCCGATCTCCAGACCCTTCAGCGTGCTCTAGTTTTTCCATTGCTCCCCACACCTCCCTATATTTCTGTCCGCGGTCTAATCATTTTTAAGATTTTGGATCCACGGTTAATACCTAGCAATGTTTTCTCAGGTACATGTCAAGAAGTATGAAGAATGTATTTTCAAATGTATGTCTTTTCAAAGCATTTTAAATAAGACAGACGAAAACCTTTTTTTAAAAAAAATAATTTCCTCATTTCATTTGAATCCTCTTTCTTTAGCCAAATTGCTATGCTAAGGTCATCACGGTGGAGTCTCAAAAGAAGATAGTCATCTACTCGAAGCAGTACATCAATGTGAATGAAGAAATTACCTATGACTACAAATTCCCCATTGAGGATGTCAAGATCCCCTGTCTTTGTGGCTCGGAGAACTGCAGAGGGACACTGAATTAAACCCGAGGTTTCTTGCCACGCGTTGGCTCTGTCCGAACTGTGGTAACCGAGGGTGGTTGCACTTTTTGCCAAAAAAAAAGAGAGAAGACAACAAAGGCGAACGAGAGAGAGAAGAAAGCCCATTCAGCAGTCCCGTGGTGGCAGGGGAAGTGCAAGCGCAGACACGCACATGTGGGCTCTTCAACTTTGCTGGTGCTTTTCATCTTCAGCTGCGACCCCCCCCCCCTTCCCCTCCCAACCTCTGCGATGAAGAGTCCATGGCACCAGAAGTCAAAACACTATCTCTCCCACCCCTCCCCACCCCCCTCTGCTCAGTCCAGAACAGTGTGGCTCTTGTGAGTGGAGTAAGGTACCTTTTTATCATTTGGAAACGTTCCTCTTTCTGTACAATGCTGCTACCTTTTCCTCATTAGTTTTGTTTGTTGGGTGGGAAGGAGAAAAACGTTTTTAAAAATGTGAAGCAAAGACTGAAAGAAAAAAAAGAGAGGCCCCAAGCTGGATGGAAGCTGGATCTTTTTGCACACAGTACAAGCTGAGAAGGGAGCACAAGGCTGTGTTTTGGGGCAGGTTGGAGATCTCTGTCAGGGTCTGTCATGCCATGCACGGGGCTTCCCTTTAAACTGAGCCCAGTTATGGCAATTTTGAGATACCATTTCCCCACTTCTGGTATTAATTCAGTGTTGTGCCAGTTGGTTGAATTTGCTGGTCTTCAAAACTGGCTGTACTTAAAATTGAGAAAGAGGCTCTACTTACATCATTTTCTATCTGAATGCTGTCTCAAGCATCCCACTGGGCACGATTTGGTGGTTTGTGATTGTGGCCCAGGTGGTCTTGATGGTTTTCCTATTCTGCTTCCCATTGAGGCAGGAGAATTTGGATTGCAAGTTCTCCTTGAAGCTGCTTGTCAGATGCAACAGCTTCATCTGCTACCTGCAGTGCATAAAGTGGGGCAGACCTCCACACTCTTAATTCCCAGAAGCTGAGAGGACCAGGCCTTCTGAAATCGGTACAAGCCACCATCTGCTTCTAGCAGGATTGTTTCCCGTGACCTCTTCCGCTAGGATAGTCAGAATCCTCTGTAAGTGTGGAGGATACAGGTGGGATTTTGCAAGGTCTTGGCTGGACTAAACTAGCTTCTTGTCTTCCTTCTAACAGACTTCTCCTCTTGGCATGCCCGTAGTGTGGCTTTCAAGATTTCTGGTCTTTGAGGTGGCCACGTACATTTTGCTGGTTTCAGAACCAATACGTGTGTCAATCAGTTACCCACTGACATGTTTCTGTCTTCTTTCATGCCACAGCACAATCCATCTGGTGCTTCTCCTGCACAAATGCCATTGAAAATGAGCGTGGTACAAGAGAAGCTCTTTTCGGATTCCTTGGAAGATATGGCGATACTAGCTGTCACCATAATTCAGCAGGTTAATCTTGGCCGGAACTTCCTGGAATAGCAGTTGCCACACTAACACATACGCACATTCTGTTTAGAACGTACAGGCACACTCTCACATACTATAATTGGGGTGAAGGAGAATTAAGTGCATAGTTGGAACCCTGCAGAAACTTGGGGAAATAGGTCTGTGAAAGTGTTTTCTTTCGCAGAAGACCACGCGTGTAAAACAAAAGTACATTTGGACTCTTTCAGACCTGGGTAGGCTTCCCTTCCTTGGAAGGCTCTGAGTTTAAGGGAAAAAACTCTTGGGTGAAGATGGTCAGCTATGCTGGCTCACCCCAGAGAAGGAAGCACTTTGTCTTCATGAAATGAAGAACGTCCTTATCTCAGTTGCAATATGTCAGCTGGACTCCTTTCAGGCCTCTCCTGAGGGACCTTACCCCATGTTCCCAGCGGAGTGCCAAAACCTTGTCCACCTCCTTCCAAGCCTTGTGCTTCACAGGCTGGCTTTAACCTGGCTTCCATGGGTGTTAGCTTGTCACCTGCTCTGGGCTTGAAACCCCCAGCCTGCCTGTGTTCCTTTTTGCTTGGTTTCACAATAATTTCTTCCCCACCTGGCCCATTTCCAGATCGAGGTATAAATCGTGGGAGTTTGGGAGGGAACCAGCTCTGACCGGCAGATATTTATATTGTCAAAGCAGCTTATTTCTACACCGCGAAACACTTTTAAAACTCTGATGAAAAGTTGTTTCAGTTCGATCATTTGTGACCTATTTTCAGGGATCATTTCAATGCATTTCTGTATAAAAACCTTTTTTTTTAAAAAAAAGAGAGAAAAAACTTAAAATTTGAAGTTGGACACATCATCTGTACATAGGCAACTGTTCAGACTCTTCTCTTCAAACACTGTTTCTTGTAGAAACATGTTGATTTTTGTTCTATTTGGTTTTTTGGCTGTTTCCTTTGTACTTCAAAAGCATGTAAATAATTTGTTTAAAGTGACTATTGTAGTTTGGAGTTCTGTTTTGGGTTCTTTTTAAGTGCCAGCATTAAACATCCAGACAAGAGTGGCAGATGGAGGCAGGGGCAGCTCTGAGGGGAGAAAGCTGGCCACATTTACAGCTTGTGTCAAGCTATGTACAATGTAAATTCTGTACACAAGAACTTTTTTTGTCAAATACGTAGAGCAAACTAGAAAGATTAAGAAGCTGAAGATTTAAAAAAAAATGCCAAGTTTGAGGCTTTTTTTAATTTGCCTTTCTGATACCTTAATGTGCAAATCTATTTATTTCAGACAAGAATGTGTATAGTCTATTAATGACAACCTAAAAATGTATTTAAGCAGATCTGCAACTTGATTTCCCCGCCCCCCCACCCCGAATTTCATCTTCTATTTTATATCTTTCCTCCTTGATTACCAACATAGTATTTGTAAAAGCAAAATAATCTGGAGCACCAGGGTGCTCCAGTGCACATGCAGAGCTTCACGGGAGCAGGGGCTTTACTGTCTACAGAGCAGGTCCTGCTCCCAAGAAGCTCTGTGTGTATTACCAGAGCCCTTGCCTTCACACCGGAGTTGCTAGACCGAGACAATTGTCTGGGGGTAAGGTAGGGAGGATAACAAAAGATATTCCAAATTCAGGAGGTTCTTGTTCTTGAAAAGTTGTGGAGGGGAGACCCCCCCCCCCCCCGTCCTGATAGTTCCCGACTCATGGATTCTCTAGAAAGAGTGGTTTTAATGCACAGTGTGACCTCCTTTAAAAGGGGGAAGGAAAATGGTTTGCAATAAACATCTGCTTTTTATGTTCTTTTGGGAAAAAAATTAAATCTCTACTTTTGAGAATTAGAATTTTTAAACATTTCTGTTCCCTTTTGTTTGAACAACTGTATAAATTTAAGATTGTCCCGTGCATCTAGGCTCTGTCATCGGTATGTACCTTGTTTTGAAGAACGTGGGGTTTTTTTTGTTGTGGGTGTGTCATGCTGTACATATTTGTTCATATTTTTTTGTGAATTGAATACTATGTACCATTGTATTATAGTAACTTTTATAAAGCAAACCATAAATATACTGACTTTTCTTACAGAAAACCTGTGCTTTTGGCTCATTAGTTCCTCATGAATAATAGTTTCTCATGAATTATAAAAGCCTCTGTCAGAGATGCACACAGGAATACACAATGGGCACTACTTTAAATTATTAACAAGGATGTAAGATCTGGATATGTGTTAAGGAGAAAGATGCCTGTGAGGCAAATGTTGTGTCATGGTTAATGTGTTGGGAGACTTGAATTTAAATCCCTGCTCTGCCGTGGAAACTTGCTGGGTGACCTTGGGGCAGTCACACATTCTCAGCCCTAACCTACCTTATGGGTAGGGTTGCCAGCTCTGCTTTGGGAAATACCTGGAGGTTTAGGGGGGTGGGGCCTGGGGAGGGTGGGGTTTGGGGAGGGGAGGGACCTCAGCATGGTACAGTGCCATAGAGTCCACCCTCCGAAGCTGGCATTTTCTCCAGGGGAGCTGATCTTGGCCATCTGGAAATCAACTGTATTAGCGGGAGATCTCCGGGTGTCGCCTGGAGGTTGACAGCCTGACTTGCAGGGTTGTGAGGATAAAGTGGAGGAGACTGAGAATACTGTAAGCCTCTTTTGGTCTCCACTGGGGAGGAAGGTGGGATGTAAATGAAGTAAAATAAATATTCTAGGAATAACTCCAGAGGTCACCGGTGTCTCTCAAGGGACTGCTGTTTTTGTTTCTTGTGGGTATCTGGATACACTAAAGGCGAGAGAGAGAGAGAGAGAGAGACGAGAACATTCTCCTGCACTTTCCAAAACCCTCGGGAAGGGAATCGATAGTTTTATTGTTTTCAGCCCCCTGTCTGAAACACAGATGCAATGAGCTGCAGCCTCCATGCTCTGAATCCTTGTTATTTAACAAAGAAAGGAAGAAATCATTTTGAGCTCCATAACTCCAGAAGACACTCGGTCGCGTTTACTCTGAACTCGCTTCCCTTTACGGATTGCACGAAGATCACCAGTTTGATGGCAGGCAAACCCAGTCTCCCGGTGCGAGGGCCTGTGTGCAGGGTTTAAACCGGGTTCCCGATCATCTGGGATGCACCGTACAAGTGCCCACGACAGCTTGGGAGCTCCTGGCTTGCAATACAGGTTTGCTTTCGGATGATCCGGGGGTGGGGGGGAGAGGCATGCTCAGCTTCAACTGCATTGCAAAATAACCACAATGTAATGAAATTCAAGCAGTTTGGGAAGCAAAGTTCCTCTTCCTCTATCCATGTTTCTGCAGTCAAGGGAAGAGGTGAATGCGGGGTCATTTGGGTCCAGAATCAACTATACATGCTGCCGACTAACACTGCCTGACTGTACTGACTCTTATTTTGGGGGGGTTAAATGGCACAGAGGGAGGAATCTATTCTGATGACTCTTAAGTGCTGTTGGGAGAAATTCTCCTAACCCTTTCCTACCACATTTTTTTTTTAATTTAATTTTTTTGTCACTAGCCCTTCACTGCTGAGCGTTACATGAAATCTGATTCTCCATTAGGCGTCAAGACAGTGAGGTTTCCCCGGGCGTCCTGGTCTGCTTCAATAGCTTCAAACAAAGACTTGAAGTTCCCAGCACCAAATCCCTAAAGTCAAGAGAGAAACACAAAGAACAATTAGCACAAGAGCAGGTATGCTTCCTTTCTGAGCCAGTTAAATAGAACAGAGGAATGAGAAAATGCACATGAGCCAAATTACATAGGTTGTAAGCAGTGCTCGAAGCTGTGCGTGTGATGGGCCGCTCATTAACACAGAAAGCCCTGCTCAGCAGCAGTCTGGAGCCACATAGGGTCTTGCGTGACCCATTGCCCATTTTAAGATTACAGCAGTTATATTCTGCTCAGGATGTGGACAGCTCTGCTCAGTGTGTGGGGGGGGGGGAGATAAGAGGGAACATTGCTTGTAAGAAACAGTTGGGTAAAGATGGTAGTTTCTTGCTTTAGATAATACGCTAAACATATTCTGTATCTGAAGAAGTGTGCGTGCACATGAAAATTTATACCTTGAAAAAAACTTTGTTGGTCTGAAAGGTGCCAGTGGGCTCAAACTTTGTTCATCGTTGTGGCCTCTATGCAGTCCCACATGGGGGCTGCACAGTTGCAGGCCCGCCATGGAAAAGATTTCCAAGCTGTCTAATAGACTAGCAGCCCCCTTCCTCCCTCTGGCGCTTTCCTACCAAAATGCTCACATGACCAGGAGGAGGGGCGCTACCCCCTCCGTTCTCTGTGCCTTGCCTGCCTAGGGGTTCACACAGCAGAGCTGCCTGCTCTTGCTGTCACCCATTTCCCCTGAAGGCACGTATGGATAGAGCTGGACTCAGAAGAGCCCTCTTCAAAGGCTTCCCTCCTCCCTGGTGAGGTGTGGTTAAAAGAACCTGGACTCAATGGCCCTAGCAATGCCCAACAGACCTGGTGGTTGTGGCGCTGTATGACTTCGAGAAAGACAGTTGGTCTGTCCTGAACAGGCTTCGTGAAGATCTGGAGCAGATATCCTTCCTCGTCAAAGTCCACTAGGATTTTGAGTTCCTTCAAAGAAAAGAAAATGCGGCTTGTGAAGGAAGTTACCCCAGCGCGGGCAAGTCCTTTGCTGCTAAGAAACAGCTGCTGCTACCCCCTCCTCAATCAGCTTATGTGTCACTCTTGTGTATTTATTTATACCCGGCTTTCAACAGCCACTTGCCTATCTGGTGAGAAAGAATTTCCTGTGAGGAAGGCTTGAAAAGACAAACAAGGGACTCAGAACCCATTTGGCAAACTGGTGGCTGAAATACTACAGCATAGTACTGTGAGGAAAGGAAATACTACTTTACACAGAGAGGGATTAAAATCTGGAATTTGCTGTCATATTCAAATTAACGGTGGGAAGGTCTTTATTTATTTATCTATCTATCTATCTATCTATCTATTTATTTATTGCATTTCTATCCCGCCTTTCCAGCGAAAGGCGGGATAGAAATGCATATTCATATTCAGAAATGCAAATTCATATTCAGCCAGCTTACCTCCAGTTTGTCGATGCTCTCTGTCACCTTAATCTTGGCCGACTGCAGCTTCTTCCGCAGTTGCTGGTAGTAGGAAGAGGGGACGGACATAAACTCCATCCCCCGTTTCTTCAGGCTCAAAATCTGCAAGCAAGCAGGGTCTGTTAATCCAATTTGGGCCACTCCACAGGATGGGCGATGTTTGATGGGGGGGAGGGAAGCGGCAGGAAGACTTACCGAAGAGATAATGTCTGAGGTATTCAGAGCAATGTGCTGGACTCCTGGGCCTCCGTAATACTCAACGTATTCCTGAAGGTCAGAAGACACAGGCAAGGCACATACAGACACACTCCCAACTCAAGCAAGGTTTTTATTTTCCAAAACTCCACCCAGGAGCAACAAACATGGAGGTTAAACCCTTTTGGCCTCTGCCACAATCAATGCTCCGGAGCTCTAAGCTGCGGAGTCTTGTGAGCACTTTGTGAGCTACTGGCATTAAAGTTGTGAGTGAGTGATTTGGCTGCTGCATAAATTAGTTTGCTCTGGAGCCATCCTTCCTGAGCTAAGGCAAAAATGTGTGAGCCGGAGGCTAAAAAACTGTGAGCTAGCTCACACCAACTCAGCTTAGAGGGAACACTGCTCACAATATGCCAGTTAGTTGGTTAGGTTCCCCGAGAGAATGAACCCTGGTCCATCCTCCTCGCTTCATGGCTGAGAGAGGATTTAAACTGAGCTCTCCTGGGTTCAAATCCACCCACTGATCTCCTTCAAGGAAAGATGGCATATAAATCAACCTGGGGTGGATGGATATTGTACTGAAGCAGCCATGTGGCTAGCTGGCGTTGGTGGAAAACGCTGTCAAGCTGCAGCCGACTTATGGGTTTGCCACTGCCTGCGTAGCAACGCTGGACTTACTTGGGGGTCTCCCATCCCAAGCAGGGGCGTAGAGTTTAAAAACTCCCGGGGGGGGGCTTTTCTGTGCGCGCGCGCCCACTGGAACCATGTGGCCCCGCCGCCTCCCCCCCCACCTGACCACTCCTGCTTCCGTCCCTCCGTCCGTCCAGGGGCCAGCTGGGCATTTGCTTAGCTGGCCCCTGGACAGACGGAGGGAGGGTCAGAGTGGCCAGGTGGGGCGGGAGGAGAGAGAGGCGGTGGCCCTAGGAAGGACCGAGGGAGGCTCAGTGGAGGGCACACCGTTTTCCTGGGGGGGCTCAGTCCCCCCCAGAAAATTTCGGGGGTGGCTCGAGCCCCCCCGTAGTTGACGCCTATGATCCCAAGCACTAACCAGGAATGACCCTGCTTCCAAGATCAGCTTCCAAGGTCAGCTGAGATTGGGCCAGTAGGTCTCACTAAGCTTAAGGGCCCAGAAAAAATCTATATTTTTACCTGGATCTGAGACTTCTTCTTTCCTGGAGCAGGCTCATTAATGGGCATTTTAATGGTTTCTTCGTAATTGGCCACCACAATTGACCGTAGAGCACTGAATGCTGTGTGCAACTGTTTATCGTCCACAGACCAGAAGCGGTGGAACAGGAGGTTCTTTTGGTACCTGTGGAGATACGGGAAATGCAAACTTTGTTCTAATTTAGACCATCTCAAGACATAGAAAGCACTGACATCTCTGCAGTGACATTCAACAGCCGTTCCTTACCATTCCGCCACTGAGACCATCTCATCATCTGGCTGGTTCCCCACGACGTGGTCAATGAAGTTCAGCCCTCCGGGTGGCCTGGTAAGAAATAACAACAGCAGCAGTGGAAGTTTGTGTTCAGAGAGCAGGCCGCCATTATTACAAAGGAGTTGTGATCGCTGGTGTCTTACGAGACTCGTGGTAGAAAGTGCTGTCAAATCACAGCCAATTTATGGCAACCCCATAGCAAGAGGAGATGATGATGATGAAGAGGAGGAGGAGGAGGAGAATAGAATATACTTTATTGTCATTGTACATAGTACAATGAAATTAAAAAGTGCCATCATTCAGTGACTCACAACATATAATCATGCGCACTCACACAGACATTCACTACTGCTTCTCCCTTGTGATTTACATAGCAACCAAACCACTGTTTCCCCCAGATTTCGGTCTCATGCAGCATTCAGGGCAATAATAGCTCTCGAGTAAAAACTGTTTTTTAGTCTATTTGTCCTTGTTTTGCTTGTCCTATATCTTCTGCCCGAAGGCAGCAGTTCAAACAAGGAATATGCAGGATGTGATAAATCCTGTAGGATGTTCTTCACTTTTTTCAGACATCGAGAACTGTACAGTTCCTCCAGAAGTGGGAGAGGACAGCCAATTATCTTCTGGGCTGTGGTGATGACTCTCTGGAGTGGTTTCCTATCTGCAACCATACAACTAGCAAACCAGGCACAGATACAGTATATTAAAATGCTCTCTATTGAGCAACGATAGAAAGACATCAATATTTTCTCATTCAAATTATTTTTCTTTAAAAGTCTGAGAAAATAAAGCCTCTGCTGGGCCTTCTTCACCAAAGCAGTGGTGTTTGCACTCCAGGTCAGATTTTGTTCAGTAGTCACTCCCAAAAACTTGAAAGTAGCCACCCTTTCCACACATTCTCCACCAATAAACAGGAGGAGGAGATTGGATTTATACCCTGCCCTTCACTACCCGAAGGAGTCTCAAGTGGCTTACAATCTCCTTTCCCTTCCTCCTTTCCCCCTTCCTACTACAGCCCCTATCTCACAGAGCTTTTGTAGAGACAGGTCCCATAATTTCTTATCGCCTTCATCAGTTACTCACTGTAGCCTTTGGTCAAAGGGCATTCATCCTGCCCTGTGAGACACCATGTGAGGTAGGTGGGGCTGAGAGAGCTCTGAGAGAACTGCTCTTTCCAGAACAGCTCTGAGAGAACTGTGACTGGCCCAAGGTCATGCTAGCTGTCTGCATGTGGAGGAGTGGGGAATCAAACCCGGTTCTCCCAGATTAGAGTCCACACTCCTAACCACTGCACCAAACTGGCTCTCAGCAAGAGATGAACAAAGCAAGAGATGAACAAAGGTGGTTTGCCATTGCCTGGCTCTGTGTAGCAAGCCTGGACTTCTTGGGTGGCCTCCCGCCCAGTCACAAGCAACGCACGGCAACCCCAGGACTTGGGGTTTTCAAAGCAAGAGGTGGTTTGCCATTGCCTGCCTCTGCATGGCCACCCTGGACTTCCTCGGTGGTCTCCCATCCAAACACTAACCGGGGCCAACCCTGCTTAGCTTCCGAGGTCTGATGAGATTGGGCCAATGGGAGCCATCCAGGCCGGGGCAAGACCTGCTGCAGCGCCCTGGAGAGCAGGCACGACGTGACGAATCAAAGCCTTGCTGCCACATCAGGTGCCCGGAGTGGGCCTCCGCACGCCGCCTCGAAAAGGGACATTTCCTCTCGGTACTTACAGGCTTTTCAACAGCGGGTCCTTGAAGAGAGGCGGTTCATAACCAGGCAGGAAGAGGCCTTTGTAGTCCATCTTCTCAATCAGGGTGTGGGTGGTGTCTCCGTACTAGAGAGAGGGAGACGCATGGCACAGGTTGAAGACTATTCTAGAGCAGGGATGTCAGACTCATTTGTTACGAGGGCCAGATGTGACATAAATGAGATCTTGTTGGGCCAGGCCATGCGTATCATAAAATGTAATGCCAGGTAGAGATATAAACTTTATAAAGGACACAAACACAAAGATTTTTTTTTACTTAAAATAAAAACATGCTTAAAACCAAGGGTCATTTCGTAGAAAAAGAGGTGCAAGAGCTCATTAGCATAACTCATTCACATAACTTATTTGCATATGCTATACCACGTGACATCACCGGAAGTATGTCAGAAGGAAGGAAGGAAGGAAGCAAGGAAGGAAGAAAGCAAGCAAGCTGGCAGAGAGGGGACCGCTACTAATCCAAGCCTCAGAAATACCACTATTCTGGGAGGATAGCTTCAGTGGTGACTGAAGCCTTCAGATGGCTGGTCGGAGGAACGAGGACCTTTCCAGGGGACGGGGTCATTTTGCTGCAGCCATGACACAAGCAGGCATTCCCCTGTGGGGGTGGGGGGCTGGCACCAATGCCTGGAGCTGTGCTCCCCTGAGCTCCTGCTCGAAAGGACCCCTGCTTAAAACATTACCACTCTTGCAATATTTTGTTTATTTAACAGTCTCTGATAACTGGCAGCTCTTGCTCTTGCTACAGTGGGAGGGCTTCTAGTGTCCTGGCCCCACTAGTGGACCTCCTGAGGGCACCTGGTATTTTTGGCCATTGTGTGACAGAGTGTTGGACTGGATGGCCCACTGGCCTGATCCAACATTGGCTTCTCTTACATTCTTATGCTCTGAATTATTGCATCAAAATGTCTGTGGTGTTGCAATCTTGAGTATGCTGTTCAGGTGTGTATCTGTAAGCTGCAAACTTACTTTTGATTTATTGACATTTGCCACAGAAATCTCATGCTCAGAGTTCTGAGTCTAGGACCCAGGGGAAAACGTGAAATGGCTGAGCGATTGAGAGAGTCTGGTGAAGTAAGCTATGATGCAGCAGCAGCAACAGAACTGGAAGCAGGAGATGGACAGTTCCAGCGCAGGCCTGATAGAAGTCCTGAAATAACGTACGCAGGGCTCTTCCTGCAGAAATGGTACTTCCTAACTGGGTTTTTACAGCTGAATAAAGGATAGCCCCCCCTCTCCTTCTTACCGTTTGAACGACCGCAAATTTCACCTTCCCGAACTTGTCTTCCTCTATCCAAGGCTCTCTTACGACTAATGCTCCCCGTTCCCTCGCTTTCTGAAGGGGAAAAGAAGGAAGAAAAGAGTGTTGGCTGAGCCAAGCATGTTGGTGACAAAGCTCGGCATTACAGAGGAGAACTCCGCACTTGTGGTTTACCTGCAGGATGAAATCGCAGTCCTCCACCTCAAAGGCAACGTCTCGGACTCCATCCCCGTGCTTCACCAAGTGTCCACCCATTTCTGCACAACAAGAGAGAGAGAAGGCACAGGAGGTTATTATTATTATGTTTGTTTGTTTGTTTAATTTGTATCCCGTCCTCCCTGCCAAGGCAGGCTCAGGGCGGCTTACACACAATATGTTAAAACAACTAAAACATAGAATTTAAATAATAAAACCACAACGATATAGAATAAAACATATTATAAAGTGCTAGTACATGTGTAAACAATGGTGGTATTCTTAGCATCCAAGTAAACAACTTCCACCAGTCTGGGTTTTTGTCAGGCTGTTGATCACATTATTAAGTTGGTGTGGGTATGGGGGCCAGGGCCTCAATTTATTTTATTTTATTTTATTTATCTTTATTTTTATACCCCGCCCTCCCCGCAAACGGGCTCAGGGCAGCTTATAAGGGCATAAATGCCAAACATATCAAAACAATTTAAAATCAATTTAAAATCACTATAAAACTCCATTACATAACAAGAATACTACAGCAATAACACTACAATTCCCACTAAAATGCTTCCAATCTCATTAATCAGATGGCTTCCTATCAAATTGGAGTCCTACCAGCCATAACCGTCGGGCCTGGGCTGCTTTCAGGGCCAGTTCTCATTGTAGATGTTATTACAATGCTGGTGGCGGCTCAATATTGGAAGGGCGGCACCCTAATTGAAGGCCTGGTGGAAGAGCTCCGTTTTATAGGCCCTGCAGAACTGTAAGAGGTCCCGCAGGGCCCTGATGTCATCCGGGAGCTCATTCCACCAGTGCGGGGCATCCACTGAGAAGGCCCTGGCCCTCGTCACAGGTCCTCACCTGGCTTCTTTAGGGCCTGGAAGGGTCAGACAATTTTGGGGCCCCAATCATAGTGCTCTCTGGGGAACGTGGGGAAAGGCGGTCCCTTAGGTATGTAGGTCCCTGACAATGTAGGGCTTTAAAGGTAAGAACCAGCACCTTGAACCAAATTCGGTATGCTACAGACAGCCAGTGCAGTGTTTTTAGCGCCGGCTGGATGTGTCTCCCGCATAGGCAGACACAACAACAGCCTGGTGGCTGCATTCTGCACCAGCTGCAACTTCCAGATTTGGGACAAGGGCAGCCCCATGTAGAGAGCATTACAGTAATCCAATCTCGAAGTGACCATTGCATGGATCACTGTTGCCAGGTTGTTGCATTCGAGGAAGGGAACCAACTGCCTAATCAGCTGCAGGTTATAAAAGGCTGACTTTGCAGTGGCTGTTACCTGGGCCTCCATTGTTAAGGTCCTAACCTCCAGCGCACCAACGGTGCCCCATCGAAGGTCGGGAGTGGAATCCCTGACCTTGAACCGCTTCGATTCAGGCACAAGATTTCTGTTCTCTCCTCTTTGGGGAGGAGAAATCTATCAAAAGCCATTAGTCATGATAGATGGACCCTCCATGTTCAGAGGCAGTATACCTTAGGACAGAAATAACGGGGGGGGGGACACTGGCTTCATGCCTTGCGTGTGACTTTGCAGAGGGTGGCCTTGGCTAGAACGAAGGGCGAGGCCAGGCCTTCTAGGATGGCTTATAGGTTCTTAAAGCATCACGGAAAAACTGCATTCATTGTTTAAAGACAGGGTTTGTGGTTGGGATTTTGCAGTTGCTGCCCTGACAAGCGTAGGTCCCGAATCTGCAAGACTTCCCAATCCTTCCTGGTGAGCTAATCCTTGAAAATTTAAGAAAAACACCACTTTCCCCATCTGATGCTTGGAAGCCAAATAAACTCTACTAAACAAGCAAGCGGAAGCCAAGTAAACTCTGTTAATTGAGCAACTAGATGCAAAGGATAGCCAATTTGCTTATTGTGTTCCAGTCACCGAATCTGTGTTTTCCTGTTCTGGCTTACATGGAATATGGATGTTCCTGTCTGCCCTTATTAAGCCAGTTGGCATCTGCTGATTATTTTTATCCCCTGCAAAACCTGACTCCCTAGGTCAATCAGACGCAACATCATAAAACCAGAAACATATGTATACATACACATACATAGATATAGTTTATTCATATATGTAAAATAGCAGCATGGAAGACAAAAAATCAGCCAACTGAACCACATTCCGGTTTAAAGTTTTACCCCACCCCACCTGCCCACCGAAAACCAAAGGATCTGACCGTCTTCTCGAGAGTCATCGCACGGCTGGACAAAGGACTGCCCATTTACCTTGATTTTCCGGGTTGAGAGCCGAGGAGAAGACAAAGATAATCTGGAAATACAATAGTGACATGTTCAGTTTTTCTAATTCAGCCAGAGAGGAGAAGCAGTTAGAGGGCTGGACTCTGGACAAGGGAGACCTTGAGATCAAATCCCTCCTCTGCCATGAAGCTCTCTGAGTTGACCCCATTGGGTCAGTCACTCTCAGCTTAACAGGGCGGTTGTGGGTCCGTTTTTGCCCACCCACCCCCCAGTCTGCCCTGATCACTGTGTGCAGGGGGGGCGGCTTGAAGGCAAGGCCTCAGCAACCATCAGCTGTAAGTTGGGTTGCCAGCCTCCAGGTAGGGCCGGGAGATCTCCTGGAATTAGAACAGATCCCCATGGGGAAAGAGATCAGTCCCACTGGATAAAATGGCATTTTTGGAGAGTGGACTCCCTGGCAGGATAACCCACGGAGGCCCCTCCCCTCCCCAAACTCCTCTCTCCCCAAAACCCACCCTCCCCAAATTCTGCCCCCAAATCTCCAGGATCATCCCAACCTAGAGACGGCAACCCTAGGCATTAGGGTTATTATCAACCCCCTAGTGGTGGCTGGAGATTGCTTGGATTCACAACTGGTCTCCAGCCGACAATAGAGACCAATTCCCCTGGAGAAAATGGCTGCCTGGGAAATTGGTCTCCATGGCAATATACCCTAGCTGAAGCCTCTGGCCTCCCCAAACCCCACCCTACCATCCCCCAAATCTCCTGGAATTTGCCAGCCCTGAGCTGGCAACCCCACGCTTCACCCAAGCAGGTGAACTAGGGATGCCAACCTCCAGGAGAGACCTGGGGATCCCCAGAAATTATAGCTCATCTCCAGCCTACAGAGATCAGTTCCCCTGGAGAAAACGGCCGCTTTGGAGGGTGGACTCTGGCATTGTCGCCCACTGAGGTCCCTGTCCTCCACAGGCTCCATTCCCAAATCTCCTGGAGTTTCCCAACCGGGATCTGCCGACCCTACCCCCCTATCCCCTGCCTCGGCTAGGAGTCCCCCACCATCCAGGCCGTGAATGGCTGCCCAGCAGGCCTTCTTGGGAGGAAAGGGGCCCAGAAGCATCGCCAGGTGAGCGCCAGTTACCTTGTCCTGCTTGATGACGTGGGAGACCACTTCGCGGCTTCCGGTTTCCAGGCCTCTGTAGGCCAGCTCTTCAAAGCCCATTTTGTTGCAGTAAAATGACGCGGCCTTTGAGAGAGACACAAGCAGAGGTGCGCGGCAGGGGCTCGGTCAGGACAGCAAAGGGGAGGGAAACGCTTGAAAAGCACAGGCCTCTCCTACAGCGGAATGTTTCACCCAGGGCTCCAGGGATTCGAGACTACAGAGCTGCCCCTTCCCACGTTGCCAACTTCTTTTCTGGGCTCTGCTCTTGTGTATTTAACAGCAGCCTGACACGCAGAAGTGGACAGAGCAGGGTTGACAGCTTCCAGGTGGTGAAAAACAACCGTGATGTAGTATTATGAAAATATATTTAGACTGCTGTTTTGCAGTGAGTAGTATTTCTTCAACACGTAATAAAGATGTATGCATACACACAACAGGATTTGCATATTCTACTGTTTCACATAACAGCTTTTTCTGAGTGTGCTGCGTAAGTAACTTTATGAGCTCGGAAAGAATCAAGTGGGAAGAAAGTTGAGTGTTAATTCACGGTTTAGAATTGTTGACATGTAAACTAATGCAAGGAGATCAAATCAGTCAATCCTAAAAGAAATCAACCCTGACTGTTCCCTGGAAGGCCAGATCCTGACGCTGAAGCTCAAATATTTTGGCCACTAAATGAGAAGGGAGCCCTCCCTGGAGAAGACCCTGATGCTGGGAAAGATTGGAGGTCAAAGCAGAAGGAGACGGCAAAGGAGGAGATGGTTAGACAGTGTCATCGATGCAACGAACATGAAGTTAAGCAAACTCCGAAGAATGACAGAAGACAGGAGGGCCTGGCGTGATGGGGTCCACGGGGTCGCAAAGAGTTGGACTCAACTGTGCGACTGAACAACAACAAAACTAATGGTAATTACGCAGCACACTTAGAAAAAGCTGTTATGTGAAACGGTAGTATACACAAATCCCGCTGTGTGTATGCGTACATCTTTATTACGTGTTGAAGAAATCCTACTCACTGCAAAACAGCAGTCTAAATATATTTTCATAATGCTACATCACGGTTGTTTTTCATCACTGTTTGCAACCTTCCCGTGATCTCTCTGTTGTTTCTATAAACTTCCAGGTGGTAGCTGGAATTACAACTGATCGCCAGGCAACAGAGGTCAGTTCACCAGGAGGAAATGGCCACTCCGGAAGGTGGACTCTATGGCATTATACCCTACCGAGTTCCCTTCCCTTCCCAAACCTCACCCTCCTCAGGCCCTATTCCCCAAATCATAGAATCACAGAACCACAGAGTGGG